>MNCI01000903.1:2906-27906 GCA_015680685.1 Gnetum montanum
CTCCTTGAGAGCAATCTCACTGAGGACACCCTCATCGGGAGCACTCTCCCTGGAGTGCCCTCATTGAGAGCACCCTCATCGGGAGGAGTCTCCTTGGGAGCGGTCTTCCTAAGAGTGCCCTCCCTGAGAACGTCCTCCTTGAGAGCAATCTCACTGAGGACGCTTTCATCGGGAGCGTTCTCCTTGGAGCGCCCTCGTTGAGAGCAGTCTCCCTGGAGAATGCCCTCCTTGAGAGCGGTCTTTGTGATAGCGCCCTCATCGGAGAATTCTCCTTGGAGCACCCTCATTGAGAGCATTTTGTCGAAGAGTGCCCTCCTTGAGAGCGTTCTCACTGAGAGAATCCTCCGTTAGAGTGGCCTCCATGAGAGCGTTCTCCATGAGAATACCTTGCGTTACGCACGTGAGAGTTTTCAACTTGAGAGCGTTCTTTCGTAGAGCGCCCTTCGTAAGAGTGTCCTCCCTGAGAACGCCCTTCTCGAGAGCGGTTTCCCTGAGGACGTCCTCATCGGTAGCGTTCTCCTTGGAGTGCCCTCGTTGAGAGCGGTCTCTCTGAGAGCGCTCTCATGGGGAGCGGTCTACTTGAGAGCGGTCTTCATAAGAGTGCCCTCCCTAAGAATGGTCTCCCTGAGGACGCCTTCATCAGGAGCGTTCTCCCTGGAGCACCTTCATTGAGAGCGCCCCCATTGGGAGCAGTCTCCTTGGGAGCACCCTTCCTAAGAGCACCCTCCCTGAGAATTCCCTCATTAAGAGCGATCTCACTGTGGACGCCCTCATGAGTAGCGTTCTTGCTGTTGCACCCTCATGGAGAAGCGGTCTCCCTGGAGAACGCCCTCCTTGAGAGCGGTCTTCCTGAGAACGCGCTCATGGGCAACGGTCTTCGTAAGAGTGCCCTCCTTGAGAACACCCTTCTTGACAGTGATCTTATTAAGGATGACTTCATTGTGAACATTTTCCCCTCGAGAGCACTCATCGGGAGCGGTCTTCCTAAGTGTGCCCTCCCTGAGAGTGCCCTCCTTGAGAGCAATCTCACTGAGGACACCCTCATCGGGAGCACTCTCCCTGGAGCACCCTCATTAGGAGGAGTCTCCTTGGGAGCGGTCTACCTAAGAGTGCCCTCCTTGAGAACGCCCTCCTTGAGAGCAATCTCACTGAAGATGCTTTCATCAGGAGCGTTCTCCCTAGAGCGACCTTGTTGAGAGCAGTCTCCCCTAAGAATGCCCTCCTTGAGAGCAGTCTTTGTGATAGTGCCCTCATCGGAAGCGTTCTCCTTAGAGGGCCATCATTGAGAGTGTTTTGTCGAAGAGTACCCTCCTTGAGAGCGTTCTCCTTGAGAGAATCCTCCGTTAGAGCAGCCTCCGTGAGAGCGTTCTCCATGAGAGCATCTTGCATTACGCACGTGAGAGTTTTCAGCTTGAGAACATTCTTTCATAGAGCACCCTTCCTAAGAGCATCCTCCTTGAGAACGCCCTCCTTGAGAGCGGTCTCCCTGAGGATGTCCTCATCGGTAGTGTTCTCCTTGGAGTGCCCTCGTTGAGAGCGGTCTCTCTGAGAGCGCGCTCATGGGGAGCTGTCTACCTGAGAGCGATCTTCGTAAGAGTGCCCTCTTTGAGAATGGTCTCCCTAAGGACGCCTTCATCGGGAGCGTTCTCCCTGGAGCGACTTCATGGAGAGCACCCCCATCGGGAGTAGTCCCCTTGGGAGCACCCTTCCTAAGAGCGCCCTCCCTAAGAATTCCCTCCTTGAGAGTGGTGTCCCTGAGGAAATTCTCATGGGTAGCATTCTCCCTGTTGCGTCCTCGTTGAGAGCAGTCTCTCTAAAGAACGCCCTCCTTGAGAGTGGTCTCCTTGAGAGCGCGCTCATGGAGAACGGTCTTCGTAAGAGTGCCCTCCTATAGAACACCCTTCTTGAGAGCGATCTTGCTAAGGACGACTTCATCGTGAATGTTCTCCCCTCGAGCACCCTCATCGGGAGTAGTCTCCTTGGGAGCGGTCTTCCTAAGTGTGCCCTCCCTAAGAACACCCTCCTTGAGAGTAATCTCACTGAGGACGCCCTCATCGGGAGCGCTCTCTCTGGAGCACCCTCATTGAGAGAGCCCTCATTAGGAGGAGTCTCCTTGGGTGCGGTCTTCCTAAGAGTGCCCTCCTTGAGAACACCCTCCTTGAGAGCAATCTCACTGAGGATGCTTTCATCGGGAGCGTTCTCCCTGGAGCACCCTCGTTGAGAGTAGTCTCCCCTAAGAATGCCCTCCTGGAGAGCAGTCTTTGTGATAACGCCCTCATCGGAAGCGTTCTCCTTGGAGCGCCCTCATTGAGAGTGTTTTATCAAAGAGTGCCCTCCTTGAGAGCATTCTCCCTAGAGCACCTTCATTGAGAGCACCCCCATCGGGAGTAGTCTTCTTGGGAGTGCCCTTCCTAAGAGCGTCCTCCCTGAGAACGTCCTCCTTGAGAGTGGTCTCCCTGAGGACGCCTTCATCGGGAACGTTCTCCCTAGAGCACCTTCATTGAGAGCACCCCCATCGGGAGTAGTCTTCTTGGGAGTGCCCTTCCTAAGAGCGCCCTCCCTGAGAACGCCCTCCTTGAGAGCGGTGTCCCTGAGGACGTCCTCATGGGTAGCATTCTCCCTGTTGCACCCTCATTGAGAGCAATCTCCCTGAAGAACGCCCTCCTTTAGAGTGGTTTCCCTGAGAGCACGCTCATGGGGAGTGGTCTTCGTAAGAGTGCCCTCCTATAGAACGCCCTTCTTGAGAGTGATCTTGCTGAGGACGACTTCATCGTGAATGTTCTCCCCTCGAGCACCCTCATTGGGAGCAGTCTCCTTGGGAGCGGTCTTCCTAAGTGTGCCCTCCCTAAGAATGCCCTCCTTGAGAGTAATCTCACTAAGGACACCCTCATCGTGAGCACTCTCCCTGGAGCACCCTCAGTGAGAGCACCCTCGTCGGGAGGAGTCTCCTTAGGTGCGGTCTTCCTAAGAGTGCCCTCCCTGAGAACGCCCTCCTTGAGAGCAATCTCACTAAGGATGCTTTCATCAAGAGCGTTCTCCCTGGAGTGGTCTTCCTAAGAGCACCCTCCTTGAGAATGCCCTCCTTGAGAGAGGTGTCCCTGAGGATGTTCTCATGGGTAACGTTCTCCCTGTTGCGCCCTTGTTAAGAGCGGTCTCCCTAAAGAATGCCCTCCTTGAGAGCAGTCTCCCTGAGATCGTGCTCATGGGGAGCAGTCTTTGTAAGAGTGTCCTTTTGTAGAACGCCCTTCTTGAGAGCGATTATTCTGAGGACAACTTCATCATGAATGTTCTCCCCTTGAGTGCCCTCATCGGGAGTAGTCTCCTTGGGAGCGGTCTTCCTAAGTGTGCCCTCCCTGAGAATGCCCTCCTTGAGAGCAATCTCATTGAGGACGCCCTCATCGGGAGTGCTCTCCCTGGAGCACCCTCATTGAGAGCGCCTTCATTAGGAGGAGTCTTCTTGGGAGCGGTCTTCCTAAGAGTTCCCTCCCTGAGAATGCCCTCCTTGAGAGCAATCTCACTGAGGACGCTTTCATCGGGAGTGTTCTCCCTGGAGTGCCCTTGTTGAGAGCAGTCTTCCTGGAGAATGCCCTCCTTAAGAGCAGTCTCTGTGACAGCCCCCTCATCGGAGCATTCTCCTTGGAGCGCCCTCATTGAGAGCATTTTTTTGAAGAGTGCCCTCATTGAGAGCATTTTTTCAAAGAGTGCCCTCCTTGAGAGCATCTTGCATTATGCACGTGAGAGTTTTCAGCTTGAGAGCGTTCTTTTGTAGAGCACCCTTCCTAAGAGCATCCTCCCTGAGAATTCCCTCCTTGAGAGCGGTCTCCCTGAGGACGTCCTCATCAGTAGCGTTCTCCTTGGAGCGCCCTCATTGAGAGCAGTCTCTCTGAGAGCGCGCTCATGGGGAGCTATCTACCTGAGAGCGGTCTTCGTAAGAGTACCCTCCCTGAGAATGGTCTCCCTGAGGACGCCTTCATCGAGAGCATTCTCCCTAGAGCACCTTCATTGAGAGCACCCCCATCGGGAGTAGTCTCCTTGGGAGCGCCCTTCCTAGGAGCACCCTCGTTGAGAGCGATCTCACTGCAGACGCCCTCATGGGTAGCGTTCTCTCTGTTGTGCCCTCGTGGAGAGCAGTCTCCCCAAGAGTGTCCTCCCTAAGAATGGGACTTGGTGCAGTGGAGGAGGCAGAGTGTTTGGACGCCCCCACATGGTAGCGTCGAGCACATGTCGTCTTTGCCTGTGCAGCAATTCGATTGCCTAGTAGCAAATGGGTGCTAGTGGCGAGTTGACGTGGACGAGTTGAGAAACAATGAGGGACTTGAGGGTGCATCGTTGTTGGTTTTAGATTGAGGACTCTATTGACTCAGGTGACCGTCCCGAGGTCATAGCACAACGAAATGATCCTTTTGTGGACTCAAGGACATAGGTAGCGCCTTCCCTTGAAGTAGCTTGTGAAGTTTGAGCGCACGCTCGAACATGGTCGTAAGTTGTTCAAGGGTTAGGAGAAGCAGTCGGAGGGATTTTTTGAGGGTCATGTCTCAAAAATCCATTATCTTGGCTATGGCACGCTATGTCTCTGTGATTTGCGAAGAAGTTTTCTATTGCTTAGTCGTGTGACGGGGAATTCGGTTGACCCTGAAACTCATTTCTATAGAGTTGCGAGACCGGAGCCGACACAGATGGCTTTACGGGATCGAACGATCCCATGCAGTGGAGGTAGAGCATTTGGACACCCCCATGGGGTAGCATCATGTGCATGTCTTCTCTGCCTGTGCATCGTTTCGATTGCCTAGTAGCGTATTGGTGGTAGTGGTGAGTTGACCTGGATGAGTCGAGAAACGACGAGGGACTTGAGGGTCTGTCGTTGTTGGTTTCGGTTTGAGGACTCTATTGACTTGGGTGACCGTCTCGAGGCCATAGCACAATGAAAAGAGCATTTTTTGGATGCAAGGACACAGGTAGCGCCTTCCCTTGGAGTAGCTTGCAAAGTTTGAGTGCACGCTTGAACACGTCGTGAGTTGTTCAAGGGTTAGGAGAAGCAGTCGGAGGGATGTTTTGAGGGCCATGTCTCTAAAATCCCTTGTCTTGGCTACGGAACGCTGTGTCTCTGTGATTCTCGAAGGAGTTTTCTGTTGCTCGGTCACATGATAGGGAATTCGGTTAATGCTAACACTCGTTTCTATAGAGTTGCGGGATCGGAACCGGCACTGATGGCTTTACGCGATTGAACGATTCGATGCGGAACGATTTCGTGTGAATGGTAGCGTTGATTTGGTGCGGTGGAGGTGGCAGAGCATCTCGAGGTCCCCATGGGGTATCGTTCAACGCATGCTATCTCTGCCTATGCACCGATTTGATTACCTAGTAGCCCATTGGTGGTAGTGGCTAGTTCACCTGGATGAGGCAAGAAACGAAGAGTGTCTTTGTCTCTCATTCTCCATGCATTTGCGGGTGCCTCACTTTTGTTCTGTGTTGTGATGCGAATGACGCCATCGGCATCGGGTCATAGTTGGGATCGTGATTCCGGGATGCATCTCCTATTTTTCTTGATGCGATAGCGGTTGAGCACATGCAAACGGCTGCGTCGGGTTTGTGTGGTTGAGGTAGCAGAGCATGTCGACGCCCCCACGAGGTAGCGTCAGGTGCATGTTTCCTCTTCATGATCACAGATCGGACCGCTCAGTAGTGTGCAGGTGGTAGATGCGAGTTCACATGCACATGCCATAGTACCTGGAGGACTAAGGTTCTGTTCTCCTTTATGCATGTTCCCGTGGCTCATTTTTTAGTTGGTGGTCCCTGATTGTGATCTTTGTGGATGCGGCGTGTGCTGGTTCCTGCGTGGAACTTTGTTCTCACGGAGAAGCATTTTTGAGGTAGCGCTCTTGGGTTCGGTAATCATATCGAGGGGATGGCGAAACCCGTAGGTGTTCCTTGATGTTGGGCGTTTACGTGAATGCTAGAAGGTGCGGGGTAGTAAGCTGTGCGCTTGCGTGATGCCCTCGGCACACGCATGTCCATGGTCGAGAGCGAGGCTTCGTTTGTCACCTGTTGCAGTGCCTCATTTCTTGGGCTTGAACCAGGGAATGGTGCTCGTGAAAGATGCTTTGCGAAATCAGTGCATGGAGGGTCTGTCGTGTCTTTCGAGTAAGGGAGGATGAAGGTGCCCACCACATGGGTGCGGATGGCGTTACCTGTTGATCCTGCCAGTAGTCATATGCTTGTCTCAAAGATTAAGCCATGCATGTCTAATTATGAACTTACTTCAAATGGTGAAACTGCGGATGGCTCATTAAATCAGTTATAGTTTCTTTGATGGTACCTTACTACTTGGATAACCGTAGTAATTCTAGAGCTAATACGTGCAGAAAATCCCGACTCTTGGAAGGGATGCATTTATTAGATAAAAGGCTGATGCGAGCTTGCTCATTTGCTCGGTGAATCATGGTAACTGGATGGATCGCACGGCCCTTGTACCAGCGACGCTTCATTCAAATTTCTGCCCTATCAACTTTTGATGGTAGAATAGAGGCCTACCATGGTTGTGACGGGTGACAGGGAATTAGGGTTCGATTTCGGAGAGGGAGCCTAAGAAACAGCTACCACATCCAAGGAAGGCAGCAGGCGCACAAATTACCCAATCCTGACATGGGGAGGTAGTGACAATAAATAACAATACCAGGCTCATCAAGTCTAGTAACTAGAATGAGTACAATTTAAAGCCCTTAACGAGGATCCATTGGAGGGCAAGTATAGTGCTAGCAACCATGGTAATTCCAACTCCAATAGCATATATTTAAGTTGTTGCAGTTAAAAAGCTCATAGTTGGATCTTGGGATGGGGCGGTCGGTCCGCTGATGCGGTGTGCATCGACTGCTCCGTCCCTTCTGTCGGCAATGTGGTGCTAGCCTTAATTGGCTGGGTCACAGCTCCGATGCTGTTACTTTGAAAAAACTAGAGTGCTCAAAGCAAGCCTATGCTGTGAATACATTAGCATGGAATAATGCGATAGGATTTTGATCTTGTTGTGTTGGCCTTCGAGATGGGAGTAATGATTAATAGGGACTATCGGGGGCATTCGTATTTCATTGTCAGAGGTGAAATTATTGGATTTATGAAAGACGAAGTAGTGCGAAAGCATTTGCCAAGGATGTTTTTATTAATCCAGAACGAAAGTTGGGGGCTTGAAGATGATCAGATACCGTCCTAGTCTCAACCATAAACGATGCCGACCAGGGATCGGCGGATGTTGCTCTTAGGACTCCATCTGCACCTTTCGAGAAATCAGAGTGTTTGGGTTCTGGGGGGAGTATGGTCGTAAGGCTGAAACTTAAAGGAATTGACAGAAGGGCACCACCAGGAGTGGAGCCTGTGGCTTAATTTGACTCAACATGGAAAAACTTACCAGGTCCAGACATAGTAAGGATTGACAGATTGAGAGCTCTTTCTTGATTCTATGGGTGGTGGTGCATGGCCGTTCTTAGTTGGTGGAGTGATTTATCTGGTTAATTTTGTTAACGAACGAGACCTCAGCCTGCTAACTAGCTACGTGGAGGTACACCCTTCGTGGACAGCTTCTTAGAGGGACTATGGCTGCTCAGGCCATGGAATTTTGAGGCAATAACAGGTCTATGATGCCCTTAGATGTTCTGGGGCACATGCGCACTACATTGATGCATTCAGCGAGCCTCCTTCCTTGGTCCGAGAGGATCGGGAAATATTGTGAAAATGCATCGTGATGGGGATAGATCTTTGCAATTATCGGTCTTGAACGAGGAATTCCTAGTAAGCGTGAGTTATCAGCTCACGTTGACTACGTCCCTACCCTTTGTACACACCGCCCATCGCTCCTACCGATTGAATGATCCGGTGAAATGTTCGGATTACGGCAATGATGATGGTTTTGCCATCATCGACGTCGTGAGAAGCTCATTGAACCTTATCATTTAGAGGAAGGATAAGTCATAACAAGGTTACCGTAGGTGAACCTGTGGTAGGATCATTGATGTGCACATGATTTTGTCCCGTTGGTCACGGTCTTGCGTTCCCATCGCAGTGACGAGGAATGCTTGGGGGCGGGGGCGGGGGGACCACAACAGTGGTGCTACACCAGAACGGGACTTTGTGGGGAGAGCATGCGCTTGGCGGGGGCACGAGACGTTGCGTCAGAATTACACCTCGCACGTTCGACGGATCGATGGATGGCCCGAAGGGCACGCCATCACCCAGGTAGGCTTCGGGGCGTCGTTCCAGAGTGGGGGCTTAGGTTGCCCCTCGATGGAGGACGCGTCGTCGTCATCCATTGAGGATAGATGACCCGCGAAGGGAGTGTGTATGCCTGGGTGAGAGAGAGTCACGGAGCTCTACGTTCGTGGTCAAACAACTTTAAAAATACAAAGGCTGGATGCGAGGGGGACATACGAGGACCGCTATTTTCCTCCCCGGGCTATCCGGTTCCGTGAGAGGGAGGGGATAAGTCGCGATGGCTGGGTGCAGCTCTCTTCTCCCTTCGCACGTGTTCTAGACGAACGGCTGCCCTTAGCCTGTGGGTTGTAGGGTACGTCGTCGCTTCAGGCAAATGCAGGGGGGCCTTGAGCCCAACAGCCACGGTGATGGTGCTTCGTGGGTTGTCGTCCCGTGCACTCGTGGGTTGCATAGCAGGGTCCTCATTTGCAGGGTGGTCAGAACCACCCTTGTCCGAACGTCGACGCTTGGTCGCATCCATCAGGTGGTGCCTGCTTCTCTTTCCCCAATGCAAGGGTGCAAGTGGCACCAAGGATGTGACGAACATCCTCCGCGGTGGTCAACCGGGGTTGGTGACCCCAACCACGACTCTTGACAATGGATATCTCGGCTCTCGTTTCGATGAATAACATAGTGAAATGCGATACTTTGTGTGAATTGCAGAATCCTATGAATCATTGAATCTTTGAACGCAAGTTGTGCCTGAGGCCTAGGTCAAGGGCACGTCTGGCTAGGTGTAATGAAAGATCCTAGGGCGCACCCTCCTTGCCCTGTGCGAGGAGGGCAGCAGATGTGGTCGTCCGTGTCTCCTGAGGTGTGGTCACTTGAAAAGTTGCCATCGATTGTGTTTTCTGGCTTCTACCTGGACAGAGTGATGGATGGTGGTGGTGGTCTATGTTTTCTTTGCGCTGAGCACGCAGGAGGTACGTTGGCCCCCTCCCCATCCTTCTCCTTCGATGCGATGCGGGACCGAGCAACCGGCAGGGGCGATGTTCATCCTTTGCATCACGCATAGGAGGGGTGATGCTCCCTCTTCGCAGTGACCCCAGTTCAGGTGAGGGTACCCGCCGAGTTTAAGCATATAACTAAGCAGAGGAAGAGAAACTTACGAGGATTCCCCTAGTAATGGCGAGCGAATCGGGAATAGCCCAGCGTGAAAATCTGGCGGCGGTGGCAGCCCAAATTGTAGTCTACAGAAGCGTCCCCTATGGTGGACCGAGCCTAAGTCCCCTAGAACGGGGCGCTGAAGAGGGTGACAACTCCATTGGGCTCGGACCCTGCTGCATCACGGGGCGCTATCGGTGAGTCGGGTTGTTTGGGAATGCAGCCCTAAGCGGGTGGTAAATTCCATCCAAGGCTAAATACGTGCAAGAGATCGATAGCAAACAAGTACCGCGAGGGAAAGATGAAAAGGACTTTGAAAAGAGAGTTAAAAAGTGCTTGAAATTGTTGAGAGGGAAGCGGATTGAGGCCAACGTTGCTTCCCGGCCAGACGTGGAGTGGAGCGTGTATGCTTCGGTCCTCCGCTTGGTCTGGGAGGCGAGTCTGCATGGATCGGCACCATGGCACAAGCGTGCACAGCTGGCTACATGCGTGTTGCTGCTGCGACGATCAAGGGTCCAAGCGCGTGTCCCCTAGAGGGGTGGGTCCTGCGGCGCCTGCGCGCTCAGGACGCAGATTGCGTGGGCTTTCCATTCGACCCATCTTGAAACATGGACCAAGGAGTCTAACATGCATGCGAGTCGTCAGGTTTGAAAACCCGCACAGCGCAAGGAAGCTGAAAGGCGTGATTCATGTGTGGGCGCGGAGCACCATCCACCGACCTTGATCTTGTTGAGAAGGGTTCGAGTGAGAGCATGCTTATTGGGACCCAAAAGATGGTGAACTATGCCTGAGTATGGAGAAGCCAGAGAAAACTCTGGTGGAGGCCCGTCGCGATACTAACATGAAAATCGTTCGTCTGACTTGGGTATAGGGGCAAAAGACTAATCGAACTATCTAGTAGCTGGTTCCCTCTGAAGTTTCCCTTAGGATAGCTGGAACTCACACTCTTGATTTTTATCAGGTAAAGAAAATGATTAGAGGCATCGGGGGTGCAACGCCCTCGACCTATTCTCAAACTTTAAATAGGTAAGATGGTGCAGCTGCCTCCGTGAGCCGTGTCAACGAATCGAGAGCTCCAAGCAAGCCATTTTTGGTAAGCAGAACTAGCGATGTAGGCTGAACCGAAAGTTGAGCTACGGTGCCTAACTGCACGCTAACCCAGAACCCACAAAGGGTGTTGGTTGATTAAGATAGCAGGATGGTGGTCATGGAAGTTGAAATCCGCTAAGGAGTGTGTAACAACTTACCTGCCGAATCAACTAGCCCCGAAAATGGATGGCGCTTAAGCGCGCGACCTACGCTTGGCCATCGGGGCAAGTGCCAGGCCCCGATGAGTAGGAAGGCGCAGCGGTCCGTTGCGAAGCCTAGGGCGTGAGCCTGGGTGGAGCGGCCATCGGTGAAGATCTTGGTGGTAGTAGAAAATATTCAAATGAGAACTTTGAAGACCGACGTGGAGAAAGGTTCCATGTGAACAGCACTTGGACATGGGTTAGTCGATGCTAAGAGATGGGGGAGCCCCTTCCAATGGGTGCACTCCACACGAGATCTTGAAAGGGAATCGGGTTAACATTCCCGAACCGGGACATGGCGGTGGACGGTAACGTCAGGGGATCCGGAGATGCCGGCAAGGG
Source organism: Gnetum montanum (assembly GCA_015680685.1). NCBI lineage: Eukaryota > Viridiplantae > Streptophyta > Gnetopsida > Gnetales > Gnetaceae > Gnetum > Gnetum montanum. The sequence continues at coordinate 13,880 of MNCI01000903.1, forward strand.
CCCTGGGAAGAGTTATCTTTTCTTCTTAATAGCCTGTCCACCCTGAAATCGGCTTAACCAGAGATAGGGTCCAGTGGCTGGAAGAGCACTGCACGTCCTGCGGTGTCCGGTGCACCCTCGGAGGCCCCTAAAAATTCGGAGAACTGAGTACCGTTCATGCCCGGTCGTACTCATAACCGCATCAGGTCTCCAAGGTGAATAGCCTCTGGTCCATAGAACAATGTAGGTAAGGGAAGTCGGCAAAACGGATCCGTAACTTTGGGAAAAGGATTGGCTCTGAGGGTTGGGCCTAGGGGTCTACACCCTAAACCTGCGGGCTGTCGAGGGCCTGCCTGAGCCGCTTCCACGGTGACGGTGGGCCCTCACGTGCCGGTCGGGCGATGGACGCAGAGTGCCCTTCCCCCCTCCACGGGGAGGGCTTTCCCTAGGCAACGAACAACTAGCATAGAACTGGCTCAGACAAGGGGAATCCTACTGTTAAATTAAAACAAAGCATTGCGATGGTCCCTACGGATGCTGATGCAATGTGATTTCTGTCCAGTGCTCTGAATGTCAAAGTGAAGAAATTCAACCAAGCGCGGGTAAATGGCGGGAGTAACTATGACTCTCTTAAGGTAGTCAAATGCCTCGGCATCTAATTAGTGACATGCATGAATGGATTAACGAGATTCCCACTATCCCTACCTACTATCTAGCGAAACCATAGCCAAGGGAATGGGCTTGGCAGAATTAGCAGGGAAAGAAGACCCTATTGAGCTTGACTCTAGTTTGACTTTGTGAAATGACTTAAGAGGTGTAGAATAAGTGGGAGCCACTCACGACGCAAGTGAAATACCACTACTTTTAACATTATTTTACTTACTTTGTTGGTCGGGAACGGGGCATGGCCCTGGCTTTTGGATCCAAAATGCGCCTTGGTGCGTCGATCCGTGCGGAAGATAGAGTCAGGTGGGGAGTTTGGCTGGGGCAGCACATCTGTTAAAAGATAACGCAGGTGTCCTAAGATGAGCTCAATGAGAACAAAAATCTCGTGTGGAATAGAAGGGTAAAATCTCATTTGATTTTGATTTTTAGTACTAATACAAACCATGAAAGCGTGGCCTATCGATCCTTTAGATCTTCAGAATTTGAAGCTAGAGGTGTCAGAAAAGTTACCATAGGGATAAATGGCTTGTGGCAGCCAAGCGTTCATAGCAACATTGCTTTTTGATCCTTCAATGCCGGTTCTTCCTATCATTGTGAAGTAGAATTCACCAAGTGTTGGATTGTTCACCCACCAATAGGGAACGTGAGCTGGGTTTAGAATGTTGTGAGATAGGTTAGTTTTACCCTACTGATGATGCGCGCCACGATAGTAATTCAACTTAGTACAAGAGGAACCGTTGATTCATACAATTGGTCATCATGTTTGGTTGAAAAGCCAGTGATGCGAAGCTATCGTGTGTCGGATTATGATGGAACGCCTCTAAGTCAGAATCCATGCTAGAGGCGGTGCCTCTTTCCTCGTCGGTTGCTACACAACCTGCAGTAGGGGTGGCTTCATTGCTCCTGTTGTCATGTGTCGATGGTACCCCCTAGTCCTACCTGCACGGTGGGGGCACTGGGGACCATGTAGTTTCATTTCGAGCGGTCAAGGAGAAGAATCCTTTGCAGACAACTTAAATACATGATGGGGTATTGTAAGTGATAGAGTGGCCTTGCTGCCATGATCCACTGAGATTCGGCCTCTTATCGTTGAGATTTGTGATCCTCACTCTCTCTCCCTCGTTCTCTTTCTCCTTCTCTTTCTTTCGCTTTGTCTCCCTCCACAGGCTCCTCGCTGCATCTCATCCCCTCATCTCGTGGGGTCATGCATTTGTCTTCCCCTTCATGGGCACATGCGCACACACACGTGCATGCGTGAGGCCCTTTCGTAAATTTGCATCATGTTGGCAGCAAACGTCCCCTCTGCATGTGAGGTTGCATGAAGTCAGAGGCCACAATGCAACCTTCCTGATGAGGTTTCCGCTCTCGCCCATGACCCTCGTGACAAAATTCACAAGCGTGCAGCATGGGGAGAGGTAGCGTTCTCGCTGGGAGCACCGCACGGTGCTCTCGTGATAGTGCGCTCTCCAAGGGAGCACCTCGCAAAGCTACGTTGGCACGAATGCTCCTGTGAGACCAAGTGTGTTTGCCAAATGGGCCCCCGTGTGACCAAGAGTTGGACGAACGGGGAACCCTCGAGACCAAATTTGTAAGGGTGCAAAAGATGGTTTGGCCGAAACTGGCCCAATCAACATATAGGCGGAGAGGTAGCATTCTACCTAGGAGCACCTCATGACCAAGTGTTGACCATATGGTCCCTCTTGACCAACTATTGGTCCATACGGTCCCTCGTGTCCAAGGGTTGGCCCAACCATCCTTTGTGACCAAACTGTTGGACCAACGGACCCTCGTGACCAACTGTTGGACCAACGAACCCTCGTGACCAAGGGTTGGCCCAACCATCCCTTGTGACCAAATATTGGTCCAATTGTCCCTCGTGGCCAAGGGTTGGGGTTGGCCCAACCGTCCCTCATGACCAAATTTACAAGGGTGCAGGATGGTATGGCTCAAACTGGCCCAATCAGCATATATGGGGAGAGGTAAATAGTCCCTCGTGACCAAGGGTTGCCCCAATGGTCCCTCCTAACCAACTGTTGGACCAATGGACCCTCGTGACCAAGGGTTGGCCCAACTATTGGCCCAATGGTCCCTCATGACCAAGTGTTCGCCAAACGGTCCCTCGTGACCAAATTTATAAGGGTGCAGGATGGTACGGCTGAAATTGGCCCAATCAGCATATATGGGGAGAGGTAGCATTCTCCCAGGGAGCACCTTGCATAGCTGTGCTAGCACGAGCACTTTCACATGAATAAGTGTTGGCCAAATGGTCCCTCGTGACCAAGTGTTGAACCAATGGTCCCTCGTGACCAAGGGTTGGCCCAACGGTCCCTTGTGGCCAAGGGTTGGCCTAACGGTCCCTCGTGACCAAATTGACGGTACAGCTGAAACTAGCCCAATCAACGTATATGGGGAGAGGTAGCGTTCTCCTAGGGAGCACCTTGCATAGCTGCGCTGGCACGAGCACTTTCACATGAATAAGTGTTGGCCAAATGGTCCCTCATGACCAAGGGTTGGCCCAATGATCCCTTGTGGCCAAGGGTTGGCCCAACGGTCCCTCATGGCCAAGGGTTGGCCCAACGGTCCCTCGTGACCAAGTGTTGGCCCAACGGTCCCTCGTGACCAAATTTATAAGGGTGCAGGACGGTACGGCTGAAACTAGCCCAATCTGCATATATGGGGAGAGGTAGCATTCTCCATGGGAGCACCTTGCATAGTTGCACTGGCATGAGCACTTTCATGTGAATAAGTGTTGGCCAAACGGTCCCTCATGACCAAGTGTTGAACCAATAGTTCCTCGTGACCAAGGGTTGGCCCAATGGTCCCTTGTGGCCAAGGGTTGGCCTAACAGTCCCTCGTGACCAAGTGTTTGCCAAATGGTCCCTCGTGACCAAGTGTTCACCTAACGGTCCCTCATGGCCAAGGGTTGCCCCAATGGTCCCTCGTGACCAAGGGTTGGCCCAATGGTCCCTCGTGACCAAGTGTTCACCAAATGGTCCCTCGTGACCAAGTGTTGGCCCAACGGTCCCTCGTGACCAAATTTATAAGGGTGCAAGATGGTATAGCTGAAACTGTCCCAATCAGCATATATGGGGAGAGGTAGTGTTCTCCATGGGAGCACCTTGCATAGCTTCGCTGGCATGAGCACTTTCACGTGACCAAGTGATGGCCCAACGGACCCTCGTAACCAAGTGTTGGCTAAACGGTCCCTCGTAACCAAGTCTTGAACCAACGGTCCCTCGTGATCAAGTGTTGGTCCAATAGACAATCATGACCAAGGGTTGGCCCAACGGTCCCTCGTGGCCAAGGGTTGGCCCAATGGTCCCTTGTGACCAAGTGTTCACCAAACGATCCCTCGTGACCAAGCGTTGGCCCAACGGTCCCTCGTGACCAAATTTATAAGGGTGCAAGATGGTATGGCTGAAACTATCCCAATCAGCATATATGGGGAGAGGTAGCGTTCTTCCTGGGAGCATCGCACGGTGCTCTCATGAGAGCGCTCTCACGAGAGCACCTCGCATAGCTGCGCTTGCAAGTGCGCTCTCACAAGAACATCTCATGCAGCGCTTGCGAGAGCGCTCTCCGTGGGAGTGCCTCTTGCTACGCAACGTGATGGTGTTCTCTCTTAGAGTGTACTCCCTAAGAGAGTGTTGTGTTGCATATTTAAGAGCATTTTCAATGAGAGAGGCCTCATTGAGAGCATTTCGTTGGAGAGCGCTCTTCCTGGGAGTGGCCTCCCTGAAAGCATTCTTCTCGAGAATGCCCTCCTTGAGAGTGTTCTCCGTGAGAGTGCCCTCCCTAAGCATGCTCAACCTGAGTGCGCTCTCTGTGGGAGCACCCTCCATGAGAACCCTCTCCTATAGAGCATTCTCACTGACAACGTTCCCCCCAAGATCACCTTACGCTACGCACGTGAGAGCATTACGCTTGGGAGCACCCTCCCTGAGAGCACCTTGCGCTATGCACATGAGAGCTTTCTCCTCGAAAGCGTCCTCATTGAGAGCGTTCTCTTGGAGAGTGCCCTCCTTGGGAACGGTCTCCTCGAGAGTGCCCTTGTTGAGAGTGTTCTCGCTGAGTGCACCCTCTCTGAGAGCACCTTGCGTTACACATGTGAGGATGCCCTTTATGAGAGCGGTGTTCCTGAGAGCATTCTCGCTGAGTGCACCCTCTCTAAGAGTGCCTTGCGTTATGCACGTGAGGATGCCCTCCTTGAGAGCGTGCTCTGTGAGAGCATTCTCCTTGAGAGTGCCCTCCTTGAGAATGGTCTCCTTGAGAGTGCCCTTGTTGAGAGCATTCTCGCTGAGTGCACCCTCTCTGAGAGCACCTTACATTACGCACGTGAGGATGCCCTCCGTGAGAGTGGTGTTCCTGAGAGCATTCTCACTGAGTGCACCCTCTCTGAGAGCACCTTGCGTTATGCACGTGAGGACGCCCTCCTCGAGAGCATGCTCCCTGAGAGCATTCTCCTGAGAAAGCTCCCTCTATGGAAGCATTCTCGCTTAGTACACCTTGCACTACACACGTGAGAGTGGTCTCTTGGAGAGCGCCCTCGTTCAGAGCGTTCTCTCAGAGTGCAACCTCCATGAGAGTGCCCTCCCTGAGAACGGGCTCACTAAGGATGCCCTCTCCAATAGCGTCCTCCTTAAGACTACCCTTTGCGAGATCATTCTCTGTGAGAGCGGCCTCTGTTAGAGCAGCCTCCCTGAGAGCGTTCTTCTTGAGATCACCCTCCCTAAGAGTGCCTTATGCTATGCTCATGAGAGTGTTCTCCTTGAGAGCGCCCTCATTGAAAGTGTTCTCTCAAAGAGCACCCTCTGTTAGAGGGGTGTTCCTGAGAGCGTTCTCGCTGAGTGCACCCTCTTTGAGAGTGCCTTGCATTGTGCACGTGAGAATGCTCTCCTCGAGAGCATGCTCATTGAGAGCATTCTCATGGAGAGCAGCCTTTGTTAGAGCATTCTCACTGAGAGCGCCCTCCCCAAGAGATCTCTCTATGAGAGAATTTTCCTTGAGGGCACCCTTACTTGGTGCTCTCTCTCTCTGAGAACACTCTTTTTGAGAACGCGGTGTTCATGACCAAATCTATAAGGGTGCAGGATGGTATGGCTAAAATTGGCCCAATCAGCATATATAGGGAGAGGTAGCGTTCTTCCTGGGAGCATCGCACGATGCTCTCACGAGAGCGCGCTCACGAGAGCGCCTCGCATAGCTGCGCTGGCAAGAGCGCGCTCTCATGAGAGCACCTCATGCAGTGCTTGCAAGAGCACTCTCCGTGGGAGTGCTTCTTGCTGCACACGTGATGGTGTTCTCTCAAGGAGTGTCCTCCATCAAAGAGCCTTACATTGTGCATTTGAGAGAGTTCTTAATGAGAGAGCCCTCATTGAGAGCATTTTGTTGTAGAGTGCTATTTCTGGGAGTGGCCTCCCTGAAAGTGTTCTCCACAAGAATTCCCTCCTTGAGAGCGTTCTTCATGAGAGCGCCCTCCTTGAGCACGCTCTCGATGGGAGCACCCTCCATGAGAACGCTCTCCTAGAGAGCGCCCTCCTTGAGAGTGCGCTCCCAGGGAAAACACTATCTCTCCCTATATATGTTGATTGGGCCAGTTTTAGCCATACTATCCCGCGCCCTTATGAATTTGGTCACGAAGCTCCATTCGGCCAACGCTTGGTTGAGAGCATATCCTAAAGAATGTTATCGGTGAGAGCGGCCTTTCGGAGAGCGTTCTCCTTGAGAGTGCCTTGGGCTAGCACGTGACAATGTTCTCCTGGAGAGCACCTTCGTTGAGAGCTCCTTTTCGAAGGGTGCCCTCCCCAAGAGCGACCTCCTTGAGAGCACCTTGCGTTGTGCACCTGAGAGTGTTCTCCTCGAGAGCGTACTTGTTGAGAGCGTTCTCTTGGAGAGTGCCCATCTTGAGATTGGTCTCACCAGGGGTGCCCTCCCTGAGAGCATTCTTGTTGAGAGCACCCTTCGTAAGAGTGGCCTTCTAAAGAGCTTTCTCCTTGAGAGGGCCCTCGTTGGGAGCATTCTCCCTGTAACACCCTGGTTGAGAGCATTCTGTCGTAGATCACCCTTCCTAAGAGCACCCTCCCTGAGAACGTGCTCCTTGAGAGCGGTCTCCCTGAGGACGTCCTCATGGGTAGCGTTCTCCCTGTTGCACCCTCATTGAGAGCGGTCTCCCTAGAGAACGCCCTCCTTGAGAGCGGTCTCCCTGAGAACGCACTCATGGGGAGTGGTCTTCGTAAGAGTGCCCTCCTTGAGAACGCCCTTCTTGAGAGAGATCTTGCTAAGGACGACTTCATCGTGAACATTCTCCCCTCGAGCACCCTCATCGAGAGCAGTCTCCTTGGGAGTGATCTTCCTAAGTGTGCCCTCCCTGAGAATGCCCTCCTTGAGAGCAATCTCACTAAGGACACCCTCATCGGGAGTGCTCCCCCTGGAGCACCCTCATTGAGAGCGCCCTCGTCGGGAGGAGTCTCCTTGGGAGCAGTCTTCCTAAGAGTGCCCTCCCTGAGAATGCCCTCCTTGAGAGCAATCTCATTGAGGATGCTTTCATCGGGAGCGTTCTCCCTAGAGCACCCTCGTTGACAGCGGTCTCCTTGGAGAATGCCCTCCTTGAGAGCGGTCTCTATGACAGCGATCTCATTGAAAGCATTCTCCTTGGAGTGCCCTCATTGAGAGCGTTTTGTCAAAGAGTGCCCTCCTTGAGAGTGTTATCCCTGAGAGCATCCTCCGTTAGAGTAGCCTCCATGAGAGCGTTCTCCATGAGAGCGCCTTGCGTTACACACGTAAGAGTTTTTAGCTTGAGAGCGTTCTTTCATTGAGTGCCCTTCCTAAGAGCATCCTCTCAGAGAACGCCCTCCTTAGGAGTGGTCTCCCTGAGGACGTCCTCATCGGTAGCATTCTTGTTTGAGCACCCTCGTTGAGAGTGGTCTCTCTGAGAGCGCGCTCATGGGGAGCGGTCTACTTGAGAGAGGTCTTCGTAAGAGTGCCCTCCCTGAGAATGGTCTCCCTGAGGACACCTTCATCGGGAGCATTCTCCCTGGAGCACCTTCATTGAGAGCACCTCCTTCGGGAGCAGTCTCCTTGGGAGCGGTCTTCCTAAGAGTGCCCTCCCTGAGAACGCACGCCCTCGTTAAGAGCGATCTCGCTGTGGACGCCCTCACTGATATCGGTGTCGCTAGGGATGCCCTCTTTGAGAGCATTCTCCCTTAGAGCGACCTCATGTTGCACCTTGCGTTGCACACGTGAGAGTGTTCTCCTCGAGAGCGCCCTTGTTGAGAGCATTCTCTTGTAGAGCCCCCTTCTTGAGATCGGTCTTGCTAGGGTGCCCTCCCCTAGAGCGTTCTCCTTGAGAGCACCCTCCGTTAGAGCAGCCTTTCGAAGAGCTTTCTCCTTGAGAGGGCCCTCGGTGGGAGCATTCTCCCTGTAACACCCTAGTTGAGAGCACTGTGTTTAAGAGTGTACTCCCTGAGAGCTACCTCCGTCAGAGTGGCCTCCACAAGAGCATTCTCCTTAAGAGTGCCTTGCACCCTTGTGTGAATGTTCTCCTTGAGAGAGTCATCGTTGAGAGTGTTCTTTGGAAGAGCACCCTCCCTGAGAATGCCCTCCGTGAGAGCGCCCTTTGTTAGAGTGGCCTTTCGGAGAGCGTTCTCTTTGAGAACGCCCTCCTAGAGAGCGCCTTACACCACACACGTGAGAGCGCTCTCCTTGAGCTGGTCCTTCGTGGTCAAATTTATAAGGGTGCAGGACGGTATGGCTGAAACTGGTGCAATCAACATATATAGGGGGAGGTAGAGTTGATGAGCGGTCAGAGTGATAGAGTGATACGTGGGTTTCTCCCCTCAAGGATGCCTTTCCCTGCCCACAATATCGCAGCCTTGTTGTTCACGTCCGTGACCGCGCGAGCCTTGGTTGCGAAGAAGGATAGCCCCGGAGAAGGTGATGTCCTCATTTACGATTTGAGATAAAAGGCTTGCAGCGTTGTGGGCATGTTCCATGTGGTTGGTTGCCCTGGAGCATTCTTCTTGGAGCGCCATCGTTGAGAGCTCCCTCTGGGCGAGTGCTCTCCCTCAAAGGGACCTCCCTGAGTGCACTCTGTGTTATGCACGCAAGAGTGTTCTCCTGGAGAGCACCCTTGTTGAGATTGTTCTCTTGGAGAGCTACCTCCATTAGAACACCATCATTGAGATTGGTTTAGCTAGGGATGCCCTTGTTGAGAGAGTCCCTCTTTAAGAGCATTCTACGTGAGATTTCCCTCCTCGAGAGCATTCTCCTTGAGAGCTCTCTCCCTTAGAGCGACCTCTCTCAAAGGGTTCTCCTCTAGAGCACCTTGCGTTGCACACGTGAGAGTGTTCTCCCTGAGAACGCCTTTGTTGAGAGCGTTCTCTTGGAGAGTGGCCTCCATTAGAATGCCTTCCTTGAGAGCAGGCTCCGTGACATCGCCCTTGATGAGAGCATTATTTTTAGGAGTGCCCTTCATTAGAGGGGCCTTCGGAAGAGCGTTCTCTTTGAGAGCACTCTTATTGAGATCATTCTGTCGAGGAGTCCCTTCATTTAGAGTGTTCCTTTCATGAGAGCATTTTCCCTGAGAGCGGCCTCTGTGAGAACATTCTTGCTGAGGACATGTTCTCTGATTATCTTGTGCTACGCCCGTGAGAGCGTTCTTCTTGAGAGCGCCCTCGTTGAGACTCTTTCTCAGAAGGTTCCCTCTTAGAGAACGGTCTTCGTTAGTGCAAGCACCCTCAAAGCGCTTGACCTAAGATCACCTTATATTACGCACATGATAGTGTTCTCCCCGAGAGTGTTGTTGTTGGGAGCGTTCTCTTGGAGAGCGTCCTCCATTACAGTGCCCTCGTTGAGATCGGTCTGGTTGAGGACGCTCTCCTTGAGAGTGTTCTTCTTCAGAGCGCCCTCTATTAGAGTGACCATCTGACAAGTGTTCTCTTTGAGGGTGCCCTCTCCTGGATCGTTCTTCATAGAGTGCCCTCGTCAAGATTGTTTTATCAAAGGATGCCCTCATTTAGATCGTCTTTGCTGAGATCGTTCTTCCTAAGAGCGGTCTCTATGAAAGTGTTCTTCTTGAGAGCTTCCTCCATGATGGCGTTGTCCATGGGATCACCTTGCGTTATGCACGTGAGAGTGTTCACCTTGAGAGTTCATCATTGAGAATGCTTGTATCAGAGAGTGCGGTTCCAAAGAGTGCCCTCCCTGAGAATGGTGTCGTTGTCGTCCTCCTTAAGAATGTTCTCGGTGGTAGCGGCCTCTCTAGGAGCGTGCTCCATTAGAGCTGCTTTTCGGATAGTGTTCTCCTTGAGAGCACCTTCCTTGAGAGTGCTTAGCATTAGTCACGTGAGAGTGTTCTCCTGGAGAGTGCCCTCATTGAGAGCTCGCTCTCGAAGGACGCCCTCCCAGAAAGATGCCCTCCTTGGCAGTTTCCTCCTTGAGAACGTTGTACATGAGATCGCCTTCTTTGAGAGCGTTCTCCTAGACAGCACCCTGCTAAAGTGGCCTTTCATTTGAGTGTTCTCCACGGAGCACCATCATTGAGAACGTTTTGCTGAAGAGTGCCCTCCAGTAGAGTAGCCATTGCAGGAGCATTCTCCTCGAGAGCAGATTCGATGAAAGCATTGTCCATGAGAGCACCTTGCATCATGCACGCAAGAGTGTTCTTCTTGAGAGTGCCGACGTTGAGAATGCTTGTATCAGAGAGTGCCCTTCTTAAGAGTGCCTTTCTTGAGAATGCATTCACTGAGAATGGTCTCGTTGAGGATGCCCTCCTGGAGAGCGTCCTCCTTAAGAACGTTTTTTTCGAGAGCACTCTTGTTGAGATCGTTCTCTTGGAGAGCTATGTCCATTGGAACTCCCTCTTTGAGATCGGCCTCTCAGTGGATGCCCTCTTTCTGAGAGTGTCATTTTGGAGAGTGCTATTGATGAGAGCACCGTGTGCCCTCATGTGAGTGTTCTCCTCGAGAGCATCCTCGTTGTGAGCAGCCTTCGTACGAGTGTCCTCGTTGAGAAGGCCCTTCATGAGAGCAATCTCCCCGAGGATGCCCATCTTGAGAGGGTCCTCCATAATAACGTTCTCCATGAGAGCGCCCTTTTAGAACGGCCCTTGGGAGAGCGTTCTCCTTGAGCGCACCCTCCTCTTTGAGTGGGTTCAGCGATAGAGGTGAGGGCGATCTCATCGATTTGGTCCTTCGTGACCAAATTTATAAGGGTGCAGGACGGTATGGCTAAAACTGGCCCAATCAACATATATAGGGGGAGGTAGAGTTGATGAGAGGTTGGAGCGAGAGAGTGATACATTGATTTCTCCCCCCAAGGATGTTTTGCCCTGCCCACGATATCACGACGTGGTTGCTCATGTGGGTGACTTGCAAGGCTTGTTGGGAAGAAGGATAACCCCAGAGAAGGTGGTGTTCTCATTTACAATTTGATTTAGGTGACCATTTCGTTCTGGTAGCACATCAAAAATAGGTGGCACTAATGGCTTTACGGGATCAAACGATCCCATGCAGAACGATTTCGTGCGAATGGTAGCGTTGATTTGGTGCGGTGGATGAGGCAAAGCGTTTGGACACCCCCACGGGCAAGCGTCGAGCACATGTCATCTCTGCGTATGCACCGATTCGATTGCCTAGTAGCGCATGGGTGGTAGTGGCGAGTTGACGTGGACGAAGCGAGAAACGATGAGGGACTTGAGGGTGCATCATTGTTGGTTTCGGTTTGAGGACTCTATTTTCTTGGGTGACCGCCTCGAGGTCGTAGCATAGTGGAAAGAGCCTTTTGTGGATTCAAGGACACAGTTAGCGCCTTCCCTTGGAGTAGCTTGTGAAGTTTGAGCACACGCTCGAACATGTCATGAGTTGTTCAAGGGATAGGAGAAGCAGTCAGAGGGATGTTTTGAGGGCCATGTCTTGAAACTCCCTTGTCTTGGCTGTGGCACGCTATGTCTCTATGTTTCGCGAAGGAGTTTTCTATTGCTCGGTCGCGTGATGGGGAATTCGGTTGACCCTGAAACTCATTTCCATAGAGTTGTGAAATCAGAGCTGACACTGATGGCTTTACGGGATCAAACGATCCCATGCGGAATGATTTCGTGTGAACGGTAGCGTTGATTTGGTGCAGTGGAGTAGTCAGAGCATTTGGACGCCCCCACGGGGTAGCTTTGAGTGCATGTCATCTCTGCATATGCACTGATTCGATTGCCTAGTAGCGCATGGGTGGTAGTTGCGAGTTGACGTGGACAAGGCGGGAAATGACGAGGACTTGAGGGTGCGTCGATATTGGTTTCAGTTTGAGGACTCTATTGACTTGGGTGACCATCTTGAGGTCATAGCATAGGGAAAAGAGCCTTTTGTGGACTCAAGGACACAGGTAGCGCCTTCCCTTGGAGTAGCTTGTGAAGTTTGAGCGCCCGTTCGAACACGTCGTGAGTTGTTCAAGGGCTAGGAGAAGCAGTCGGAGGGATGTTTTGAGGGCCATGTCTCGAAAATCCCTTGTCTTGGCTGTAGCACACTATGTCTTTGTGATTCGCAAAGGATTTTTCTGTTGCTCAGTTGCATGATGGGGAATTCGGTTGACCCTGAAACTTGTTTCCATAGAGTTGCGAGATCGGAGCTGGCACTGATGACTTTATGGGATCAAACGATCCCATGCGGAATGATTTCGTGTGAACGGTAGCATTGATTTGGTGCAGTGAAGGAGTCAGAGCATTTGGTCACCCCCATGGGGTAGCGTCAAGCGCATGTCGTCTCTGCGTATGCACCTATTCGATTGCCTAGTAGCACATGGGTGGTAGTGGTGAGTTGACGTGGACGAGGTAGGAAATGACGAGGGAGCTGAGTGTGCGTTGATGTTGGTTTCGGTTTGAGGACTCTATTGACTCAGGTGACTGTCTCAAGGTTGTAGCATAGCAAAAAGAGCCTTTTGTGGACTCAAATACATAGGTAGCGCCTTCCCTTAGAGTAGCTTGTGAAGTTTGAGTGCACGCTCGAACACGTCGTGAGTTGTTCAAGGGTTAGGAGAAGCAGTCGGAGGGATGTTTTGAGGGCCATGTCTTGAAAATCCCTTGTCTTGGCTGTGGCATGCTATTTCTTTGTGATTCGCGAAGGAGTTTTTTATTGCTCGGTCGCGTGACAGGGAATTTAGTTGACCCTGAAACTCATTTCCATAGAGTTGCGAGATCGGAGCTGGCACTGATGGCTTTATGGGATCGAACGATCCCATGCGGAACGATTTCGTGCTAACAGTAACGTTGATTTGGTGCAGTGGAGAAGGCAGAGCATTTGGATGCCCCCACGGGGTAGCGTCAAGCGCATGTCGTTTCTGCGTATGCACCGATTCGATTGCCTAGTAGCGCATGGGTGGTAGTGGCGAGTTGACCTAGATGAGGCGAGAAAGGAAGAGCTCTTTGTCTATCGTTCTCCATGTGTTTGCTGGTGCCTCACTTTTGTTTTCGGTTCAAGGATTTTATTGATTCTGGTGACCGGTTCGTGATCGTCGCATCTTGAAAATTGCCTTTTGCGGAATCAAGGACAAAGGCTTGCATTGTGATGTGAACGTTGCCATCGGCGTCAGGTCATAGTTGGGATCGCGATTCCGGGATGCATCTCCCATTTTTCTTGATGCGATAGCAGTTGAGCACGTGCGAACGGCTGTGTCGGGTTTGTGTGGTTGAGGTAGCAGAGCATGTCAACGCCCCCGCGGGGTAGCGTCGGGTGCATGTTTCCTCTTCATGATCACGGATCGGACAGCTCAGTAGCGCACGAGTGGTAGATGCGAGTTCATGTGCACGTGCTGCAGTACCTGGAGGACTGAGTTTCTGTTGTCCTTTATGCACATTCACATGGCTCGTTTTTCAGTTTGTGGCCCCTGATTGTGTTCTTTGGTGCGAAACAAGTTTGTGCGAATGGCATCGTTGATTTGGTGTGGTGGAGGAGGCAGAGCATTTGGATGCCCCCACGCGGTAGCGTCGAGCGCATGTCATCTTTACCTGTGCACCAATTCGATTGCCTAGTAGCAAATGAGTGGTAGTGGTAAGTTGATGTGGACGAGTTGAGAAACGACGAGGGACTTGAGGGTGTATCGTTGTTGGTTTCAGATTGAGGACTCTATTGACTTGGGTGACCGTCTCGAGGTCATAGCACAACAAAACGATCCTTTTGTGGACTCAAGGAAATAGGTAGCGCCTTCCCTTTGAGTAGCTTGCGAAGTTTGAGTGCACACTCGAACACGGTCGTAAGTTGTTCAAGGGTTAGGAGAAGCAATCGGAGGGATGTTTTGAGGGCCATGTATTGAAAATCCCTTGTCTTGGCTGCGGCACGTTGTATCTCTGTGATTCACGAAGGAGTTTTCTGTTGCTCGGTCGCATGACAGGGAATTCGGTT
>MNCI01000903.1:37906-57906 GCA_015680685.1 Gnetum montanum
CGCCAAACGGTCCCTCGTGACCAAGTGTTCGCCAAACAGTCCCTCGTGACCAAGTGTTTGCCTAATGATCCCTCGTGGCCAAGGGTTGCCCCAACGATCCCTCATGACCAAGGGTTGGCCCAACGGTCCCTCATTACCAAGTGTTTGCCAAACAGTCCCTCATGACCAAGTGTTCACCAAACGGTCCCTCGTGACCAAGTGTTCGCCAAACGGTCCCTTGTGACCAAGTGTTCGCCCAATGGTCCGTCATGACCAAGGGTTGGCCCAACGGTCCCTTGTGACCAACTATCGGCCCAACGGTCCCTCGTGACAAAATTTGTAAGGGTGCAGGATGATACGGCTGAAACTGGAACAATCAGCATATATGGGGAGAGGTAGCATTCTCCCTAGGAGCACCTTGCATAGCTGCGCTGGCACGAGCACTTTCACGTGAATAAGTGTTGGCCAAACGGTCCCTCGTGACCAAGTGTTCGCGAAATGGTCCCTTGTGACCAAGGGTTGGCCCAATGGTCCCTCGTGGCCAAGGGTTAGCCCAACGGTCCCTCGTGACCAAATTTATAAGGGTGCAAGATGGTATGGCTGAAACTGGCCCAATCAGCATATATGGGGAGAGTTAGCATTCTCCCTGGGAGCACCTTGCATAGCTGTGTTGGCACGAGCACTTTCACGTGAATAAGTGTTGGCCAAACAGTCCCTCGTGACCAAGCCTTGAACCAACGGTCCATCGTGACCAAGTGTTGGTCCAATAGACAATCGTGACCAAGGGTTGGCCCAACGGTCCCTCATTACCAAGTGTTTGCCAAACGGTCCCTCATGACCCAGTGTTGGCCCAACGGTCCCTCGTGACAAAATTTGTAAGGGTGCAGGATGATACGGCGGAAACTGGAACAATCAGCATATATGGGGAGAGTTAGCATTCTCCCTGGGAGCACCTTGCATAGCTGTGTTGGCACGAGCACTTTCACGTGACCAAGTGATAGCCCAACAGACCCTCGTAACCAAGTGTTGGCCAAACAGTCCCTCATGACCAAGTGTTCGCCAAACGGTCCCTTGTGACCAAGTGTTCACCCAACGGTCCCTCATGGCCAAGGGTTGCCCCAACGGTCCCTCCTGACCAACTGTTGGACCAACGGACCCTCGTAACCAAGTGTTGGCTAGACGGTCCCTCATGACCAAGTGTTGGCCCAACGGTCCCTCGTGGCCAAGGGTTAGCCCAACGGTCCCTCATGACCAAGGTTTCGCCAAACAGTCCCTCATGACCAAGTGTTCGCCAAATGGTCCCTCGTGACCAAGGGTTGCCCAAACGGTCCCTCGTGACCAAGTGTTTACCAAACGATCCCTCATGACCAAGTGTTGGCCCAACGGTCCCTCGTGACCAAGTGTTGCCGCAATGGACGCTCGTGACCAAGGGTTGGCCAAACGGTCCCTTGTGACCAAGTGTTCGCCAAACGGTCCCTTGTGACCAAGTGTTCGCCAAATGGTCCCTCATGACCAAGGGTTGGCCCAACGGTCCCTCATGACCAAGTGTTCGCCAAACGGTCCCTTGTGACCAAGTGGTAGCCCAACAGTCCCTCGTGACCAAATTTATAAGGGTGCAGGATGGTATGGCTGAAACTGGCCCAATCAACATATATGGGGAGAGGTAGCATTCTCCTTGGGAGCACCCTGCATAGCTGCGCTGCCACGAGTACTTTCACATGATCAAGTGATGGCCCAACAAACCCTCGTAACCAAGTGTTGGCTAGACGGTCCCTCATGACCAAGTGTTGAACCAACGGTCCCTCGTGACCAGGGGTTGGCCCAATAGACAATCATGACCACGGGTTGGCCCAACAGTCCCTCATGGCCAAGGGTTGGCCCAACGGTCCCTCGTGACCAAGTGTTCGCCAAATAGTCCCTCGTGACCAAGTGTTTGCCAAATGATCCCTCATGACCAAGGGTTGCCCCAACGGTCCCTCGTGACCAAGTGTTCGCCAAACGGTCCCTCGTGACCAAGTGTTCGCCCAATGGTCCCTTATGACCAAGTGTTCGCCAAACAGTCCCTCATGACCAAGGGTTGCCCCAACGGTCCCTCGTGACCAAGTGTTCGCCAAACAGTCCCTCGTGACCAAGTGTTTGCCAAATGATCCCTCATGACCAAGGGTTGCCCCAACGGTCCCTCGTGACCAAGTGTTGGCCCAACGGTCCCTCATGACCAAGTGTTGGCGCAACGGACGCTCGTGACCAAGGGTTGGCCCAACAGTCCCTCGTGACCAAGTGTTCGCCAAACGGTCCCTCGTGACCAACTATTCGCCAAACGGTCCCTCGTGACCAAGGTTTGGCCCAACGGTTCCTCGTGACCAAGTGTTCGCCAAATGGTCCCTCATGACCAAGTGGTAGCCCAACGGTCCCTCGTGACCAAATTTATAAGGGTGCAGGATGGTATGGCTGAAACTAGGCCAATCTGCATATATGGGGAGAGGTAGCATTTTTCCTGGGAGGACGTTGCATAGCTGCGCTAGCACGAGCACTTTCACGTGACCAAGTGATGGCCCAATGGACCCTCGTAACTAAGTGTTGGCCAAACGGTCCCTCGTGACCAAGTCTTTAACCAACGGTCCCTCGTGACCAAGTGTTGGTCCAATAGACAATCGTGATCAAGGGTTGGCCCAATGGTACCTTGTGGCCAAGGGTTGGCCCAATGGTCCCTCGTGGCCAAGGGTTGGCCCAACGGTACCTCGTGACCAAGTGTTCGCCAAACGGTTCCTCATGACCAAGGGTTGCCCCAACGGTCCCTCGTGACCAAGTGTTCGCGAAATGGTCCCTTGTGACCAAGGGTTGTCCCAACGGTCCCTCATGACCAAGTGTTCACCAAATGGTCCCTCATGACCAAGTGTTGGCCCAACGGTCCCTCGTGACCAAGTGTTGGTGCAACGGATGCTCGTGACCAAGGGTTGGCCCAACGGTCCCTCGTGACCAAGTGTTCGCCAAATGGTCCCTCGTGACCAAGTGTTTTCCAAATGGTCCGTCATGACCAAGGGTTGCCCCAACGGTCCCTCGTCACCAAGTGTTCGCCAAACGGTCCCTCGTGACCAAGTGGTAGCCCAACGGTCCCTCGTGACCAAATTTATAAGGGTACAGGATGGTACAGCTGAAACTGGCCCAATCAGCATATATGGGGAGAGGTAGTGTTCTCCCTGGTAGCACCTTGCATAGCTGCGCTGGCACGAGCACTTTCACATGACCAAGTGATGGCCCAACGGACCCTCGCAACCAAGTGTTGGAAAAATGGTCCCTCGTGACCAAGTGTTGAACCAATGGTCCCTCATGACCAGGGGTTGGCCCAACAGACAATCATGACCAAGGGTTGGCCCAATAGTCCCTCATGTCCAAGGGTTGGCCCAACCGTCCCTCGTGACCATGTGTTTGCCAAATAGTCCCTCGTGAACAAGTGTTCGCCAAATAGTCCCTTGTGACCAAGGGTTGCCCCAATGGTTCCTCGTGACCAACTGTTCGCCAAATGGTCCCTCGTGACCAAGTGTTGGCCCAACGGTCCCTCATGACCAAGTTTTGGTGCAACGGACGCTCGTGACCAAGTGTTGGCACAACAGACGCTCGTGACCAAGGGTTGGCTCAATGGTCCCTCATGACCAAGTGTTCGCCAAACGGTACCTTGTGACCAACTGTTCGCTAAATAGTCCCTCGTGACCAAGGGTTGGCCCAACGGTCCCTCGTGACCAAGTGTTCGCCAAATGGTCCCTACGACCAAGGGTTGGCCCAATGGTCCCTCATGACCAAGTGTTCGCCAAATGGTCCCTCATGACCAACTGTTCGCCAAACGGTCCCTCGTGATCAAGGGTTGGCCCAATGGTCCCTTGTGACCAAGTGTTCGCCAAACGGTCCCTTGTGACCAAGTGGTAGCCCAACGGTCCCTTGTGACCAAATTTATAAGGGTGCAGGATGGTACGGCTGAAACTGGCCCAATCAGCATATATGGGGAGAGGTAGCGTTCTCCCTGGGAGCACCGCACGATGCTCTCGTGAGAGTGCTCTCCATGGGAGCAACTCGCTTAGCTGCGATGGCACGAGCGCTCTCACGAGTCCAAGTGCTGGCCAAACGGACGCCCTCCCTGAGAGTGTTCTCCCTAAGATCGTTCTCCTTGAGAGTGCCTTCCCGGTATGCACGTGAGAGTGTTCTCCTTGAGAGCACCCTCCCAGAGAGCACTCTCCCTGAGAGCAGCCTCCCTCAAAGCATTCTCCTTGATAGTGCCTTGCGCTACGCATGTGAGAGCGTTCTCTTGGACCATGCCCTTCCTAGGAGTGCCCTCCCTGAGAACAAGGGTTGGCCCAACGGAGCTTCGTGACCAAATTTATAAGGGTGCAAGATGGTATGGCTGAAACTAGCCCAATCAGCATATATGGGGAGAGGTAGCATTCTTCCTGGGAGCATCGCATGGTGCTCTCGTGAGAGCGCTCTCACAAGAGCACCTCGCATAGCTATGCTGGCAAGTGCACTCTCACAAGAGCATCTCATGCAGTGCTTACGAGAGCACTCTCCGTGGGAGTGCCTCTTGCTACGCAACATGATGGTGTTCTCTCTTAGAGTGTACTCCCAGAGAGAGCCTTGTGTTGTGCATTTGAGAGCATTTTCAATGAGAGAGGCCTCGTTGAGAGCATTCCGTTGGAGAGCGCTCTTCCTGGGAGTGGCCTCCCTGAAAGCATTCTTCTCGAGAATGCCCTCCTTGAGAGTGTTCTCCATGAGAGTGCCCTCCCTAAGCATGCTCAACGTGAGCGCACTCTCTGTGGGAGCATCCTCCATGAGAACCCTCTCCTATAGAGCGTTCTCATTGACAACGTTCTCCCCGAGAGCACCTTACGCTATGCACATGAGAGCATTACCCTTGGGAGCACCCTCCCTGAGAGCACCTTGTGCTACGCATGTGAGAGCTTTCTCCTCGAAAGTGTCCTCATTGAGAGTGTTCTCTTGGAGAGTGCCCTCCTTAGGAACGGTCTCCTTGAGAGTGCCCTTGTTAAGAGCGTTCTCGCTGAGTGCACCCTCTCTAAGAGCACCTTGCATTACGCACGTGAGGATGCCCTCCATGAGAGCGGTATTCCTGAGAGCATTCTTGTTGAGTGCACCCTCTCTGAGAGCACCTTGCGTTACGCACATGAGGACGCCCTCCTCGAGAGCATGCTCTGTGAGAGCCTTCTCCTTGAGAGTGCCCTCCTTGAGAATGGTCTCCTCGAGAGTGCCCTTGTTGAGAGCATTCTCGCTGAGTGCATCCTCTCTGAGAGCACCTTGTGTTACGTACATAAGGATGCCCTCCATGAGAGTGGTGTTCCTGAGAGCGTTCTCGCTATGTGCACCCTCTCTGAGAGCGCCTTGCATTACGCATGTGAGGATGCCCTCCTCAAGAGCATGCTCCCTGAGAGCGTTCTCCTGAGAGAGCTCCCTCCGTGGGAGCGTTCTCCCTGAGTACACCTTGCGCTACCCATGTGAGAGTGGGCTAACTGAGGACGCCCTCTCCAATAGCATCCTCCTTAAGACTACCCTTTGTGAGATCGTTCTCTATGACAGCAGCCTTTGTTAGAGCAGCCTCCCTGAGAGCGTTCTCCTTGAGATCACCCTCCCTAAGAGAGCCTTGTGCTATGCTCATGAGAGTGTTCTCCTTGAGAGCACCCTCATTGTAAGTGTTCTCTCAAAGAGCACCCTCTGTTAGAGGGGTGTTCCTGAGAGTGTTCTCGCTGAGTGCAGCCTCTTTGAGAGTGCCTTGCGTTACACACGTGAGAATGTTCTCCTCGAGAGCACGCTCGTTGAGAGCATTCTCATTGAGAGCAGCCTTTGTTAGAGCATTCTCACTGAGAGCGCCCTCAATGAGAGAGCCCTTGTTGAGAGCATTTTGTTGTAGAGCGCTATTTCTGGGAGTGGCCTCCCTAAAAGCGTTCTTCGTGAGAATGCCCTCCTTGAGAGCATTCTTCATGAGAGCACCCTCCTTGATCACGCTCTCAGTGGGAGCGCCCTCCATGAGAACGCTCTCCTAGAGAGCACCCTCCTTGAGAGTGCGCTCCCAGGGAGAACACTATCTCTCCCTATATATGTTGATTGGGCCAGTTTTAGCCATACTATCCCGCATCCTTATAAATTTGGTCACGAAGCTCCATTTGGCCAACGCTTGGTCGAGAGCGTCTCCTAAATAATGTTCTCAGTGAGAGCAGCCTTTCAGAGAGCATTCTCCTTGAGAGTGCCTTGGGCTAGCACGTGACATTGTTCTCCTAGAGAGCACCTTCGTTGAGAGCTCCTTTTCGAAGGGTACCCTCCCCGAGAGTGACCTCCTTGAGAGCACCTTGTGTTGCGCACCTGAGAGTGTTCTCCTCGAGAGCATACTTGTTGAGAGAGTTCTCTTGGAGAGTGTCCTTCTTGAGATTGGTCTCACTAGGGGCGCCCTCCTTGAGAGCATTCTCGTTGAGAGCGCCCTCCGTTAGAGTGGCCTTCTAAAGAGCTTTCTCCTTGAGAGCGCCCTCACTGGGAGCGTTCTCCCTGTAACACCCTGGTTGAGAGCATTCTTTTGTAGAGCGCCCTTCCTAAGAGAGTCCTCCCTAAGAACGCCCTCCTTGAGAGTAGTCTCCCTGAGGATGTCCTCATGGGTAGCACTCTCCCTGTTGCGCCCTCGTTGAGAGCGGTCTCCCTGGAGAACGCCCTCCTTGAGAGCGGTCTCCCTGAGAGCGTGCTCATGGGGAGCGGTCTTCGTAAGAGTTCCCTCCTTGAGAATGCCCTTCTTGAGAGCAATCTTGTTGAGGACGACTTCATCGTGAACGTTCTCCCCTCGAGCACCCTCATCGGGAGCAATTTTCTTGGGAGCGGTCTTCCTAAGTATGCCCTCCCTGAGAACGCCCTCCTTGAGAGTAATCTCACTGAGGATGCCCTCATTGGGAGCGTTCTCCCAGGAGCACCCTCATTGAGAGCACCCTTGTCGGGAGGAGTCTCCTTGGGAGTGGTCTTCCTAAGATTGCCCTCCCTGAGAATGCCCTCCTTGAGAGCAATGTCACTGAGGATGCTTTCATCAGGAGCATTCTCCCTGGAGTGCCCTTGTTGAGAGCGGTCTCCCTGGAGAATGCCCTCCTTGAGAGCGGTCTCTGTGACAACGCCCTCATCGGAGCGTTCTCCTTGGAGCGCCCTCATTGAGAGCATTTTGTCGAAGAGTGCCCTCCCTGAGAGCATTCTTCCTGAGAGCATCCTCTGTTAGAGCGGCCTCCGTGAGAGCGTTCTCCATGAGAGCACCTTACGTTACGCACGTGAGAGTTTTTAGCTTGAAATCATTCTTTCATAGAGCGCCCTTCGTAAGAGCGTCCTCCCTGAGAATGCCCTCCTCGAGAGTGGTCTCCTTGAGGACGTCCTCATCGGTAGCATTCTTCTTAGAGCGCCCTCGTTGAGAGCGGTCTCTCTGAGAGCGCACTCATGGGGAGCGGTCTTCGTAAGAGTGCCCTCCCTAAGAATGCCCTCCCTGAGAATGGTCTCCCTGAGGAAGCCTTCATCGGGAGCATTCTCCCTAGAGCACCTTCATTGAGAGCACCCCCATCGGGAGCAGTCTCCTTGGGAGTGCCCTTCCTAAGAGCGCCCTCCCTGAGAATGCCCTCGTTGAGAGCGATCACACTGCGGACGCCCTCATGGGTAGCGTTCTACGTGTTGCACCCTCGTGGAGAGGGTTCTCCCTGAAGAACGCCCTCCTTGAGAGTGGTCTCCCTGAGAGTGCGCTTATGGGCAGTGGTCTTCGCAAGAGTTCCCTCCTTGAGAATGCCCTTCTTGAGAGCGATCTTGCTGAGGACGACTTCATCATGAATGTTCTACCCTCGAGCGTCCTCATCGGGAGCAGTCTCCTTGGGAGCGGTCTTTCTAAGTGTGCCCTCCCTGAGAATGCCCTCCTTGAGAGCAATCTCACTGAGGATGCCCTCATCGGGAGTGCTCTCCCTGGAGCACCCTCATTGAGAGCGCCCTCGTCGGGAGGAGTCTCCTTGGGACCGGTCTTCCTAAGAGTGCCCTCCCTGAGAATGCCCTCCTTGAGAGAAATCTCACTGAGGATGCTTTCATCGGGAGCGTTCTCCCTAGAGCGCCCTTGTTGAGAGCGGTCTCCCTGGAGAATGTCCTCCTTGAGAGTAGTCTCTGTGACAGCGCCCTCATCAGAAGCATTCTCCTTGGAGTGCCCTCATTGAGAGCATTTTGTTGAAGAGTGCCCTCCTTGAGAGCGTTCTCCCTGATAGCATCCTCCGTTAGAGCTGCCTTCGTGAGAGCGGTCTCCTTGACGAAGTCCTCATCGGTAGCGTTCTCCTTGGAGCGTCCTCATTGAGAGCGGTCTCTCTCAGAGCGCGCTCATGGGGAGCGGTCTACTTGAGAGCGGTATTCGTAAGAGTGCCCTCCCTGAGAACGCCCTCCCTAAGAACGGTCTCCCTAAGGATGCCTTCATCGGGAGGGTTCTCCCCGAAGCGCCTTCATTGAGAACGCCCCCATCGGGAGCAGTCTCCTTAGGAGCGCCCTTCCCAAGAGTGTCCTCCCTGAGAACACCCTCGTTGAGAGCGATCTCACTGTAGACGCCCTCATGGGTAACATTCTCCCTATTGCGCCCTCATGGAGAGCGGTCTCCCTGGAGAACGCCCTCCTTGAGAGCAGTCTCCCTGAGAGGGTGGTCATGGGCAGTAGTCTTCGTAAGAGTGCCCTCCTTGAGAATGCCCTTCTTGAGTGCGATCTTGCTGAGGACGACTTCATCATGAACGTTCTCCCCTCGAGTGCCCTCATCAGGAGCAGTCTCCTTAGGAGCGGTCTTCCTAAGTGTGCCCTCCCTGAGAACGCCCTCCTTGAGAGCAATTTTACTGAGGACGCCCTCATCGAGAGTGCTCTCCCTGGAGCGCCCTCATTGAGAGAACCCTCATCAGGAGGAGTCTCCTTGGGAGCGTTCTTCCTAAGAGTGCCCTCCCTGAGAATGCCCTCCTTGAGAGCAATCTCACTAAGGACGCTTTCATCGGAAGCATTCTCCTTGGCTCATCCTCGTTGAGAGCGGTCTTCCTGGAGAATTTCCTCCTTGACAGCGGTCTCTATGACAGTGCCCTCATTGGATCATTCTCCTTGGAGCACCCTCATTGAGAGAGTTTTGTCGAAGAGTGCCCTCCTTGAGAGCGTTCTCCCTGAGAGCATCCTCCATTAGAGCGGCCTCCGTGAGAGCATCCTCCATGAGAACACCTTGCGTTACGCACATGAGAGTTTTCAGCATGAGAGCGTTCTTTCGTAGAGCATCCTTCGTAAGAGCATCCTCCCTGAGAACGTCATCCTCGAAAGTGGTCTCCCTGAGGATGTCCTCATCGTTAGCGTTCTCCTTGGAGCACCCTCGTTGAGATCTATCTCTCTGAGAGCGTGCTCATGGGAAGCGGTCTACTTGAGAGCAGTCTTCATAAGAGTGCCCTCCCTAAGAATGCCCTCCCTAAGAATAGTCTCCTTGAGGACGCCTTCATCAGGAGCATTCTCCCTGGAGCGCCTTCATTAAGAGCGCCCCCATTGGGAGCAGTTTCCTTGGGAGCACCCTTCCTAAGAGCGCCCTCCTTGAGAATGCCCTCGTTGAGAGCGATCGCACTGCGGACGCCCTCATGGGTAGCGTTCTCCCTGTTGCACCCTCATGGAGAGCGGTCTCCTTGAGAGCATGCTCATGGGCAATGGTCTTCATAAGAGTGCCTTCCTTGAGAACACCCTTCTTGAGAGCGATCTTGCTGAGGACGACTTCATCGTGAACATTCTCCCATCGAGCACCCTCATCGGGAGTAGTCTCCTTGGGAGCGGTCTTCCTAAGTGTGCCCTCCTTGAGAACGCCCTCCTTGAGAGCAATCTCATTGAGGATACCCTCATCGGGAGCGCTCTCCCTAGAGCGCCCTCATTGAGGGTGCCCTCGTCGAGAGGAGTCTCCTTGGGAGCAGTCTTCCTAAGAGTGCCCTGCCTGAGAATGCCCTCCCTGAGAGCAATCTCACTGAGGATGCTTTCATCGGGAGCGTTCTCCCTGGAGCGCGCTCATTGAGAGTGGTCTCCCTAGAGAATGCCCTCCTTGAGAGTGGTCTTTGTGATAGCACCCTCATCGGAGCGTTCTCCTTGGAGCACCCTCATTAAGAGCATTTTGTCGAAGAGTGCCCTCCTTGAGAGCATTCTCCCTGAGAGCATCCTCCATTAGAGCAGCCTCCGTGAGAGTGTTCTCCATGAGAGCACCTTGCGTTATGCACGTGAGAGTTTTCAACTTGAGAGCGTTCTTTCGTAGAGCACCCTTCGTAATAGCGTCCTCCATGAGAATGCCCTCCTCGAGAGCAGTCTCCCTGAGGACATCCTCATCGGTAGCGTTCTCCTTGGAGCACCCTCATTGAGAGCAGTCTCTCTGAGAGCACGCTCATGGGGAGCGGTCTACTTGAGACTGGTCTTCGTAAGAGTGCCCTCCCTGAGAACGGTCTCCCTGAGGATGCCTTCATCAGGAGCATTCTCCCTGGAGCGCCTTCATTGGGAGTGCCCCCATCGGGAGTAGTCTCCTTGGGAGTGCCCTTCCTAAGAGCGCCCTCCCTGAGAACGCCCTCGTTGAGAGCGATCTCACTGCAGATGCCCTCATGGGTAGTGTTCTTCCTGTTGCGCCCTCGTGGAGAGCAGTCCCCCTGGAGAATGCCCTCCTTGAGAGCGGTCTCCCTGAGAGCACGCTCATGGGCAGTGATCTTCGTAAGAGTGACCTCCTTGAGAACACCCTTCTTGAGAGCGATCTTGCTGAGGACGACTTCATCGTGAACGTTCTCCCCTCGAGCACCCTCATCGGGAGAAATCTCCTTGGGAGTGGTCTTCCTAAGTGTGCCCTCCCTAAGAATGCCCTCCTTGAGAGCAATCTCACTGAGGATGCCCTCATCAGGAGCGCTCTCCCTGGAGCACCCTCATTGAGAGCACCCTCATCGAGAGGAGTCTCCTTGGGAGCGATCTTCCTAAGAGTGCCCTCCCTAAGAACATGCTCCTTGAGAGTAATCTCACTGAGGATGCTTTCATCGGGAGCGTACTCCCTGGAGCGCCCTCATTGAGAGCGGTCTCCCTGGAGAATACCCTCCTTAAGAGCGGTCTTTATGACAATGCCCTCATCAAAAGTGTTCTCCTTGGAGCGCCCTCATTGAGAGCATTTTGTCGAAGAGTGCCCTCCTTGAGAGCATTCTCCCTGAGAGCATCCTTCGTTAGAGCGGCCTCCGTGAGAGCGGTCTCCCTAAGGACTTCCTCATTGGTAGCATTCTCCTTGGAGTGTCCTCGTTGAGAGCAGTCTCTCTAAAAGTGCACTCATGGGGAGCGGTCTACTTGAGAGCGGTGTTCGTAAGAGTGCCCTCCCTGAGAACGCCCTCCCTGAGAACGGTCTCCCTGAGGACGCCTTCATCGGGAGCGTTCTCCCTAGAGCGCCTTCATTGAGAGTGCCCCCATCGGGAGTAGTCTCCTTGGGAGTGCCCTTCCTAAGAGCGCCCTCCCTGGGAATGCCCTTGTTGAGAGTGATCTCACTACGGACACCCTCATGTGTAGCGTTCTCCCTGTTGTGCCCTCGTGGAGAGCGGTCTCCCTGGAGAATGCCCTCCTTGAGAGCAGTCTCCCTGAGGGTGCGCTCAAGGGGAGTGGTCTTCGTAAGAGTGCCCTCCTTGAGAACACCCTTCTTAAGAGTGATCTTGCTGAGGACGACTTCATCGTGAATGTTCTCCCCTCGAGCACCCTCATCGGGAGTAGTCTCCTTGGGAGCGGTCTTCCTAAGTGTGCCCTCCCTGAGAATGCCCTCCTTAAGAGCAATCTCACTAAGGATGCCCTCATCGGGAGCGCTCTCCCTGGAGCACCCTCATTGAGAGTGACCTCGTCGGGAGGACTCCTTGGGAGCAGTCTTCCTAAGAGTGTCCTCCTTGAGAATTCCCTCCTTGAGAGCAATCTCACTGAGAAAGCTTTCATCGGGAGCGTTCTCCCTGGAGCATCCTCGTTGAGAGCGGTCTCCCTGGAGAATGCCCTCCTTGAGAGTGGTCTCTGTGACAGCACCCTCATTGGAAGCGTTCTCCTTGGAGTGCCCTCATTGAGAGCATTTTTTCGAAGAGTGCCCTCCTTGAGAGCGTTCTCCCTGAGAGCATCCTCTATTAGAGCGGCCTCTGTGAGAGCGTTCTCCATGAGAGCACCTTGCATTACGCACATGATAGTTTTCAGCTTGAGAGCGTTCTTTCATAGAGCGCCCTTTGTAAGAGCATCCTCCCAGAGAACGCCCTCCTTGGGAGTGGTCTCCCTGAGGACATCCTCATCGATAGCGTTCTCCTTTGAGCACCCTCATTGAGAGCAGTCTCTCTGAGAGTGCACTCATGGGGAGCGGTCTACTTGAGAGCGTTCTTCGTAAGAGTGCCCTCCCTGAGAACGCCCTCCCTGAGAACGGTCTCCCTGAGGACGCCTTCATCAGGAGCATTCTCCCTGGAGCGTCTTCATTGAGAGCACCACCATCGGGAGCAGTCTCCTTGGGAGCGATCTTCCTAAGAGTTTCCTCCCTGAGAATGCATGCCCTCATTGAGAGTGATCTCACTACGGACGTCCTCACTGAGATCGGTGTCGCTGGGGATGCCCTCTTTGAGAGCGTTCTTCCTCAAAGCGACCTCGTGTTGCACCTTGCGTTGCGCACGTGAGAGTGTTCTCCTCGAGAGCGCCCTTGTTGAGAGCGTTCTCTTGTAGAGCCCCCTTCTTGAGATCAGTCTTGCTAGGGGTGCCCTCCCCTAGAGCGTTCTCCTTGAGAGCACCCTCCGTTAGAGTGGACTTTTGAAGAGCTTTCTCCTTGAGAGGGCCCTCGGTGGGAGCATTCTCCATGTAACACCCTGGTTGAGAGCACTGTGTCAAAGAGTGCACTCCCTGAGAGCTACCTCCATCAGAGCGGTCTCCACAAGAGCATTCTCCTTAAGAGCACCTTCTGCCCTCGTGTGAATGTTCTCCTCGAGAGCATCATCGTTAAGAGTGTTCTTTGGAAGAGCACCCTCCTTGAGAACACCCTCTGTGATAGCGTCCTCTATTAGAGTGGCCTTTCGGAGAGCATTATCTTTGAGAACACCCTCCCAGAGAGCGCCTTGCGCCATGCACATGAGAGCGCTCTCCTTGAGCTGGTCCTTCGTGATCAAATTTATAAGGGTGCGGGATGGTATGGCTGAAACTAGCACAATCAACATATATAGGGGGAGGTAGAGTTGACGAGCGGTCAGAGTGATAGAGCGATACGTGGGTTTCTCCCCTCAGGGATGCCTTTCCCTACCCATGATATCATGGCCTCGTTGTTCATGTCTGTGACCCGCGAGCCTTGGTTGCAAAGAAGGATAGCCCCGGAGAAGGCGCTGTCCTCATTTACGATTTGAGATAAAAGGCTTGCAGTGTTGTGGGCATGTTCCATGGGGTTGGTTGCCCTGGATCATTCCTCTTGGAGCGCCATGATTGAGAGCTCCCTCTAGGCGAGTGCTCTCCCTCAAAGGGACCTCCCTGAGTGCACTCTGCGTTATGCATGCGAGAGTGTTCTCCTGGAGAGCACCCTTGTTGAGATTATTATCTTGGAGAGCTACCTCCATTAGAACACCATCATTGAGATCGGTTTAGCTAGGGATGCCCTCGTTGAGAGAGTCCCTCTTTAAGAGCGTTCTACGTGAGATCGCCCTCCTCGAGAGCGTTCTCCTTGAGAGCTCTCTCCCTTAGAGTGACCTGTCTTAGAGGGTTCTCCTCTAGAGCACCTTGCGTTGCGCACGTAAGAGTGTTCTCCTTGAGAACGCCTTTGTTGAGAGCGTTCTCTTGGAGAGTGGCCTCCATTAGAATGCCTTCCCTGAGACTGGGCTCTGTGACATCGCCCTTGATGAGAGCATTGTTTTTAGGAGTGCCCTTCATTAGAGGGGCCTTCGGAAGAGCGTTCTCTTTGAGAGCGCTCTCGTTGAGATCGTTCTGTTGAAGAGCCCCTTCGTTTAGAGCGTGCCTTTCACGAGAGCATTTTCCCTGAGAGCGGCCTCTCTGAGAACGTTCTTGTTGAGGATGTGTTCTCTGATTATCTTGTGCTACGCCTGTGAGAGCGTTCTTCTTGAGAGCGCCCTCATTGAGAGCTCTTTCTCAAAAGGTGCCCTCGTAGAGAACGGTCTTCGTTAGTGCAAGCATCCTCAGAGCGTTTGACCTGAGATCACCTTGTGTTACGCACATGATAGTGTTCTCCCCGAGAGTGTTGTTTTTGGGAGCGTTCTCTTGGAGAGCGTCCTCCATTACAGCGCCCTCATTGAGATCGGTCTGGCTGAGGATGCTCTCCTTGAGAGTGTTCTTCTTCAGAGCACCCTCTGTTAGAGCAACCATCTGACAAGTGTTCTCTTTAAGGGTGCCCTCTCCCGGATCGTTCTTCATAGAGTGCCCTCGTCAAGAACATTCTATCGAAGGATGCCCTCATTTATATCGCCTTTGCTGAGATCGTTCTTCCTAAGAGCGGTCTCTGTGACAGTGTTCTCCTTGAGAGCTTCCTCCATGATGGCATTGTCCATGGGATCACCTTGCATTATGCATGTGAGAGTGTTCAGCTTGAGAGTGCCGTTGTTGAGAACACTTGGATCAGAGAGTGCCGTTCCAAAGAGTGTCCTCCCTGAGAATAGTGTCGTTGAGGACGCCCTTCGTCCTCCTTAAGAAGGTTCTCAGTGTTAGCGGCCTCTCTAGGAGCACGCTCCATTAGATCTTATTTTCGGATAGTGTTCTCCTTGAGAGCACCTTCCTCGAGAGCACTGAGCGTTAGTCATGTGAGAGTGTTCTCCTGGAGAGTGCACTTGTTGAGAGATCGCTCTCGAAGGATGCCCTCCCAGAAAGATGCCCTCCTTGGCAGCGTCCTCCTTGAGAGTGTTGTACGTGAGATCACCTTCCGTGAGAGCGTTCTCCTGGATAGTTCCCTGCTAAAGTGGCCTTCCATTTGAGCGTTCTCCGTGGAGCACCATCATCAAGAACGTTTTGTTGAAGAGTGCCCTCCAGTAGAGCGGCCATTGCAGGAGCATTCTCCTCGAGAGCGGGTTTGATGAAAGTGTTGTCCATGAGAGCACCTTGCAGCATGCATGCAAGAGTGTTCTTCTTAAGAGTGCCGATGTTGAGAACGCTTGTATCAGAGAGTGCCCTCCTTAAGAGTGCCTTTCTTGAGAATGCATTCGCTGAGAATGGTCTCATTGAGGACTCCCTCCTGGAGAGCATACTCCTTAAGAACATTTTTTTCGAGAGCGCTCTTGTTGAGATCGTTCTCTTGGAGAGCTATGTCCATTGGAACTCCCTCTTTGAGATCGGCCTCTCAATGGACGGTCTCTTTCTGAGAGCGTCATCCTGGAGAGTGCTATCAATGAGAGCGTCATGCGCCCTTGTGTGAGTGTTCTCCTCGAGAGCATCCTCATTGTGAGAAGCCTCCGTACGAGTGCCCTCATTGTGAGCAGCCTCCGTACGAGTGCCCTCATTGTGAGCAGCGTCCGTACGAGTGCCCTCATTGAGAAGGCCCTTCATGAGAGGAATCTCCCCAAGGACGCCCATCTCGAGAGGGTCCTCCATAATAACGTTCTCCATGAGAGTGCCCTCGCTTAGAGTAGCCCTTGGGAGAGCATTCTCCTTGAGTGCGCCCTCCTCTTTGAGTGGATTCAGCGATGGAGGTGAGGGCGATCTCATCGATTTGGTCCTTCATGACCAAATTTATAAGGGTGCGGGATGGTATGGCTGAAACTGGCCCAATCAACATATATAGGGGGAGGTAGAGTTGACGAGAGGTTGGAGTGATAGAGTGATACGTGGGTTTCTCCCCCCAGGGATGTTTTGCCCTACCCACGATATCACAGTGTGGTTGCTCATGTGGGTGACTTGCAAGGCTTGTTGGGAAGAAGGATAACCCCAGAGAAGGCGATGTCCTCATTTACGATTTGATTCGGGTGACCGTTTCATGCTGGTAGCACATCGAAAATAGGTGGCACTGATGGCTTTACGGGATCGAACGATCCCATGCGGAACAATTTCATACGAACGGTAACATTGATTTGGTGCGGTGGAAGAGGTAGATCATTTGGAAGCCCCCACGGGAAAGCGTCGAGCACATGTTGTCTCTGCGTATGCACCAATTCGATTGCCTAGTAGCGCATGGGTGGTAGTGGCGAGTTGACCTGGATGAGGTGAGAAACAACGAGGGACTTGAGGGTGCATCATTGTTGGTTTCAGTTTGAGGACTCTATTGACTCGGGTGACCGTCTCGAGGTCATAGCATAGCGAAAAGAGCCTTTTGTGGACTCAAGGACACAGGTAGCGCCTTCCCTTGGAGTAGCTTGCGAAGATTGAGCACACGCTCGAACACATCGTGAGTTGTTCAAGGGCTAGGAGAAGTAGTTGGAGGGATGTTTTAAGGGCCATGTCTCGAAAATCCCTTGTCTTGGCTACAGTACGCTATGTCTCTGTGATTCACGGAGGAGTTTTATGTTGCTCGGTCGCATGACGGGGAATTCGGTTGACCCTGAAACTCATTTCTATAGATTTGCGAGATCGGAGCTGGCACTGATGGCTTTATAGGATTAAACAATCCCATGCAGAATGATTTTGTTCGAATGGTAGCATTGATTTGGTGTGATGGAGGAGGCATAGCGTTTGGATGCCCCCACGAGGTAGCGTCGAGCGCATGTCGTCTCCACGTATGCACCAATTCGATTGCCTAGTAGCGCATGGGTGGTAGTGGCGAGTTGACATGGACAAGGTGGGAAACGACAAGGGACTTGAGGGTGCATCGATGTTGGTTTCGATTTCAGGACTCTATTGACTCGGGTGACCATCTCGAGGTCGTAGCACAGCCAAAAGAGCCTTTTGTGGACTCAAGGACACAGGTAGCACCTTCGCTTGGAGTAGCTTGCGAAGTTTGAGTGCACACTCAAACACGTCGTGAGTTGTTCAAGGGCTAAAAAAAGCAGTTGGAGGGATGTTTTGAGGGCCATGTCTCGAAAATCCCTTGTCTTGGCTGCAGCACGCTGTGTCTCTGTGATTCACGGAGGAGTTTTCCGTTGCTTGGTCACGTGATGGGGAATTCGGTTGACCTTGAAACTTGTTTCTATAGAGTTGCGAGATCGGAGCCGGCACTGATGACTTTACGGGATAGAACAATCCCATGCGGAATGATTTCATGCGAACAGTAGCGTTGATTTGGTGTAGTGTAAGAGTCAGAGAATTTGGACGCCCTCACGGGGTAGCGTCGAGCGCATGTCATCTCTGCGTATGCACCAATTCGATCGCCTAGTAGCGCATGGGTGGTAGTGGTGAGTTGACGTGGACGAGGCGAGAAACAATGAGGGACTTGAGGGTGCGTCGTTGTTGGTTTCAGTTTGAGGACTCTATTGACTCGGGTGACCATCTTGAGGTCATAGCACAGGGAAAAGAGCCTTTTGTGGAGTCAAGGACACAGGTAGTACCTTCCCTTGGAGTAGCTTGTGAAGTTTGAGCACCCGATCGAACACGTTGTGAGTTGTTCAAGGGCTAGGAGAAGTAGTCAGAGGGATGTTTTGAGGGCCATGTCTTGAAAATCCCTTGTCTTGGATATGGCACGCTATTTCTCTGTGATTCGCGAAGGAGTTTTTTGTTTCTTGGTTGCGTGACGGGGAATTCGGTTGACCCTGAAACTTGTTTCCATAGAGTTGCGAGATCGGAGCCGGCACTAATGGCTTTACGGGATCGAACGATCCCATGCGAAACGATTTCGTGCAAACGGTAGCGTTGATTTGGTGTGATGGAGGAGTCAGAGCATTTGGTCGCCCCCATGGGGTAGCATCGAGCGCATGTCGTCTCTACGTATGCACTGATTCGATTACCTAGTAGCGCATGGGTGGTAGTAGCGAGTTGACGTGGACAAGGCGAGAAACGACAAGGGTCTTAACGGTGTGTCGATGTTGGTTTCGGTTTGAGGACTCTATTGACTCAGGTGATCGTCTCGAGGTTGTAGCACAGCGAAAAGAGCCTTTTGTGGACTCAAGTACACAGGTAGCGCCTTCCCTTGGAGTAGCTTGCGAAGTTTGAGCGCACGCTCGAACACGTCGTGAGTTGTTCAAGGGTTAGGAGAAGCAGTCAGAGGGATGTTTTGAGGGCCATGTCTCAAAAATCCCTTGTCTTAACTGCAGCACGCTGTGTCTCTGTGATTCATGAAGGAGTTTTCTATTGCTCGGTCGCGTGACGGGGAATTCAGTTGACCCTGAAACTCGTTTCCATAGAGTTACAAGATCAGAGCCGGCACTGATGGCTTTACGGGATTGAACGATCCCAAGCGGAATGATTTCGTGCGAATGGTAGCATTGATTTGGTGTGGTGGAGTAGTCAGAGCGTTTGGACATCCCCATGGGGTAGCGTCGAGCGCATGTTGTCTCTGCGTATGCACCGATTCGATTGCCTAGTAGTGCATGGGTGGTAGTGGTGAGTTGACGTGGACAAGGCCGAAAATGATGAGGACTTGAGGGTGCATCGATGTTGGTTTCGATTTGAGGACTCTATTCACTTGGGTGACCATCTCGATGCCGTAGCATAGCGAAAAGAGCCTTTTGTGGACTCAAGGACATAGGTAGCTCCTTCCCTTGGAGTAGCTTGCGAAGTTCGAGCGCATGCTCGAACACGTCGTGAATTGTTCAAGGGTTAGGAGAAGCAGTCGGAGGGATGTTTTAAGGGCCATGTCTTGAAAATCCCTTGTCTTGGCTACGGCATGCTGTTTCTCTATGATTCATGAAGGAGTTTTCTGTTGCTCGGTCGCGTGACGGGGAATTCGGTTGACCCTGAAACTCGTTTCCATAGAGTTGCGAGATCGAAGCCGGCACTGATGGATTTATGAGATCGAACGATCCCATGTGGAATGATTTCGTGCAAACGGTAGCGTTGAATTAGTGCGGTGGAGGAGGCAGAGCGTTTGGACACCCCCATGGGGTAGAGTCGAGCACATGTCATCATTGTGTATGCACCGATTCGATTGCCTAGTAGCGCATGGGTGGTAGTGGCGAGTTGACCTGGACGAGGTGAGAAAGGAAGAGCTCTTTGTCTCTCATTCTCCATGTGTTTGCTGGTGCCTTGCTTTTTTTTTCAGTTCAAGGATTTTATTGATTCTGGTGACTGGTTCGTGATCGTCGCATCTTGAAAATTGCCTTTCGTGGAATCAAGGACAAAGGCTTCCATTGTGATGCGAACGTTGCCATTGGCGTCAGGTCATAGTTGCGATCGCGATTCCAGGATGCATCTCCCATTTTTCTTGATGCGATAGTAGTTGAGCACGTGCGAACAGCTACGTCGGGTTTGTGTGGTTGAGGTAGCAGAGCATGTCGATGCCCCCACGGGGTAGCGTCGGGTGCATGTTTCCTCTTCATGATCACGGATCGGATAGCTCAGTAGCGCGCGGGTGGTAGATGCGAGTTCATGTGCACGTGCTGCAGTACTTGGAGGACTGAGTTTCTATTGTCCTTTATGCATGTTTGCGTGGATCATTTTTCAGTTTGTGGCCCCTGATTGTGTTCTTTGGTGCAGAACAAGTTCATGCGAATGGTATCGTTGATTTGGTGTGGTGGAGGAGGCAGAGCATTTGGATGCCCCCACGTGGTTGCGTCGAGTGCATGTCGTCTTTGCCTATGCACCGATTTGATTGCCTAGTAGCAAATGGATGGTAGTGGCGAGTTGACGTGGACGAGTTGAGAAATGACGAGGGACTTGAGGGTGCATCGTTGTTGGTTTCGGATTGAGGACTCTATTGACTCGGGTGACCATCCTGAGGTCGTAGCACAATGAAACGATCCTTTTGTGGACTCAAGGACACAGGTAGCACCTTCCCTTGGAGTAGCTTGCGAAGTTTGAGCACACGCTCGAACACGGTTGTAAGTTGTTCAAGGGTTAGGAGAAGCAGTCGGAGGGATGTTTTGAGGGCCATGTCTCGAAAATCCCTTGTCTTGGCTACGGCACGCTGTGTCTCTGTGATTCACAAAGGAGTTTTCTATTGCTCGGTCACGTGA
>MNCI01000903.1:62906-95406 GCA_015680685.1 Gnetum montanum
ATAGCGAAAAAGTACCGCGAGGGAAAGATGAAAAGGACTTTGAAAAGAGAGTTAAAAAGTGCTTGAAATTGTCAAGAGGGAAGCGGATGGAGGCCAACGTTGCTTCCCGATCGGATGTGGAGCGGAGTGTGTACGCTTTGGTCTGCTGCTCGGTTTGGGAGGCGAGTCCACGTGGATCAGGTGCGTGGCACAAGCATGCGCAGCTGGCTGTGCACGTGCTGCCACTGCGATGGTCAAGGGTCCAAGCATGCATCCCTTGGAGGGGTGGGTCCTACAGCACCTGCGTGCTCGGGACGCGGATTACGTGGGCTTTCCATTCGACCCGTCTTGAAACACGGACCAAGGAGTCTAACATGCATGCGAGTCGTTGGGTTTGGAAACCTGCACGGTGCAAGGAAGCTGAAAGGCGGGATCCATGCACCGGCACGGAGCACCGTCCACTGACCTTGATCTTGTTGAGAAGGGTTCGAGTGAGAGCATGCCTGTTGGGACCTGAAAGATGGTGAACTATGCTTGAGCAGGGCGAAGCTAGAGGAAAGTCTGGTGGAGGCCCGTTGCGATACTGACGTGCAAATTGTTCGTCTGACTTGGGTATAGGGGCAAAAGACTAATCGAACCATCTAGTAGCTAGTTCCCTCTGAAGTTTCCCTCAGGATAGCTGGAGCTCACGCTCTCGAGTTTTATCAGGTAAAGCAAATGATTAGAGGCATCGGGGGTGCAACACACTCGACCTATTCTCAAACTTTAAATAGGTAAGATGACGCAGCTGCCTCGGTGAGCCGCATCAACGAATCGAGAGCTCCAAGCGGGCCATTTTTGGTAAGCAGAACTGGCGATGCGGGCTGAACTGAAAGTTGAGCTATGGTGCCTAACTATGCACTAACCCAGAACCCACAAAGGGTGTTGGTTGATTAAGACAGCAGGACGGTGGTCATGGAAGTCGAAATCCGCTAAGGAGTGTGTAACAACTCACCTGCCGAATCAACTAGCCCCGAAAATGGATGGCGCTTAAGCGCGCGACCTACGCTCGGCCATCGGGGCAAGCGCCAGGCCCCGATGAGTAGGAGGGCGCGGCGGTCCGTTGCGAAGCCTAG
The DNA here is from genome assembly GCA_015680685.1 of Gnetum montanum. Taxonomy (NCBI): domain Eukaryota; kingdom Viridiplantae; phylum Streptophyta; class Gnetopsida; order Gnetales; family Gnetaceae; genus Gnetum; species Gnetum montanum. The sequence continues at coordinate 64,001 of MNCI01000903.1, forward strand.
GGCGCGAGCCCGGGTGGAGCGGCCGCCGGTGCAGATCTTGGTGGTAGTAGCAAATATTCAAATGAGAACTTTGAAGACCGACGTGGAGAAAGGTTCCATGTGAACAGCACTTGGACATGGGTTAGTCGATCCTAAGAGATGGGGGAGCCCCTTCCAATGGGTGCACTCCGCACGAGATCTCGAAAGGGAATCGGGTTAACATTCCCGAACCGGGACATGGCGGTGGACAGCAACGTCAAGGGATCTGGAGACGCCGACGAGGGCCCTGGGAAGAGTTATCTTTTCTTTTTAATAGCCTGCCCACCCTAAAATCGGCTCAACCAGAGATAGGGTCCAGTGGCTGGAAGAGCATCGCATGTCCTGCGGTGTCCGGTGCGCCCTCGGTGGCCCCTGAAAATTTGGAGAACCGAGTACCGTTCATGCCTGGTCGTACTCATAACTGCATCAGGTCTCCAAGGTGAACAGCCTCTAGTCCATAGAATAATGTAGGTAAGGGAAGTCGGCAAAACAGATCCGTAACTTTGGGAAAAGGATTGGCTCTGAGGGTTTGGCCTAGGGGTCTATGCCCCGAACCCACAGGCTGTCGAGGGCCTGCCTGAGTCACTTCTGTGGTGATGGTGGACCCTCGCATGCTGGTCGGGCGATGGACGCAGAGCGCCCTCCCCCCCTCCATGGGGGAGGGCTTTCCCTAGGCAACGAACAAGGGGAATTCGACTGTTTAATTAAAACAAAGCATTGCGATGGTCCCTGTGGATGCTGATGCAATGTGATTTATGCCCAGTGCTCTGAATGTCAAAGTGAAGAAATTCAACCAAGCTTGGGTAAATGGCAGGAGTAAATATGACTCTCTTAAGGTATTCAAATGCCTGGTCATCTAATTAGTGACGTGCATGAATGGATTAACAAGATTCCCACTGTCCCTACCTACTATCTAGTGAAACCACAACCAAGGGAATGAGCTTGGTAGAATCAGCGGGGAAAGAAGAACCTGTTGAGCTTGACTCTAGTCTGACTTTGTGAAATGACTTAACAGGTGTAGAATAAGTGGGAGCTGCTCGCGGCGCAAGTGAAATACCACTACTTTTAATGTTATTTTACTTACTCTGTTGGTCGGGAACAGGGCACGACCCTGGCTTTTGGACCCAAGATGCGCCTTGGTGCGTTGATCTGCGCAGAACACAGAGTCAGGTGGGGAGATTGGCTGGGGCGGCACATTTGTTAAAAGATAACACAGGTGTCCTAAGATGAGCTCAACGAGAACAGAAATCTTGTGTGGAATAGAAGGGTAAAAGCTCATTTGATTTTGATTTTCAGTACAAATACAAACCGTGAAAGCATGGCCTATCGATCCTTTAGATCTTCAAAATTTGAAGCTAGAGGTGTTAGAAAAGTTACCACAGGGATAAATGGCTTGTGGCAGCCAAGCGTTCATAGTGACGTTGCTTTTTGATCCTTCGATGTTGACTCTTCCTATCATTGTGAAGCAGAATTCACCAAGTGTTGGATTGTTCACCCACCAATAGGGAATGTGAGCTGGGTTTAGACCATCGTGAGATAGGTTAGTTTTACCCTACTGATGATGCGCGCCGCTATAGTAATTCAACTTAGTACGAGAGGAACCGTTGATTCACACAATTGGTCATCGTGTTTGGTTGAAAATCCAATGACGTGAAGCTACCATGTGTTGGATTATGACTGAATGCCTCTAAGTCAGAATCCATGCTAGAGGCGGCACCTCTTTCCTCGTCGGTTGCTACGCGACCTGTGGTAGGAGCAGCTTCGTTGCTCCCATTGGCATGTGTCGATGGTACCCCCTGGTCCTGGCTACATGGTGGGGGCACTGGGGACCATGCAGTTTCATTTTGAGCGGTCGGCGAGAAGAATCCTTTGCAGACGACTTAAATACACGATGGGGTATTGTAAGTGGCAGAGTGGCCTTGCTACCACGATCCACTGAGATTTGGCCTCTTATCATTGAGATTCGTGATCCTCACTCTCTCTCCCTCGTTCTCTTTCTCCTTCTCTTTCTTTCACTTTGTCTCCCTCCGTAGGCACCTCGCCATGTCTCATACCCTCATCTCGTGGGATCATGCATTTGTCTTCCCCTTCATAGGCACATGCGCACACACATGTGCATGCGTGAGGCCCTTTCGTAAATTTGCGTCATGTTGGCAGCGAACGTCCCCTCTGCATGTGAGGTCACACGAAGTCGGAGGCTATAGTGCAACCTTCCTAATGAGGTTTCTGCTCTCACCCATGACCGTTGTGACAAAATTTGCAAGCGTGCAGCATGGGGAGAGGTAGCGTTCTCGCTGGGAGCACCGCACGGTGCTCTCACGATAGTGCGCTCTCCAAGGGAGCACCTCACAAAGCTGCGTTGGCATGAATGCTCCCATGAGACCAATTGTGTTTTCCAAATGGGCCCCCATGTGACCAAGCATTGGCCGAACGGGGAACCCTCGAGACCAAATTTGTAAGGGTGCAAAAGACGGTTTGGCTAAAACTGGCCCAATCAAGACATAGGCGGAGAGGTAGCGTTCTACCTGGGAGCACCTCATGACCAAGTGTTGACCATACGGTCCCTCATGACCAACTGTTAGCCCATATGGTCCCTCATGTCCAAGGGTTGGCCCAACCGTCCCTGGTGACCAACTGTTGGACTAACGGACCCTCGTGACCAACTGCTGGATCAACAGACCCTCGTGACCAAGGGTTGGTCCAACCGTCCCTTGTGACCAATTGTTGGTCCAACCGTCCCTCGTGGCCAAGGGTTGGGGTTGTCCCAATCGTCCCTTATGACCAAATTTAAAAGGGTGCAGGATGGTATGGCTCAAACTGGCCCAATCAGCATATATGGGGAGAGGTAAATGGTTCCTCGTGACCAAGGGTTGCCCCAACGGTCCCTTCTGACCAACTGTTGGACCAACAGACCCTCATGACCAAGGGTTGGCCCAACGGTCCCTCGTGACCAAGTGTTCGCAAAACGGTCCCTCGTGACCAAATTTATAAGGGTGCAGGATGGTATAGCTAAAACTAGCCCAATCAGCATATATGGGGAGAGGTAGCATTCTCCCAGGGAGCACCTTGCATAGCTGCACTGGCATGAGCACTTTCACGTGAATAAGTGTTGCCCAAATGGTCTCTCATGACCAAGTGTTGAACCAAAAATCCCTCATGACCAGGGGTTGGCCCAATCGTCCCTTGTGACCAAGGGTTGGCCCAATGGTCCCTTGTAACCATGTGTTCGCCAAATGGTCCCTCATGACCAAGTGTTTGCCAAACGGTCCCTCATGACCAATTGTTCACCTAACGGTCCATCATGGCAAAGGGTTGCCCCAACGGTCCCTCATGGCCAAGGGTTGGCCCAACGGTCCCTCGTGACCAAGTGTTCGCCAAACGGTCCCTTCTGACCAAGTGTTGGCCCAACGGTCCCTCGTGACCAAATTTATAAGGGTGCAGGACGATATGGTTGAAACTGGCCCAATCAACATATATGGGGAGAGGTAGCGTTCTGCCTGGGCATGAGAACTTTCACGTGAATAAGTGTTGGCCAAACAGTCCCTCGTGACGAAGTGTTGAACCAATGGTCCCTCATGACCAAGGGTTGGCCCAACCGTCCCTTGTGACCAACTGTTGGCCCAATGGTCCCTCGTGGCCAAGGGTTGGCCCAACGGTCCCTCCTAACCAAGTGTTCACGAAAGGGTCCCTCGTGACCAAGTGTTCGCCAAACGGTCCCTCGTGACCAAGTGTTTGCCCAATGGTCCCTCGTGGCCAAGGGTTGCCCCAACGGTCCCTTGTGACCAAGTGTTCGCCAAACGGTCCCTCGTGACCAAATTTATAAGGATGTAGGATGGTATAGCTAAAACTGGCCCAATCAGCATATATGGGGAGAGGTAGTGTTCTCCCTGGGAGCACCTTGCATAGCTGCGCTGGCACGAGCACTTTCACATGACCAAGTGATGGTCCAATGGACCCTCGTAACCAAGTGTTGGCCAAATGGTCCCTCATGACCAAGTGTTGAACCAACGGTCCCTCGTAACCAAGTGTTGGTCCAACATACAATCGTGACCAAGGGTTGGCCCAACGGTCCCTCGTGATCAAGTGTTCACCAAACAGTCCCTTATGACAAAATTTATAAGGGTGTAGGATGGTACAGCTGAAACTAGCCCAATTAACATATATGGGGAGAGGTAGCGTTCTCCCTGGGAGCACCTTGCATAGCTGCGCTGGCACGAGTAGTTTCACATGACCAAGTGATGGCCCAACGGACCCTCGTAACCAAGTGTTGGCCAAACGGTCCCTCGTGACCAAGTGTTGAACCAACAGTCCCTCGTGACCAAGTGTTGGTCCAACAGACAATCGTGACCAAGGGTTGGCCCAACGGTCCCTCATGACCAAGTGTTCGCCAAACGGTCCCTCGTGACCAAGTGTTCACAAAACGGTCCCTCGAGACCAAGGGTTGCCCCAACGGTCCCTTGTGACCAAGTGTTCGCCAAATGGTCCCTTGTGACCAAATTTATAAGGGTGCAGGATGGTACGGCTGAAACTGGCCCAATCAGCATATATGGGGAGAGGTAGCGTTCTCCCTAGGAGCACCTTGCATAGCTGCACTGGCACGAGCACTTTCACGTGACCAAGTGATGGCCCAATAGACCCTCATAACCAAGTGTTGGCCAGACGGTCCCTCGTGACCAAGTGTTGAACCAACGGTCCCTCGTGACCAGGGGTTGGCCCAACGGTCCCTCATGACCAAGTCTTGGCCAAACGGTCCCTCGTGACTAAGTGTTGAACCAATGGTCCCTTGTGACTAGGGGTTGGCCCAACAGTCCCTCATGGCCAAGGATTGGCCCAACGGTCCCTCGTGACCAAGTGTTCGCCAAACAGCCCCTTGTGACCAAGTGTTCGCCAAATGGTCCCTCATGACCAAGGGATGCCCCAACGGTCCCTCGTGACCAAGTGTTCGCCAAATGGTCCCTCGTGACCAAGGGTTGCCCCAATGGTCCCTCGTAAACCAAGTGTTCACCAAATGGTCCCTCGTGACCAAGTGTTGGCCCAACGGTCCCTCATGACCAAGTGTTGGCGCAATGGACACTCGTGACCAAGGGTTGGCCGAACGGTCCCTCATGACCAAGTGTTCGCCAAACGGTCCCTCATGACCAAGTGTTCACCAAACGGTCCCTCGTGACCAAGGGTTGCCCCAACGGTCCCTCGTGACCAAGTGTTCGCCAAATGGTCCCTCATGACCAAGGGATGCCCCAACGGTCCCTCGTGACCAAGTGTTCGCCAAACAGCCCCTTGTGACCAAGTGTTCGCCAAATGGTCCCTCGTGACCAAGGGTTGCCCCAACGGTCCCTCGTGACCAAGTGTTCGCCAAACAGCCCCTTGTGACCAAGTGTTCGCCAAATGGTCCCTCGTGACCAAGGGTTGCCCCAATGGTCCCTCGTGACCAAGTATTTGCCAAACGGTCCCTCGTGACCAAGTGTTGAACCAACGGTCCCTCGTGACCAGGGGTTGGCCCAATAAACAATCATGACCACGGGTTGGCCCAACGGTCCCTCGTGGCCAAGGGTTGGCTCAACGGTCCCTCGTGACCAAGTGTTCATCAAACAGTCCCTCATGACCAAGTGTTCACCAAACAGTCCCTCGTGACCAAGGGTTGCCCCAATGGTCCCTCGTGACCAAGTATTTGCCAAACGGTCCCTCGTGACCAAGTGTTGGCCCAATTGTCCCTCATGACCAAGTGTTGGCGCAACGGAAGCTCGTGACCAAGGGTTGGCCCAACGGTCCCTCGTGACCAACTATTCGCCAAACGGTCCCTCATGACCAACTATTCGGCAAACGGTCCCTCGTGACCAACTGTTTGCCAAACGGTCCCTCGTGACCAAGGGTTGGCCCAATGGTCCTTCGTGACCAACTGTTCGCCAAACAATCCCTCGTGACCAAGGGTTGGCCCAACGGTCCCTCATGACCAAGTGTTCGCCAAACAGTCCCTCGTGACCAACTATTTGCCAAACGGTCCCTCATGACCAAGGGTTGGCCCAACGGTCCCTCGTGACCAAGTGTTAGCCAAACGGTCCCTCGTGACCAAGTGGTAGCCCAACGATCCCTCGTGACCAAATTTATAAGGGTGCAGGATGGTACAGTTGAAACTAGCCCAATCAGCATATATGGGGCGAGGTAGCGTTCTCCCTGGGAGCACTGCACGATGCTCTTGTGAGAGTGCTCTCCATGGGAGCACCTCGCATAGCTGCGCTGGCACGAGTGCTCTCACGAGTCCAAGTGCTAGCCAAACGGACACCCTCCCTAAGAGCGTTCTCCCTGAGAGCGTTCTCCTTGAGAGTGCCTTCCCGGTATGCACGTGAGAGTGTTCTCCTTGAGAGCACCCTCCCGGAGAGCGCTCTCCCTGAGAGCGGCCTTTCTCAGAGCGTTCTCCTTGATAGTGCCTTGCGCTACGCATGTGAGAGCATTCTCTCGGAGCATGCCCTTCCTAGGAGTTCCCTCCTTGAGAACAAGGGTTGGCCCAACAGAGCTTCGTGACCAAATTTATAAGGGTGCAAGATGGTATGGTTGAAACTAGCCTAATCAGCATATATGGGAAGGGGTAGCATTCTTCTTGGGAGCATCGCACGGTGCTCTCGCAAGAGCGCTCTCACGAGAGCGCCTCGCATAGATGCGTTGGCAAGTGCACTCTCACAAGAGCATCTCATGCAGCACTTGTGAGAGCACTCTTCGTGGGAGTGCCTCTTGCTACACAACGTGATGGTGTTCTCTCTTAGAGTGTACTCCCCGAGAGAGCCTTGTGTTGCACATTTGAGAGCATTTTCAATGAGAGAGGCCTCGTTGAGAGCATTCCGTTGGAGAGCGCTCTTCCTGGGAGTGGCCTCCCTGAAAGCATTCTTCTCGAGAATGCCCTCCTTGAGAGTGTTCTCCATGAGAGTGCCCTCCCTAAGCATGCTCAACGTGAGCGCACTCTCTGTGGGAGCACCCTCCATGAGAACCCTCTCCTATAGAGCATTCTCACTGACAACATTCTCCCCGAGAGCACCTTACGCTACGCACGTGAGAGCATTACCATTGGGAGTGCCCTCCCTGAGAGCGCCTTGTGCTATGCACATGAGAGCTTTCTCCTCGAAAGCGTCCTCATTGAGAGCGTTCTCTTGGAGAGTGCCCTCCTTGAGAACGGTCNTCTTGTGTTACACACATGAGGATGCCCTCCATGAGAGTAATGTTCCTGAGAGTGTTCTTGATGAGTGCATCCTCTCTGAGAGCGCCTTGCGTTACACACGTGAGGACGCCCTCCTCGAGAGCGTGCTCTGTGTGAGCGTTCTCCTTGAGAGTGCTCTCCTTGAGAATGGTCTTCTCAAGAGTGCCCTTGTTGAGAGCATTCTCGTTGAGTGCACCCTCTCTAAGAGCACCTTGCGTTACGCATGTGAGGATGCCCTCCGTGAGAGTGGTGTTCTTGAGAGTGTTCTCACTGAGTGCACCCTCTCTGAGAGCACCTTGTGTTACGCACATGAGGACACCCTCCTCGAGAGCATGCTCCCTGAGAGCATTCTCCTGAGAGAGCTCCCTTTGTGGGAGTGTTCTCCCTGAGTACACCTTACGCTACGCACGTGAGAGTGGGCTCACTGAGGACGCCCTCTCCAATAGCGTCCTCCTTAAAACTGCCCTTTGCGAGATCATTATCTGTGAGAGCTTCCTCTGTTAGAGTAGCCTCCCTGAGAGCATTCTCCTTGAGATCACCCTCCCTAAGAGCGCCTTGTGCTATGCTCATGAGAGTGTTCTCCTTGAGAGCACCCTCATTGAAAGTGTTCTCTCAAAGACCACCCTCTGTTAGAGGGGTGTTCCTGAGAGCGTTCTTGCTGAGTACACCCTCTTTGAGAGTGCCTTGTGTTACGCACGTGAGAATGTTCTCCTCGAGAGCATCCTCGTTGAGAGAATTCTCATGGAGAGCAGCCTTTGTTAGAGCGTTCTCGCTGAAAGCGCCCTCCCCAAGAGCTCTCTCTATGAGAGCATTTTCCTTGAGGGTGCCCTTACTTGGTGCTCTCTCTCTCTGAGAATTCTCTTTTTGAGAACACGGTGTTCGTGACCAAATTTATAAGGGTGTAGGACGGTATGGCTAAAATTGGCCCAATCAGCATATATAGGGAGAGGTAGCATTCTTCTTGGCAGCATCGCACGATGCTCTCGCTAGATCGCTCTCACGAGAGTGCCTCGCATAGCTGTGCTGGCAAGAGCGCGCTCTCATGAGAGCGCCTCATGCAGCGCTTGCGAGAGCACTCTCTGTGGGAGTGCTTCTTGCTACGCACGTGATGGTGTTCTCTCAAGGAGTGTCCTCCATTAGAGAGCCTTGCATTACGCATTTGAGAGCGTTCTCAATGAGAGAGCCCTCGTTGAGAGCATTTTGTTGTAGAGCGCTATTTCTGGGAGTGGCCTCCCTGAAAGCATTCTCCGTGAGAATGCCCTCCTTGAGAGCGTTCTTCATGAGAGCGTCCTCCTTGAGCATGCTCTCGATGGGAGTGCCCTCCATGAGAACGCTCTCCTAGAGAGCATCCTCCTTGAGAGTGCGCTCCTAGGGAGAACACTATCTCTCCCTATATATGTTGATTGGGCTAGTTTTAGCCATACTATCCTGTGCCCTTATAAATTTGGTCACGAAGCTCCATTCGGCCAACGCTTGGTCGAGAGCGTCTCCTAAAGAACTTTCTCGGTAAGAGTGGCCTTTTGGAGAGCGTTCTCCTTGAGAGTGCCTTGGGCTAGCACGTGACATTGTTCTCCTGGAGATCACCTTCATTGAGAGCTCCTTTTTGAAGGGTGCCCTCCCCAAGAGCGACCTCCTTGAGAGCACCTTGCGTTGCACACCTGAGAGTGTTCTCCTTGAGAGCGTACTTGTTGAGAGCATTCTCTTGGAGAGTGCCCTTCTTGAGATCGATCTTGCCAGGGGCACCCTCCCTGAGAGCATTCTCGTTAAGAGCACCCTCCGTTAGAGTGGCCTTCTGAAGAGCTTCCTCCTTGAGAGGGCCCTCGCTGGGAGCGTTCTCCCTGTAACACCCTGGTTGAGAGCATTCTGTCGTAGAGCACCCTTCCTAAGAGCACCCTCCCTGAGAACACCCTCCTTGAGAGCAGTCTCCCTGAGGACGTCCTCATGGGTAGCATTCTCCCTGTTGCGCCCTCGTTGAGAGTGGTCTCCCTGAAGAACGCCCTCCTTGAGAGCAGTCTCCCTGAGAGAGCGCTGATGGGGAGCACTCTTCGTAAGAGTACCCTACTTGAGAACGCCCTTCTTGAGAGCGATCTTGCTAAGGACGACTTCATCGTGAACATTCTCCCCTCGAGCGCCCTCATCAGGAGTAGTCTCCTTGGGAGCGGTCTTCCTAAGTGTGCCCTCCCTAGGAACATCCTCCTTGAGAGCAATCTCACTGAGGATGTCCTCATCGGAAGTGCTCTCCCTGGAGCGCCCTCATTGAGAGCGCCCTCGTCAGGAGGAGTCTCCTTGGGAGCAGTCTTCCTAAGAGTGCCCTCCTTGAGAGCATTCTCCCTGAGAGCATCCTCCGTTAGAGCAGCCTATGTGAGAGCGTTCTCCATGAGAGCACCTTGCGTTACGCACATGAGAGTTTTCAGCTTGAGAGCGTTCTTTCGTAGAGCACCCTTCGTAAGAGTGTCCACCCTGAGAACGCCCTCCTTGAGAGCGGTCTCCCTGAGGACATCCTCATCGGTAGCGTTCTCCTTGGAGCATCCTCATTGAGAGCGGTCTCTCAGAGAGCGTGCTCATGGGGAGCAGTCTACTTGAGAGCGGTATTCGTAAGAGTGCCCTCCCTGAGAATGCCCTCCCTGATAATGGTCTCCCTAAGGATGCCTTCATCAGGAGCATTCTCCCTAGAGCACCTTCATTGAGAGCACCCCCATCGAGAGCAGTCTCCTTGGGAGCACCCTTCCTAAGAGCGCCCTCCCTAAGAACGCCCTCGTTGAGAGTGATCTCACTGCGGATACCCTCATGGGTAGCATTCTCCATGTTGCGCCCTCGTGGAGAGCGGTCTCCCTGGAGAATGCCCTCCTTGAGAGCGGTCTCCCTGAGAGCACGCTCATGGGCAGCAGTCTTCGTAAGAGTGCCCTCCTTGAGAATGCCCTCCTTGAGAGCGGTCTCCCTGATAGCACGCTCATGGGCAGCAGTCTTCGTAAGAGTGCCCTCCTTGAGAATACCCTTCTTGAGAGCGATCTTGCTGAGGAAGACTTCATCATGAAAATTCTACCCTCGAGCACCCTCATCGGGAGCAGTCTCCTTAGGAGCGGTCTTCCTAAGTGTGCCCTCCTTGACAACGCCCTCCTTGAGAGCAATCTCACTGAGGATGCCCTCATTGGGAGCGCTCTTCCTGGAGCACCCTCATTGAGAGCGCCTTCATCAGGAGGAGTCTCCTTGGGAGCGGTCTTCCTAAGAGTGCCCTCCCTGAGAACGCCCTCCTTGAGAGCAATCTCACTGAGGACGCTTTCATCGAGAGCATTCTCCCTGGAGTGCTCTCGTTGAGAGTGGTCTCCCTGGAGAATGTCCTCCTTGAGAGCGGTCTTTGTGACAACACCCTCATCGGGAGCATTCTCCTTGTAGCGTCCTCATTGAGAGCATTTTGTCAAAGAGTGCCCTCCTTGAGAGCATTCTCCCTAAGAGCATCCTCCATTAGAGCGGCCTCCGTGAGAGCGTTCTCCATGAGAGCACCTTGCGTTATGCATGTGAGAGTTTTCAGCTTGAGAGCGTTCTTTCGTAGAGCGCCCTTCGTAAGAGTGTCCTCCCTGAGAATGCCCTCCTTAAGAGCGGTCTCCCTGAGGACGTCCTCATCAGGAGCATTCTCCTTGAAGCACCCTCATTGAGAGCGGTCTCTCTAAGAGCGCTCTCATGGGGAGTGGTCTACTTGAGAGCAGTCTTCGTAAGAGTGCCCTCCCTGAGAATTCCCTCCCTAAGAACTGTCTCCCTGAGGACGCCTTCATCGGGAGCATTCTCCCTGTAGCACCTTCATTGAGAGCACCCCCATCGGGAGCAGTCTCCTTGGGAGCGCCCTTCCTAAGAGCACCCTCCCTGAGAACGCCCTCCTTGAGAGTGGTCTCCCTGAGGACGTCCTCATGAGTAGCGTTCTCCCTGTTGCGCCCTTGTTGAGAGTGGTCTCCCTGAAGAATGCCCTCCTTGAGAGCGGTATCCCTGAGAGCACGCTCATGGGGAGCGGTCTTCGTAAGAGTGCCCTCCTGTAGAATGCCCTTCTTGAGAGTGATCTTGCTGAGGACGACTTCATCGTGAACATTCTCCCCTCGAGCGCCCTCATCGGGAGGAGTCTCCTTGGGAGCGTTCTTCCCAAGATTTCCCTCCCTAAGAATGCCCTCCTTGAGAGCAATCTCACTGAGGACACTTTCATCGGAGCGTTCTCCCTGGAGCGGTCTTCCTAAGAGTGCCCTCCCTGAGAATGTCCTCCTTGAGAGTGGTGTCCCTGAGGATGTCCTCATGGGTAGCATTCTCCCTATTTCCCCCTCGTTAAGAGCGGTCTCCCTGAAGAACGCCCTCCTTGAGAGCGGTCTCCCTGAGAGCGCGCTCATGGGCAGCGGTCTTCGTAGGAGTGGCCTTCCGTAGAACGCCCTTCTTGAGAGCGATCTTGCTAAGGATGACTTCATCGTGAACGTTCTCCCCTCGAGCACCCTCATCTGGAGCAGTCTTCTTGGGAGCGGTCTTCCTAAGTGTGCCCTCCCTGAGAATGCCATCATTGAGAGCAATCTCACTGAGGACACCCTCATCGGGAGTGCTCTCCCTGGAGCACCCTCATTGAGAGCGCCCTCATCGAGAGCAGTCTTCTTGGGAGCGGTCTACCTAAGAGTGCCCTACCTGAGAACACCCTCCTTGAGAGAAATCTCACTGAGGATGCTTTCATCAGGAGCATTCTCCATGGAGCACCCTCGTTGAGAGCGGTCTCCCTGAGAATTCCCTCCTTGAGAGTGGTCTCTATGACAACGCCCTCATCGGAAGCGTTCTCCTTGGAGCACCCTCATTGAGAGCATTTTGACGAATAGTGCCCTCCTTGAGAGCGTTCTCCCTGAGAGCATCCTCCATTAGAGCGGCCTTCGTGAGAGCGTTCTCCATGAGAGCACCTTGCGTTACGCACGTGAGAGTTTTCAGCTTGAGAGTGTTCTTTCGTAGAGCGCCCTTCCTAAGAGCATCCTCCCTGAGAACGCCCTCCTTGAGAACGATGTCCCTAAGGATGTCTGTGCTGACCGAAATCATCGGTGCAAGGCTAGAATGTTACGAGCATCGAAAGATCTACCGACAAGCACAGTTGTCCCTGCCTCTGCTTGAGGGCAAGTTGGAATGGACGAAGGCAGAGTGCCTTGGATGGTCCGCACGCGGATCAAACAAGGACTTCCCCAACGTTTGCCGCTACAAAGCGTTGGATTATACGTAGACAATGCACGTTAAATGTAAACCGTAAACAAGCACGATAATGTAAATGAGCCTATAAACATAAACTGAAAAACAAAGAAAACTACAATAAATCTAAGCAAAATGTAAACTGTCTTGTATTAAGAATTGATTACAAAGTGCACTGGTCCAAACGCAGTTGTGGCTGAGCACAAGGCGGACGTAAAGCCTCGGTGGATGCAGGGATGCGGCTGGTTGGCACGGTAGGTGGAGCGTAGACTATGTTACAGCGTATAGGGCTCTCCAGCATAAGCGTAAGCGTACGAGGGTTTCTGGGCTTGCAGCATAATTGCTCTGGATCTCCTGGCGTAAATTTGTGCCCCCTCTTTTCACGGAAAACTGGACTATTTATAGGGTTAGGGTTACCGGGAAAATCGGACTGGGAGACACATGGCGTATACGCTGGGCATGTACGCTGGGAGGTATTACGCTGGGTGTGTTACACTAGGCATGTTACTGTAGCAGTTACTATAGCATTTACGCTGAAACATTATAGCAGTTACTGTAGCAGACACTGTAGCAGTTACGCTGGGCGTGTTACGCTGGGCGTGTTACGCTGTGCGTGTTACGCTGTGCGTGTTACGCTGTGACAACACTTAATGAAAATTGCCATGTATGACGCCAAACCCAAAATTTTTGTGGTGTTTCAATGTCCTCATCGGTAGTGTTCTCCTTGGAGCACCCTTGTTGAGAGCGGTCTCTCTAAGAGCATGCTCATGGGGAGCGGTCTACTTAAGAGCGGTCTTCGTCAGAGTACCCTCCCTGAGAACGCCCTCCCTAAGAATGGTCTCCTTGAGGATGCCTTCATTGGGAGCGTTCTCCCTATAGCGCCTTCATTCAGAGTGCACCCATCGGGAGCAGTCTCCTTGGGAGTGCCCTTCCTAAGAGCACCCTCCCTGAGAACGACCTCGTTAAGAGCAATCTCACTACAGAAGTCCTCATGGGTAGCGTTCTCGCTGTTGCTCCCTCATGGAGAGTGGTCTCCCTGGAGAACGCCCTCCTTGAGAGTGGTCTCCCTGAGAGCACGCTCATGGGGAGCGGTCTTCGTAAGAGTTCCCTCCTTGAGAACGCCCTTCTTTAGAGAAATCTTGCTGAGGATGACTTCATCGTGAACGTTCTCCCCTCGAGCGTCCTCATCAGGAGCAGTCTCCTTGAGAGCGGTCTTCCTAAGTGTGCCCTCCCTAAGAATGCCCTCCTTGAGAGTAATCTCACTGAGGACGGCCTCATCAGGAGCACTCTCCCTAGAGCACCCTCATTGAGAGCGTCCTCGTCAGGAGGAGTCTCCTTGGGAGCGGTCTTCCCAAGAGTGCCCTCCCTGAGAACGCCCTCCTTGAGAGCAATCTCACTAAGGATGCTTTCATCAGGAGGGTTCTCCCTGGAGCGCCCTCATTGAGAGCACTCTCCCTGGAGAATGCCCTCCTTGAGAGCAGTCTCTGTGACAGCACCCTCATTAGAAGCGTTCTCCTTGGAGCACCCTCATTGAGAGCATTTTGTCGAAGAGTGCCCTCCTTTAGAGCGTTCTCCCTGAGAGCATCCTCCGTTAGAGTGGCCACCATGAGAGCGGTCTCCCTGAGGACTTCCTCATTGGTAGCATTCTCCTTGGAGCGCCCTTGTTGAGAGCGGCCTCTCTGAGAGTGCACTCATGGGGAGCGGTCTACTTGAGAGCGGTTTTTGTAAGAGTGTCCTACCTAAGAACGTCCTCCCTAAGAACGGTCTCCCTGAGGATGCCTTCATCGGGAGCGTTCTCCCTGGAGCACCTTCATTAAGAGCGTACCCATTGGGAGGAGTCTCCTTGGGAGTACCCTTCCTAAGAGCGTCCTCCCTAAGAACACCCTCGTTGAGAGCAATCTCACTGCGGACACCCTCATGGGTAGTGTTCTTGCTGTTGCGCCCTTGTGGAGAGCGGTCTTCCTGGAGAACGCCCTCCTTGAGAGCAGTCTCCCTGAGAGCGCGCTCATGGGAAGCAGTCTTCGTAAGAGTGCCCTCCTTGAGAATGCCCTTCTTGAGACCGATCTTGCTGAGGATGACTTCATCGTGAACATTCTCCCCTCGAGTGCCCTCATCAGGAGTAGTCTCCTTGGGAGCGATCTTCCTAAGTGTGCCCTCCCTGAGAACGCTCTCCTTGAGAGCAATCTCACTGAGGACACCCTCATCGGGAGGACTCTCCCTAGAATGCCCTCATTGAGAGCGCCCTCGTCGGGAGGAGTCTCCTTGGGAGCGGTCTTCCTAAGAGTGCCCTCCCTGAGAACGTCCTCCTTGAGAGCAATCTCACTGAGGACACTTTCATCGGGAGCATTCTCCTTGGAGCACCCTCATTGAGAGCGGTCTCCTTGGAAAATGCCCTCCTTGAGAGCAGTCTCTGTGATAGCGCCCTCATCGGAGCATTCTCCTTGGAGCACCCTCATTGAGAGCATTTTGTCGAAGAATGCTCTCCTTGAGAGCGTTCTCGTTGAGAGCATCCTTCGTTAGAGCGACCTCCGTGAGAGCGTTCTCCATGAGAATACCTTGCGTTACGCACGTGAGAGTTTTCAGCTTGAGAGCGTTCTTTCGTAGAGTGCCCTTCGTAAGAGTGTCCTCCCTGAGAACGCCCTCCTCGAGAGCGGTTTCCCTGAGGACGTCCTCATTGGTAGCATTCTCCTTGGAGCGCCCTCGTTGAGAGCGGTCTCTCTGAGAGCGCTCTCATGGGGAGCGGTCTACTTGAGAGCGGTCTTCGTAAGAGTGCCCTCCCTGAGAATGGTCTCCCTGAGGACACCTTCATCAGGAGCATTCTCCCTGGAGTGCCTTCATTGAGAGTGCCCCCATCAGGAGCAGTCTCCTTGGGAGCACCCTTCCTAAGAGCGCCCTCCCTGAGAACGCCCTCATTGAGAGTGATCTCACTACGGACGCCCCCATGGGTAGCGTTCTTGCTGTTGCACCCTCATGGAGAGCGGTCTCCCTGGAGAAGGCCCTCCTTGAGAGCCGTCTTCCTGAGAGCGCGCTCATGGGCAGCAGTCTTCGTAAGAGTGCCCTCCTTGAGAACACCCTTCTTGAGAGCGATCTTGTTGAGGATGACTTCATCATGAACATTCTCCCCTCGAGAGCACTCATCGGGAGTAGTCTCCTTGGGAGCAGTCTTCCTAAGTGTGCCCTCCCTGAGAATGCCCTCCTTGAGAGCAATCTCACTAAGGATGCCCTCATCGGGAGCACTCTCCCTGGAGCGCCCTCATTCAGAGCACCCTCGTTAGGAGGAGTCTCCTTGGAAGTGGTCTACCAAAGAGTGCCCTCCCTGAGAATGCCCTCCTTGGGAGCAATCTCACTGAAGACACTTTCATTGGGAGCGTTCTCCCTAGAGCGACCTCGTTGAGAGTAGTCTCCCCTGAGAATGCCCTCCTTGAGAGCAGTCTTTGTGATAGCGCCCTCATCAGAAGCGTTCTCCTTGGAGCACCCTCATTGAGAGTGTTTTGTTGAAGAGTGCCCTCCTTGAGAGCGTTCTCCCTGAGAGCATCCTCCGTTAGAGCGGCCTCCATGAGAGCGTTCTCCATGAGAGCATCTTGCATTACGCACATGAGAGTTTTTAGCTTGAGAGTGTTCTTTCATAGAGCACCCTTCCTAAGAGCGTCCTCCCTGAGAACGCCCTCCTTGAGAGCGGTCTCCTTGAGGATGTCCTCATCGGTAGCATTCTCCTTAGAGTGCCCTCGTTGAGAGCGGTCTCTCTGAGAGTGCGCTCATGGGGAGCTATCTACCTGAGAGCCATCTTCGTAAGAGTGCCCTCTCTAAGAACGGTCTCCCTAAGGACGCCTTCATCGGGAGCGTTCTCCCTAGAGTGACTTCATTGAGAGCACCCCCATCAGGAGCAGTCCCCTTGGGAGTGCCCTTCCTAAGAGCGCCCTCCCTGAGAATGCCCTCCTTGAGAGCGGTGTCCCTGAGGATGTTCTCATGGGTAGCGTTCTCCCTGTTGCACCCTCATTGAGAGTGGTCTCCCTGAAGAATGTCCTCCTTGAGAGCGGTCTCCCTGAGAGCGCGCTCATGGGGAGCGGTCTTCGTAAGAGTGCCCTCCATTAGAACACCCTTCTTGAGAGTGATCTTGCTGAGGACGACTTCATCGTGAATGTTCTCCCCTCGAGCACCCTCATCGGGAGTAGTCTCCTTGGGAGCGGTCTTCCTAAGTGTGCCCTCCCTGAGAATGCCCTCCTTGAGAGTAATCTCACTGAGGATGCCCTCATCGGGAGCACTCTCTCTGGAGCACCCTCATTGAGAACGCCCTCATCGGGAGGAGTCTCCTTGGGTGCGGTCTTCCTAAAAGTGCCCTCCCTGAGAATGCCCTCCTTAAGAGAAATCTCACTGAGGACGCTTTCATCGGGAGCGTTCTCCCTGGAGCACCCTCGTTGAGAGCGGTCTCCCCTAAGAATGCCCTCCTTGAGAGCAGTCTTTGTGATAGCGCCCTCATCGAAAGTGTTCTCCTTGGAGCACCCTCATTGAGAATGTTTTATCGAAGAGTGCCCTCCTTGAGAGCATTCTCCCTGAGAGCATCCTCCATTATAGTGGCCTCCATGAGAGCATTCTCCATGAGAGCATCTTGCATTACACACGTGAGATTTTTCAGCTTGAGAGCACCCTTCCTAAGAGCATCCTCCCTGAGAACGCCCTCCTTGAGAGCAGTCTCCCTGAGGATGTCCTCATCAGTAGCGTTCTCCTTAGAGCACCCTCGTTGAGAGAAGTCTCTCTCAGAGGACGCTCATGGGGAGCTATCTAACTGAGAGCGGTCTTCGTAAGAGTACCCTCCCTGAGAATGGTCTCCCTGAGGACACCTTCATCAGGAGCGTTCTCCCTGGAGTGCCTTTATTAAGAGTGCCCCAATCGGGAGCAGTCTCCTTGGGAGCGCCCTTCCTAACAGCGCCCTCCCTAAGAACGCCCTCCTTGAGAACGGTGTCCCTAAGGACATCCTCATGGGTAGCGTTCTCCCTGTTGCACCCTCGTTGAGAGCGGTCTCCCTGAAGAACGTCCTCCTTGAGAGTGGTCTCCCTGAGAGCGCGCTCATGGGGAGCAGTCTTCATAAGAGTGCCCTCCTGTAGAATGCCCTTCTTGAGAGTGATCTTGCTAAGGATGACTTCATCGTGAACATTCTCCCCTCGAGCGCCCTCATCGGGAGCAGTCTCCTTGGGATCGGTCTTCCTAAGTATGCCCTCCCTGAGAACGCCCTCCTTGAGAGAAATCTCACTGAGGACACCCTCATCAGGAGCACTCTCCCTGGAGCACCCTCATTGAGAGCACCCTCATCAGGAGGAGTCTCCTTGGGTGCAGTCTTCCTAAGAGTGCCCTCCCTCAGAACACCCTCCTTGAGAGAAATCTCACTAAGGACGCTTTCATCAGGAGCGTTCTCCCTGGAGTGGTCTTCCTAAGAGCACCCTCCCTGAGAATGCCCTCCTTGAGATTCGTGTCCCTGAGGACGTCCTCATGGGTAGCATTCTCCTTATTGCGCCCTCGTTGAGAGCGGTCTCCCTGAAGAACGCCCTTCTTGAGAGCAGTCTCCCTGAGAGCGTGCTCATGGGGAGCGGTCTTTGTAAGAGTGTCATTTTGTAGAACGCCCTTCCTGAGAGTGATTTTTCTAAGGACAACTTCATCGTGAACGTTCTCCCCTCGAGCGCCCTCATCGGGAGTAGTCTCCTTGGGAGCGGTCTTCCTAAGTGTGCCCTCCCTGAGAATGCTCTCCTTGAGAGCAATCTCACTGAGGACACCCTCATCGGGAGCACTCTCCCTGGAGTGCCCTCATTGAGAGCGCCCTCGTCAGGAGGAGTCTCCTTGGGAGCGGTCTTCCTAAGAGTGCCCTCCCTGAGAACGTCCTCCTTGAGAGCAATCTCACTGAGGACGCTTTCATTCGGAGCGTTCTCCTTGGAGTGCCCTCGTTGAGAGCGGTCTCCCTGGAGAATGCCCTCCTTGAGAGCGGTCTCTGTGATAGCACCCTCATCGGAGCATTCTTCTTGGAGCACTGTAATTGAGAGCGTTTTGTTGAAGAGTGCCCTCCTTGAGAGCATTCTCGGTGAGAGCATCCTCCGTTAGAGTAGCCTCCGTGAGAGCGTTCTCCATGAGAACACCTTGCGTTATGCACGTGAGAGTTTTCAGCTTGAGAGCGTTCTTTCGTAGAGTGCCCTTCGTAAGAGCGTCCTCCCTAAGAACACCCTCCTCGAGAGCGGTTTCCCTGAGGATGTCCTCATCGGTAGCGTTCTCCTTGGAGCACCCTCTTTGAGAGCTGTCTCTCTGAGAGCGCGCTCATGGAGAGCGGTCTACTTGAGAGCGGTCTTCGTAAGAGTGCCCTCCCTGAGAACGGTCTCCCTGAGGACGCCTTCATCGGGAGCGTTCTCCTTAGAGCACCTTCATTGAGAGTGCCCTAATTGGGAGCAGTCTCCTTGGGAGCACCCTGCCTAAGAGCGCCCTCCCTAAGAACGTCCTCGTTGAGAACGATCTCACTGCGGACGCCCTCATGGGTAGCATTCTTGCTGTTGCACCCTCATGGAGAGTGGTCTCCCTGGAGAACACCCTCCTTGAGAGTGGTCTTCCTGAGAGCGTGCTCATGGGCAGCGGTCTTCGTAAGAGTGCCCTCCTTGAGAACACCCTTCTTGAGAGCGATCTTGTTGAGGACGACTTCATCATGAACATTCTCCCCTCGAGAGCACTCATCGGGAGTAGTCTCCTTAGGAGAGGTCTTCCTAAGTGTGCCCTCCCTGAGAGTGCCCTCCTTGAGAGCAATCTCACTGAGGACACCCTCATCGGGAGCGCTCTCCCTGGAGTGCCCTCATTGAGAGCACCCTCGTTAGGAGGAGTCTCCTTGGGAGTGGTCTACCTAAGAGTGCCCTCCCTGAGAATACCCTCCTTGAGAGCAATCTCACTAAGGATGCTTTCATCGGGAGCGTTCTCCCTGGAGTGGTCTTCCTAAGAGTGCCCACCCTGAGAACGCCCTCCTTGAGAGTGGTGTCCCTGAGGACGTCTTCATGGGTAGCGTTCTCCCTGTTGTTCCCTCGTTGAGAGCGGTCTCCCTGAAGAACACCCTCCTTGAGAGCAGTCTCCCTGAGAGCGTGCTCATGGGGAGCGGTCTTTGTAAGAGTGTCCTTTTGTAGAACGCCCTTCTTGAGAGCGATTTTTCTGAGGACAACTTCATCATGAACGTTCTCCCCTTGAGCGTCCTCATCGGGAGTAGTCTCCTTGGGAGCGGTCTTCCTAAGTGTGTCATCCCTGAGAACGCTCTCCTTGAGAGCAATCTCACTGAGGAAACCCTCATCGGGGGCACTCTCCCTGGAGTGCCCTCATTGAGAGCACCCTCGTCAGGAGGAGTCTCCTTAGGAGTGGTCTTCCTAAGAGTGCCCTCCCTGAGAATGTCCTCCTTGAGAGCAATCTCACTGAGGATGCTTTCATCGAGAGCGTTCTCCTTGGAGTGCCCTTGTTGAGAGCAGTCTCCCCGGAGAATTCCCTCCTTGAGAGCGGTCTCTGTGATAGTGCCCTCATTGGAGCATTCTCCTTGGAGCACCCTCATTGAGAGCATTTTTTCGAAGAGTGCCCTCCTTGAGAGCATTCTCGCTGAGAGCATCCTCCGTTAGAGCAGCCTCCGTGAGAGCGTTCTCCATGAGAACACCTTACGTTACGCACGTGAGAGTTTTCAGCTTGAGAGTGTTCTTTCGTAGAGCGCCCTTCGTAAGAGCGTCCTCCCTGAGAACACCCTCCTTGAGAGCGGTTTCTCTGAGGACATCCTCATCGGTAGCATTCTCCTTGGATCACCCTCGTTGAGAGTGGTCTCTCTGAGAGCGCGCTCATGGGGAGCGGTCTACTTGAGAGCGGTCTTCGTAAGAGTGCCCTCCCTGAGAACGGTCTCCCTGAGGAAGCCTTCATTAGGAGCGTTCTCCCTGGAGCGCCTTCATTGAGAGCACCCTAATTGGGAGCATTCTCCTTGGGAGCACCCTTCCTAAGAGCTCCCTCCCTGAGAACGCCCTCGTTGAGAGCGATCTCACTGTGGACGCCCTCAAGGGTAGCGTTCTTGTTGTTGCACCCTCATGGAGAGTGGTCTCCCTGGAGAACGCCCGCCTTGAGAGCGGTCTTCCTGAGAGCGCGCTCATGGGCAGCGGTCTTCGTAAGAGTGCCCTCCTTGAGAACACCCTTCTTGAGAGTGATCTTGTTGAGGACGACTTCATCGTGAACATTCTCCCCTCGAGAGCACTCATCGGGAGCAGTCTCCTTAGGAGCGGTCTTCCTAAGTGTGCCCTCCCTGAGAGTGCCCTCCTTGAGAGCAATCTCACTAAGGATGCCCTCATCAGGAGCGCTCTCCCTGGAGCGCCCTCATTGAGAGAACCCTCGTTAGGAGGAGTCTCCTTGGGAGCGGTCTACCTAAGAGTGCCCTCCCTGAGAACGCCCTCCTTGAGAGCAATCTCACTAAAGATGCTTTCATCGGGAGCGTTCTCCTTGGAGTGACCTCGTTGAGAGTAGTCTCCATTGAGAATTCCCTCCTTGAGAGCAGTCTTTGTGATAGCGCCCTCATCGGAAGCATTCTCCTTGGAGCACCCTCATTGAGAGTGTTTTGTCGAAGAGTGCCCTCCTTGAGAGCGTTCTCCCTGAGAGCATCCTCCGTTAGAGCGGCCTCCGTGAGAGCGTTCTCCATGAGAGCATCTTGCATTACGCACGTGAGAGGTTTCAGCTTGAGAGCATTCTTTCATAGAGCACCCTTCCTTAGAGTGTCCTCCCTGAGAATGTCCTCCTTGAGAGCGGTCTCTCTGAGGATGTCCTCATCGGTAGCGTTCTCCTTGGAGTACCCTCGTTGAGAGCGGTCTCTCTGAGAGCACGCTCATGGGGAGCTGTCTACCTGAGAGCGGTCTTCGTAAGAGTGCCCTCTCTAAGAACGGTCTCCCTAAGGACGCCTTCATCGGGAGCATTCTCCCTAGAGGGACTTCATTGAGAGTGCCCCCATCGAGAGCAGTCCCCTTGGGAGCGCCCTTCCTAAGAGTGCCCTCCCTGAGAATGCCCTCCTTGAGAGCGGTGTCCCTGAGGACATCCTCATGGGTAGCATTCTCCCTGTTGCACCCTCATTGAGAGCAATCTCCCTAAAGAACTCCCTCCTTGAGAGCGGTCTCCCTGAGAGCGTGCTCATGGGGAGCGGTCTTCATAAGAGTGCCCTCCTGTAGAACACCCTTCTTGAGAGTGATCTTGCTAAGGATGACTTCATCATGAATGTTCTCCCCTCGAGCACCCTCATCGGGAGCAGTCTCCTTGGGAGCGGCCTTCCTAAGTGTGACCTCCCTGAGAACGCCCTCCTTGAGAGTAATCTCACTAAGGATGCCCTCATCGGGAGCACTCTCTCTGGAGCGCCCTCATTGAGAGTGCCCTCATCGGGAGGAGTCTCCTTGGGTGCGGTCTTCCTAAGAGTGCCCTCCCTGAGAACGCCCTCCTTGAGAGCAATCTCACGGAGGACGCTTTCATCAGGAGCGTTCTCCCTGGAGCACCCTCATTGAGAGCGGTCTCCCCTAAGAATGCCCTCTTGGAGAGCAGTCTTTGTGATAGCACCCTCATCGGAAGCATTCTCCTTAGAGCGCCCTCATTGAGAGTGTTTTATCGAAGAGTGCCCTCCTTGAGAGCGTTCTCCCTGAGAGCATCCTCCGTTATAGCGGCCTCCGTAAGAGCGTTCACCATGAGAGCATCTTGCATTACGCACGTGAGAGTTTTCAGCTTGAGAGCGTTCTTTCGTAGAGCACCCTTCCTAAGAGCGTCCTCCCTGAGAATGCCCTCCTTGAGAGCAGTCTCCCTGAGGATGTCCTCATCGGTAGCGTTCTCCTTGGAGTGCCCTCGTTGAGAGCAGTCTCTCTGAGAGCGCATTCATGGGGAGCTGTCTACTTGAGAGCGGTCTTCATAAGAGCGTCCTCCCTGAGAATGGTCTCCCTGAGGATGCCTTCATCGGGAGCGTTCTCCCTGGAGCACCTTCATTGAGAGCATCCCCATCGGGAGTAGTCTCCTTGGGAGTGCCCTTCCTAAGAGCGCCCTCCCTGAGAACACCCTCCTTGAGAGCGGTGTCCCTCAGGACGTCCTCATGGGTAGCGTTCTCCCTGTTGCACCCTCATTGAGAGCGGTCTCCCTAAAGAACGCCCTCCTTGAGAGTGGTCTCCCTGAGAGCGTGCTCATGGGGAGCGGTCTTTGTAAGAGTTTCCTCCTATAGAATGCCCTTCTTGAGAGCAATCTTGCTGAAGACGACTTCATCGTGAACGTTCTCCCCTTGAGTGCCCTCATCGGGAGCAGTATCCTTAGGAGCGGTCTTCCTAAGTGTGCCCTCCCTGAGAGTGCCCTCCTTGAGAGCAATCTCACTAAGGACGCCCTCATCGGGAGCGCTCTCCCTGGAGCACCCTCATTGAGAGCACCCTCGTTAGGAGGATTCTCCTTGGGAGCAGTCAACCTAAGAGTGCCCTCCCTGAGAACACCCTCCTTGAGAGCAATCTCACTGAAGATGCTTTCATTGGGAGCGTTCTCCTTGGAGCGACCTCGTTGAGAGTAGTCTCCCTTGAGAATGCCCTCCTTGAGAGCAGTCTTTGTGATAGCGCCCTCATCGGAAGCGTTCTCCTTGGAGCACCCTCATTGAGAGTGTTTTGTCTAAGAGTGCCCTCCTTGAGAGCGTTCTCCCTGAGAGCATCCTCCGTTAGAGCGGCCTCCGTGAGAGCATTCTCCATGAGAGCATCTTACATTACACACGTGAGAGGTTTCAGCTTGAGAGCGTTCTTTCGTAGAGCACCCTTCCTTAGAGCATCCTCCCTGAGAATGTCCTCCTTGAGAGTGGTCTCCCTGAGGATGTCCTCATCGGTAGCGTTCTCCTTGGAGTACCCTCGTTGAGAGCGGTCTCTCTAAGAGCGCGCTCATGGGGAGCTGTCTACCTAAGAGCGGTCTTCGTAAGAGTGCCCTCTCTAAGAACGGTCTCCCTAAGGACACCTTCATCGGGAGCGTTCTCCCTGGAACAACTTCATTGAGAGTGCCCCCATCGAGAGCAGTCCCTTGGGAGCGCCCTTCCTAAGAGCGCCCTCCCTGAGAATGTCCTCCTTGAGAGCGGTGTCCCTGAGGACATCCTCATGGGTAGCGTTCTCCCTGTTGCACCCTCATTGAGAGCGATCTCCCTGAAGAATGCCCTCCTTGAGAGCGGTCTCCCTCAGAGCGTGCTCATGGGGAGTGGTCTTCATAAGAGTGCCCTCCTGTAGAACACCCTTCTTGAGAGTGATCTTGCTGAGGATGACTTCATCGTGAATGTTCTCCCCTCGAGCACCCTCATCGGGAGCAATCTCCTTGGGAGCGGCCTTCCTAAGTGTGACCTCCCTGAGAACGCCCTCCTTGAGAGTAATCTCACTGAGGATGCCCTCATCGGGAGCACTCTCTCTGGAGCGCCCTCATTGAGAGTGCCCTCATCGGGAGGAGTCTCCTTGGGTGCGGTCTTCCTAAGAGTGCCCTCCCTGAGAACGCCCTCCTTGAGAGCAATCTCACTGAGGACGCTTTCATCAGGAGCATTCTCCCTGGAGCACCCTCATTGAGAGCGGTCTCCCCTAAGAATGCCCTCCTGGAGAGCAGTCTTTGTGATAGCGCCCTCATCGGAAGCATTCTCCTTAGAGCGACCTAATTGAGAGTGTTTTATCGAAGAGTGCCCTCCTTGAGAGCGTTCTCCCTGAGAGCATCCTCCGTTATAGCGGCCTCCGTGAGAGCGTTCTCCATTAGAGCATCTTGCATTACGCACGTGAGAGTTTTCATCTTGAGAGCGTTCTTTCGTAGGGCACCCTTCCTAAGAGCGTCCTCCCTGAGAACACCCTCCTTGAGAGCAATCTCACTGATGACGCTTTCATCAGGATCATTCTCCCTGGAGCACCCTCATTGAGAGCGGTCTCCCCGAAGAACGCCCTTCTTGAGAGCGATCTTGCTGAAGATGACTTCATCGCGAACGTTCTCCCCTTGAGTGCCCTCATCGGGAGTAGTCTCCTTGGGAGCACCCTTCCTGAGAGCGCCCTCCCTGAGAACACCCTCCTTGAGAGCGGTGTCCCTGAGGACGTCCTCATGGGTAGCATTCTCCCTGTTGCACCCTCATTGAGAGCGGTCTCCCCGAAGAACGCCCTCCTTGAGAGTCGTCTCCCTAAGAGCGTGCTCATGGGGAGTGGTCTTTGTAAGAGTGCCCTCCTATAGAATGCCCTTCTTGAGAGCGATCTTGCTGAAGATGACTTCATCGCGAACGTTCTCCCCTTGAGTGCCCTCATCGGGAGTAGTCTCCTTAGGAGCGGTCTTCCTAAGTGTGCCCTCCCTGAGAACGCCCTCCTTGAGAGCAATCTCACTGAGGACGCCCTCATCGGGAGCACTCTCCCTGGAGCACCCTCAGTGAGAGCGCCCTCGTTGGGAGGAGTCTCCTTGGGTGCAATCTTCCTAAGAGTGCCCTCCCTGAGAGCGCCCTCCTTCAGAGCAATCTCACTAAGGACGCTTTCATCGAGAGCGTTCTCCCTGGAGTGGTCTTCCTAAGAGCGCCCTCCCTGAGAACGCCCTCCTTGAGAGAGGTATCCCTGAGAATGCCCTCATGGTTAGCGTTCTCCCTGTTGTGCCCTCGTTGAGAGCGGTCTCCCTGAAGAACGCCCTCCTTGAGAGCAGTCTCCCTGAGAGCGTGCTCATGGGGAGTGGTCTTTGTAAGAGTGTCCTTTTGTAGAACGCCCTTCTTGAGAGCGATTTTGCTGAGGACAACTTCATCATGAACGTTCTCCCCTTGAGCGCCCTCATCGGGAGTAGTCTCCTTGGGAGCGGTCTTCCTAAGTGTGCCCTCCCTGAGAATGCCCTCCTTGAGAGTAATCTCACTGAGGACGCCCTCATCGGGAGCGCTCTCCCTGGAGCGCCCTCATTGAGAGCGCCCTCATCGGGAGGAGTCTGCTTGGGAGCGGTCTTCCTAAGAGTGCCCTCCCTGAGAATGCCCTCCTTGAGAGCAATCTCACTGTGGACGCTTTCATCGGGAGTGTTCTCCCTGGAGTGCCCTCGTTGAGAGTAGTCTCCCTGGAGAATGCCCTCCTTAAGAGTGGTCTCTGTGATAGCCCCCTCATCGGAGCATTCTCCTTGGAGCACCCTCATTGAGAGCATTTTTTCGAAGAGTACCCTCCTTGAGAGCATCTTGCATTACGCACGTTAGAGTTTTCAGATTGAGAGCATTCTTTTGTAGAGCACCCTTCCTAAGAGCGTCCTCCCTGAGAACATCCTCCTTGAGAGCGGTCTCCCTGAGGACGTCCTCATCGGTAGCGTTCTCCTTGGAGCACCCTCGTTGAGAGTAGTCTCTCTGAGAGCGCACTCATGGGGAGCTGTCTACCTGAGAGCGGTCTTCGTAAGAGTGCCCTCCCTAAGAAAGGTCTCCCTGAGGACGCCTTCATCGAGAGAATTCTCCCTAGAGCACCTTCATTGAGAGCACCCCCATCGGGAGCAGTCTCCTTGGGAGCGCCCTTCCTAGGAGCACCCTCGTTGAGAGCGATCTCACTGCGGACGCCCTCATGGGTAGCGTTCTCGCTGTTGTGCCCTCGTGGAGAGCAATATCCCCAAGAGTGCCCTCCCTAAGAATAGGACTTGGTGCGGTGGAGGAGGCAAAGTGTTTGGACGCCCCCACATGGTAGCGTCGAGCGCATGTCGTCTTTGCCTGTGCAACAATTCGATTGCCTAGTAGCGAATGGGTGCTAGTGGTGAGTTGACGTGGACGAGTTGAGAAACAATGAGGGACTTGAGGGTGCATCGTTGTTGGTTTCAGATTGAGGACTCTATTGACTCGGGTGACCGTCCCGAGGTCATAGCACAACAAAACGATCCTTTTTTGGACTCAAGGACATAGGTAGCGCCTTCCCTTAAAGTAGCTTGTGAAGTTTGAGTGCACGCTCGAACACGGTCGTAAGTTGTTCAAGGGTTAGGAGAAGCAGTCGGAGGGATGTTTTGAGGGCCATGTCTCGAAAATCCCTTATCTTGGCTACGGCACGCTGTGTCTCTATGATTTGAGAAGAACTTTTCTATTGCTCGGTCGCGTGATGGGGAATTTGGTTGACCTTGAAACTCATTTCTATAGAGTTGCGAGACTGGAGCCGACATAGATGGCTTTACGGGATCGAACAATCCCATGCGGTGGAGGTAGAGCATTTGGACACCCCCACGGGGTAGCGTCGTGTGCATGTCTTCTCTGCCTGTTCACCGTTTCGATTGCCTAGTAGCGTATTGGTGGTAGTGGTGAGTTGACCTGGATGAGTCGAGAAACGACGAGGGACTTGAGGGTCTGTCATTGTTGGTTTCGGTTTGAGGACTCTATTGACTTGGGTGACCGTCTCGAGGTCATAGAACAACGAAAAGAGCCTTTTTTGGATGCAAGGACACAGGTAGCACCTTCCCTTGGAGTAGCTTGCAAAGTTTGAGTGCACGCTCGAACACGTCGTGAGTTGTTCAAGGGTTAGGAGAAGCAGTCGGAGGGATGTTTTGAGGGCCATGTCTCAAAAATCCCTTGTCTTGGCTGCGGCACGCTGTGTCTCTGTGATTCTCGAAGGAGTTTTCTATTGCTCGGTCACGTGATGGGGAATTTGGTTAATGCTGACACTCGTTTCTATAGAGTTGCGAGATCGAAGCCGGCACTAATGGCTTTACGCGATTGAACAATTCGATGTGGAACGATTTCGTGCGAACGGTAGCATTGATTTGGTGTGGTGGAGGTGGCAAAGCATCTCAAGGTCCCCACGGGGTATCGTTCAGCGCATGCTATCTCTGCCTATGCACCGATTTGATTACCTAGTAACCCATTGGTGGTAGTGGCTAGTTCACTTGGACGAGGCAAGAAACGAAGATCGTCTTTGTCTCTCGTTCGCCATGCATTTGCGAGTGCCTCGCTTTTGTTTTGTGTTGTGATGCGAATGATGCCATCGGCATCGGGTCATAGTTGGGATCGCGATTCCGGGATGCATCTCCTATTTTTCTTGATGCGATAGCGGTTGAGCACGTATGAATGGCTGCATCAGGTTTGTGTGATTGAGGTAGTAGAGCATGTCAACGCCCCCACGGGGTAGCGTCAGGTGCATGTTTCCTCTTCATGATCACAGATCGGACCGCTCAGTAGTGTGCGGGTGGTAGATGCGAGTTCACATGCACATGCCAGAGTACCTGGAGGACTGAGGTTTTGTTCTCCTTTATGCATGTTCCCGTGGCTCATTTTTTAGTTGGTGGCCCCTGATTGTGGTCTTTGTGGATGCAGCATGTGCTGGTTCCTGCGTGGAACTTTGTTCTCACGGAGAAGCATTTTTGAGGTAGCGCTCTCGGGTTCGGTAATCGTATCGAGGGGATGGCGAAACCCATAGGCATTCCTTGATGTTGGGCATTTGCGTGAATGCTAGAAGGTGCGGGTAGTAAGCTATGCGCTTGCACGATGCCCTCGGCACTCGCATGTCCGTGATCGAGAGCGAGGCTACGTTTGTCGCCTATTGCAGTGCCACGTTTCCTGGGCTTGAACTGGGGAATGGTGCTCGTGAAAGATGCTTTGCGAAATAGGTGCATGGAGGGTCTGTCGTGCCTTTTGAGTAAGGAAGGATGACGGTGCCCACCACATGGGTGTGGACGGCATTACCTGGTTGATCCTGCCAGTAGTCATATTCTTGTCTCAAAGATTAAGCCATGCATGTCTAATTATGAACTTACTTCAAACGGTGAAACTGCGGATGGCTCATTAAATCAGTTATAGTTTCTTTGATGGTACCTTACTACTTGGATAATCATAGTAATTCTAGAGCTAATACGTGCAACAAATCCTAACTCTCGGAAGGGATGCATTTATTAGATAAAAGGCTGATGCGAGCTTTCTCATTTGCTCGGTGAATCATGGTAACTGGATGGATCGCACGGCCCTTGTGCCGGCGATGCTTCATTCAAATTTCTGCCCTATCAACTTTTGATGGTAGGATAGAGGCCTACCATGGTTGTGACGGGTGACAGGGAATTAGGGTTCAATTCCGGAGAGGGAGCCTGAGAAACAGCTACCACATCCAAGGAAGGCTGCAGGTGCACAAATTACCCAATCCTGACACGGGGAGGTAGTGACAATAAATAACAATACCAGGCTCATCGAGTCTAGTAACTGGAATGAGTACAATTTAAAGCCCTTAATGAGGATCCATTGGAGGGCAAGTCTGGTGCTAGCAACCATGGTAATTCCAACTCCAATAGCGTATATTTAAGTTGTTGCAGTTAAAAAGCTCGTAGTTGGATCTTGGGATGGGGCGGTCGGTCCGCCGATGCGGTGTGCATTGACTGCTCCATCCCTTCTGTCGGTGACATGGTGCTAGCCTTAATTGGTTGGGTCGTAGCTTCGATGCTGTTACTTTGAAAAAACTAGAGTGCTCAAAGCAAGCCAATGTTGTGAATACATTAGCATGGAATAACGCGATAGGATTTCGATCTTGTTGTGTTGGCCTTCGGGATGGGAGTAATGATTAATAGGGACTATCGGGGGCATTCGTATTTCATTGTCAGAGGTGAAATTCTTGGATTTATGAAAGATGAGCTAGTGTGAAAGCATTTGCCAAGGATGTTTTCATTAATCAAGAACGAAAGTTCGGGGCTCGAAGATGATCAGATACCATCCTAGTCTCAACCATAAACAATGCCGACCAGGGATCGGCGGATGTTGCTCTTAGGACTCCGTCGGCACCTTCCGAGAAATCAGAGTGTTTGGGTTCCAGGGGGAGTATGGTCGTAAGGCTGAAACTTAAAGGAATTGATGGAAGGGTACCACCAGGAGTGGAGCCTGTGGCTTAATTTGACTCAATACGGGAAAACTTACCAGGTCCAGACATCGTAAGGATTGACAGATTGAGAGCTCTTTCTTGATTCTATGGGTGGTGGTGCATGGCCGTTCTTAGTTGGTGGAGTGATTTGTCTGGTTAATTCCATTAACGAATGAGACCTCAGCCTACTAACTAGCTATGTGGAGGTACACCCTTCGCGGACAGCTTCTTAGAGGGACTATGGCTACTCAGGCCATGGAATTTTGAGGCAATAACAGGTCTATGATGCCCTTAGATGTTCTAGGGCGCATGCGCACTACACTGATGCTTTCAGAGAGCCTCCTTCCCTGGTCCGAGAGGATCGGGAAATATTGTGAAAATGCATCGTGATGGGGATAGATCTTTGCAATTATCGGTCTTGAACGAGGAATTCCTAGTAAGCATGAGTTATCAGCTCGCATTGACTACGTCCCTGCCCTTTGTACACACCACCCGTCGCTCCTACCGATTGAACGATCCGGTGAAATGTTCGGATTACGGCGACGATGATGGTTTCGCCATCATCGATGTCATGAGAAGCTCATTGAACCTTATCGTTTAGAGGAAGGAGAAGTCATAACAAGGTTACCGTAGGTGAACCTGTGGTAGGATCATTGACGTGCACATGATTTTGTCCCGTTGGTCATGGTCTTGTGTTCCCATCGCAGCGACGAGGAATGCTTGGGGGCGGGGACGGGGGGACCACGACAGTGGTGCCGCACCAGGATGGAACTTTGTGGGGAGAGCGTGTGCTTGGTGGGGGCATGAGACGTTGCATTGGAATTATGCCTCACACGTTTGACGGATCGATGGATGGCCCGAAGTGCATGCCATCACCCAGGCAGGCTTCGGGGCATCGTTCCGGAGTGGGGGCTTAGGTTGCCCCCCGATGGAGGACGCGTCATCGTCATCCGTTGAGGATAGGTGACCCGCGAAGGGAGTGTGTACGCCTAGGTGAGAGAGAGTCACAGAGCTCTATGTTCACGGTCAAACAGCCTTTAAAATACAAAGGCTAGATGTGAGGGGGACATACGAGGGCCACTATTTTCCTCCCCGGGCCATCCGGTTCCATGAGAGGGAGGGGATAAGTCATGATGGCTGGGTGCAGCTCTCTTCTCCCGTCGCACGTGTTCTAGGTGAACGGCTACCCTCAGCCCGTGGGTTGTAGGGTACGTCATCGCTTCGGGCAAATGCAGGGGGACCTTGAGCCCGACAGCTACGGTGATGGTGCTTCACGGGTTGTCGTCCCGTGCACCCATGGGTTGCGTAGCAGGGTCCTCGTTCGTAGGGTGGTCGGCACCACCCTTGTCCGAACATCGACGCTTGGTCGCATCCCTCAGGTGGCACCTGCTTCTCTTTCCCCAATGCAAGGGTGCAAGTGGCACGAACGTCGACGCTTGGTCGCATCCCTCAGGTGGCACCTGCTTCTCTTTCCCCAATGCAAGGGTGCAAGTGGCACCAAGGTTGCGACGAACATCCACCACGGCGGTCAACCGGGGTTGGTGACCCCAACCACGACTCTCGACAATGGATATCTCAGCTCTCGTTTTGATGAAGAACGTAGTGAAATGTGATACTTTGTGTGAATTGCAGAATCCTATGAATCATCGAATCTTTGAACACAAGTTGCACCCGAGGCCTAGGTCGAGGGCACGTCTGGCTAGGTGTAATGAAAGATCCTAGGGTGCGCCCTCCTCGCCCCATGCGAGGAGGGCAACAGATGTGGTCATCCGTGTCTCCCGAGGTGCGGTTGCCTGAAAAGTTGCCGTCGATTGTGTTTTCTGGATTCTACCCAGACAGAGTGATGGATGGTGGTGGTGGTCTGTGTGTTCTTTGCGCTGACCACGCAGGAGGTACGTTGGCCCCCTCCCCGCCCTTCTCCTTCGGTGCAATGCAGGACCGAGCGACCGGCGGGGGCAATGTTCATCCTTTGCATCACGCATAGGAGGGGTGATGCTCCCTCTTCGCAGTGACCCCAGTTCAGGTGAGGGTACCCACCGAGTTTAAGCATATAACTAAGCAGAGGAAGAGAAACTTACGAGGATTCCCCTAGTAACGGCGAGCGAATCGGGAACAGCCCAGCGTGAAAATCTGGCAGCGGTGGCCGCCCGAATTGTAGTCTACAGAAGCGTCCCCTACGATGGACCGAGCCTAAGTCCCCTAGAATGGGACACCGAAGAGGG
>MNCI01000903.1:100406-118870 GCA_015680685.1 Gnetum montanum
GCACCTTGCATAGCTACGCTGGCACGAGCACTTTCATGTGAATAAGTGTTGGCCAAACGGTCCCTCATGACCAAGTGTTGAACCAACGGTCCCTCGTGACCAAGGGTTGGCCCAACGGTCCCTTGTGGCCAAGGGTTGGCCTAATGGTCCCTCGTGACCAAGTGTTCGCCAAATGGTCCCTCGTGACCAAGTGTTTACCTAACGGTCCCTCGTGGCCAAGGGTTGCCCCAATGGTCCCTCATGACCAAGGGTTGGCCCAACGGTCCCTCGTGACCAAGTGTTCACCAAATGGTCCCTTGTGACCAAGTGTTGGCCCAACGGTCCCTCGTGACCAAATTTATAAGGGTGCAAGATGGTGCAGCTGAAACTAGCCCAATCAGCATATATGGGGAGAGGTAGCATTCTCCCTGGGAGCACCTTGCATAGCTCCGCTAGCACGAGCACTTTCATGTGACCAAGTGATGGCCCAATGGACCCTCGTAACCAAGTGTTGGCCAAACGGTCCCTCGTGACCAAGTCTTGAACCAACGGTCCCTCGTGACCAAGTGCTGGTCCAACAGACAATCATGACCAAGGGTTGGCCCAACGGTCCCTCATGGCCAAGGGTTGGCCCAATGGTCCCTTGTGACCAAGTGTTCGCCAAACGATCCCTCGTGACCAAGTGGTAGCCCAACGGTCCCTCGTGATCAAATTTATAAGGGTGCAGGATGGTACAGCTGAAACTGGCCCAATCAGCATATATGGGGAGAGGTAGCGTTCTCCCTAGGCACGAGCACTTTCACGTGAATAAGTGTTGGCCAAATGGTCCCTCGTGACCAAGTGTTGAACCAACTATTGGCCTAACGGTCCCTCGTGGCCAAGGGTTTGCCCAACGGTCCCTCGTGACCAAGTGTTCACGAAACGGTCCCTCGTGGCCAAGGGTTGGCCCAACGGTCCCTCCTGACCAAGTGTTCACGAAAGGGTCCCTCATGACCAAGTGTTCACCAAATGGTCCCTCATGACTAAGTGTTCACCCAATGGTCCCTCGTGGCCAAGGGTTGCCCCAACGGTCCCTTGTGACCAAGTGTTCATCAAACGATCACTCGTGACCAAATTTATAAGGGTGTCGGACAGTACGGCCGAAACTGGATCAATTAGCATATATGGGGAGAGGTACTGTTCTCCTAGGGAGCACCTTGCATAGTTGTGCTGGCACGAGCACTTTCACATGACCAAGTGATGGCCCAATGGACCCTCGTAACCAAGTGTTGGCCCAACGGTCCCTCGTGGGGGGATTTATAAGGGTGCAGGATGGTACAGCTGAAACTGGCCCAATCAGCATATATGGGGAGAGGTAGCGTTCTCCCTGGGCACAAGCACTTTCACGTGAATAAGTGTTAGCCAAATGGTCCCTCGTGACCAAGTGGTAGCCCAACGGTCCCTCGTGATCAAATTTATAAGGGTGCAGGATGGTACAGCTGAAACTGGCCCAATCAGCATATATGGGGAGAGGTAGCGTTCTCCCTAGGCACGAGCACTTTCACGTGAATAAGTGTTGGCCAAATGGTCCCTCGTGACCAAGTGTTCAAGAAACAGTCCCTCGTGACCAAGAGTTCGCCAAATGGTCCCTCGTGACCAAGTGTTCAAGAAACAGTCCCTCGTGACCAAGAGTTCGCCAAATGGTCCCTCGTGACCAAGTGTTCACGAAACGGTCCCTCGTGGCCAATGGTTGGCCCAACGGTCCCTCCTGACCAAGTGTTCACGAAATAGTCCCTCATGACCAATTGTTCGCCAAACGGTCCCTCGTGACCAAGTATTCGCCCAATGGTCCCTCTTGGCCAAGGGTTGCCCCAACGGTCCCTCGTGACCAAGTGTTCACCAAACGGTCCCTCGTGACCAAATTTATAAGGGTGTAGGATGGTACGGCTGAAACTGGCCCAATCAGCATATATGGGGAGAGGTAAAGTTCTCCCTGGGAGCACCTTGCATAGTTGTGTGGGCACGAGCACTTTCACATGAATAAGTGTTGCCCAAACAGTCCCTCATGACCAAGTGTTGGCTAAACGGTCCCTCATGACCAAGTGTTGAACCAACGGTCCCTCGTGACCAAGGGTAGGCCCAACCGTCCCTTGTGACCAACTGTCGGCCCAACAGTCCCTCATGGCCAAGGGTTGGCCCAACGGTCCCTCCTGACCAAGTGTTCACGAAACGGTCCCTCGTGACCAAGTGTTCGCCAAACAGTCCCTCGTGACCAAGTGTTGGCCAAACGGTCCCTCGTGACCAAGTGTTGGCGCAACAGACGCTCGTGACCAAGGGTTGGCCCAATGGTCCCTCGTGACCAAGTGTTCGCCAAACGGTCCCCCGTGACCAAGTGTTCGCCAAACGGTCCCTCATGACCAAGGGTTGGCCCAACAGTCCCTCCTGACCAAGTGTTCGCCAAATGGTCCCTCGTGACCAAGTGGTAGCCCAACAGTCCCTCATGACAAAATTTATAAGGGTGCAGGATGGTACGGCTGAAACTGGCCCAATCAGCATATATGGGGAGAGGTAGCATTCTCCCTGGGAGCACCTTGCATAGCTATGCTGGCACGAGCACTTTCACGTGACCAAGTGATGGCCCAACAGACCCTCGTAACCAAGTGTTGGCCAAACGGTCCCTCATGACCAAGTGTTGAACCAATGGTCCCTCGTGACCATGGGTTGGCCCAACAGACAATCGTGACCACGGGTTGGCCTAACGATCCCTCGTGGCCAAGGGTTGGCCCAACGGTCCCTCGTGATGAAGTGTTTGCCAAACAGTTCCTCGTGACCAAGTGTTCACCAAATGATCCCTCGTGACCAAGGGTTGCCCCAACAGGCCCTCGTGACCAAGTGTTCGTGAAACGGTCCCTCATGACCAAGTGTTGGCCCAACAGTCCTTCGTGACCAAGTGTTGGTGCAACGGACGCTCGTGACCAAGGGTTGGCCCAATGGTCCCTCGTGACCAAGCGTTTGCCAAATGGTCCATCGTGACCAACTGTTCGCCAAACGGTCCCTCATGACCAAGGGTTGGCCCAACGGTCCCTCGGGACCAAGTGTTCGCCAAACGGTCCCTCGTGACCAAGGGTTGGCCCAATGGCCCCTCGTGACCAAGCGTTTGCCAAATGGCCCATCGTGACCAACTGTTCGCCAAATGGTCCCTCATGACCAAGTGGTAGCCCAACGGTCCCTCGTGACCAAATTTATAAGGGTTCAGGATGGTACGGCTGAAACTGGCCCAATCAGCATATATGGGGAGAGGTAGCATTCTCCGTAGGAGCACCGCACGGTGCTCTCGTGAGAGTGCTCTCCATGGGAGCACCTCGCATAGCTGCGCTGGTACAAGCACTCTCACGAGTCCAAGTGCTGGCCAAACGGATGCCCTCCCTGAGAGCGTTCTCCTTGAGAGTGCCTTCCCGGTACGCACGTGAGAGTGTTCTCCTTGAGAGCACCCTCCCAGAGAGCACTCTCCCTGAGAGTGGCCTCCCTCAGAGCGTTCTCCTTGATAGTGCCTTGCGCTACGCATGTGAGAGTGTTCTCTCGGAGCATGCCCTTCCTAGAAGTGCCCTCCCTGAGAACAAGGGTTGGCCCAATGGAGCTTCGTGACCAAATTTATAAGGGTGCAAGATGGTATGGCTGAAACTGGCCCAATCAACATATATGGGGAGAGGTAGCATTCTTCCTGGGAGCATCGCATGGTGCTCTCACGAGAGCACCTCGCATAGCTGCACTTGCAAGTGCGCTCTCACAAGAACGTCTCATGCAGCGCTTGCGAGAGCACTCTCCGTGGGAGTGCCTCTTGCTACGCAACGTGATGGTGTTCTCTCTTAGAGTGTACTCCCTAAGAGAGCCTTATGTTGCGTATTTGAGAGCATTTTCAATGAGAGAGGCCTCATTGAGAGCATTCCGTTGGAGAGCGCTCTTCCTGGGAGTGGCCTCCCTAAAAGCATTCTTCTCGAGAATGCCCTCCTTGAGAGTGTTCTCCGTGAGAGTGCCCTCCCTAAGCATGCTCAACGTGAGCGCGCTCTCTATGGGAGCACCCTCCATGAGAACCCTCTCCTATAGAGCGTTCTCACTAACAATGTTCCCCCCAAGAGCACCTTACACTACGCACGTGAGAGCATTACCCTTGGGAGCACCCTCCCTGAGAGTGCCTTGTGCTATGCACATCAGAGCTTTCTCCTTGAAAGAGTCCTCATTGAGAGTGTTCTCTTGGAGAGTGCCCTCCTTGGGAATGGTCTCCTCGAGAGTGCCCTTGTTGAGAGCATTCTCGCTGAGTGCACCCTCTCTGAGAGCACCTTGCGTTACACACGTGAGGATGCCCTCCATGAGAGCGGTGTTCCTGAGAGCATTCTCGCTGAGTACACCCTCTCTAAGAGAACCTTGTGTTACGCACGTGAGGATTCCCTCCTCGAGAGCGTGCTCCATGAGAGCATTCTCCTTGAGAGTGCCCTCCTTGAGAATGGTCTCCTTGAGAGCGCCCTTGTTGAGAGTGTTCTCGCTAAGTGCATCCTCTCTAAGAGCACCTTACATTACACACGTGAGGATGCCCTTTGTGAGAGTGGTGTTCCTAAGAGCATTCTCGCTGAGTGCACCCTCTCTGAGAGCACCTTGCGTTATGCACGTGAGGATGCCCTCCTCGAGAGCATGCTCCCTAAGAGCGTTCTCCTGAGAGAGCTCCCTCTATGGGAGTATTCTCCCTGAGTACACCTTGCACTACGCACGTGAGAGTGGTCTCTTGGAGAGCGCCCTCATTGAGAGTGTTCTCTCAGAGCGCAACCTCCATGAGAGTGCCCTCCCTGAGAATGGGCTCACTAAGGATGCCCTCTCCAATAGCGTCCTCCTTAAGACTACCCTTTGCGAGATCATTCTTTGTGAGAGCGGCCTCTGTTAGAGCAGCCTCCCTGAGAGCATTCTCCTTGAGATCACCCTCCCTAAGAGTGCCTTGTGCTATGCTCATGAGAGTGTTCTCCTTGAGAGTGCCCTTATTGAAAGCGTTCTCTCAAAGAGCACCCTCTGTTAGAGGGGTGTTCCTGAGAGCGTTCTCGCTGAGTGCATCCTCTTTGAGAGTGCCTTGCATTATGCACGTGAGAATGCTCTCCTCGAGAGCATGCTCATTGAGAGCATTCTCATGGAGAGCAGCCTTTGTTAGAGAATTCTTGTTGAGAGCGCCCTCCCCAAGAGATCTCTCTATGAGAGCATTTTCCTTGAGGGCACCCTTACTTGGTGCTCTCTCTCTCTGAGAACGCTCTTTTTGAGAACGTGGTGTTCATGACCAAATCTATAAGGGTGCATGATGGTATGGCTAAAACTGGCCCAATCAGCATATATAGGGAGAGGTAGCGTTCTTCCTGGGAGCATCGCACGATGCTCTCACGAGAGCACTCTCACGAGAGCGCCTCGCATAGCTGCGCTGGCAAGAGCACGCTCTCATGAGAGCATCTCATGCAGCGCTTGCGAGAGCACTCTCCGTGGGAGTGCTTCTTGCTGCGCACGTGATGGTGTTCTCTCAAGGAGTGTCCTCCATCAAAGAGCCTTGCATTGTGCATTTGAGAGTGTTCTCAATGAGAGAGCCCTCGTTGAGAGCATTTTGTTGTAGAGTGCTATTTCTGGGAGTGGCCTCCCTGAAAGCGTTCTCCATGAGAATGCCCTCCTTGAGAGCGTTCTTCATGAGAGCGCCCTCCTTGAGCATGCTCTCGGTGGGAGCGCCCTCCATGAGAATGCTCTCCTAGAGAGTGCCCTCCTTGAGAGTGCGCTCTCAGGGAGAACACTATCTCTCCCTATATATGTTGATTGGGCCAGTTTTAGCCATACTGTCCCGCGCCCTTATGAATTTGGTCACAAAGCTCCATTCGGCCAACGCTTGGTTGAGAGCATCTCCTAAAGAATGTTATCGGTGAGAGCGGCCTTTCGGAGAGCATTCTCCTTGAGAGTGCCTTGGGCTAGCACGTGACATTGTTCTCCTGGAGAGCGCCTTCGTTGACAGCTCCTTTTCGAAGGGTGCCCTCTCCAAGAGCGACCTCCTTGAGAGCACCTTGCGTTACGCACCTGAGAGTATTCTCCTCGAGAGCATACTTGTTGAGAGCGTTCTCTTGGAGAGCGCCCTTCTTGAGATCGGTCTCACTAGGGGTGCCCTCCCTGAGAGCATTCTCGTTGAGAGCGCCCTTCGTAAGAGTGGCCTTCTAAAGAGCTTTCTCCTTGAGAGGGCCCTCGTTGGGAGCATTCTCCCTGTAACATCCTGGTTGAGAGAATTCTGTCGTAGATCACCCTTCCTAAGAGCACCCTCCCTGAGAACGCCCTCCTTGAGAGTGGTCTCCCTGAGGACGTCCTCATGGGTAGCGTTCTCCCTGTTGCACCCTCATTGAGAGCGGTCTCCCTAGAGAACGCCCTCCTTGAGAGCGGTCTCCCGGAAAATGCGCTCATGGGGAGCGGTCTTTGTAAGAGTGCCCTCCTTGAGAACGCCCTTCTTGAGAGAGATCTTGTTGAGGACGACTTCATCGTGAACATTCTCCCCTTGATCACCCTCATCAAGAGCAGTCTCCTTGGGAGCAGTCTTCCTAAGTGTGCCCTCCCTGAGAACGCCCTCCTTGAGAGCAATCTCACTAAGGACACCTCATCGGGAGTGCTCTCTCTGGAGCGCCCTCATGGAGAGCGCCCTCATCGGGAGGAGTCTCCTTGGGAGCGGTCTTCCTAAGAGTGCCCTCCCTGAGAATGCCCTCCTTGAGAGCAATCTCATTGAGGATGCTTTCATCAGGAGCATTCTCCCTGGAGCACCCTCATTGAGAGCGGTATCCTTGGAGAATGCCCTCCTTGAGAGAGGTCTTTGTGATAGCACCCTCATTGGAGCATTCTCCTTGGAGTGCCCTCATTGAGAGCATTTTGTTGAAGAGTGCAATCCTTGAGAGCGTTCTCCCTGAGATCATCCTCCGTTAGAGTGGCCTCCGTGAGAGCATTCTCCATGATAGCACCTTGCGTTACGCACGTGAGAGTTTTCAGCTTGAGAGCGTTCTTTCGTAGAGCACCCTTCGTAAGAGCATCCTCCCTAAGAACACCTTCCTTGAGAGCGGTCTCCCTGAGGACATCCTCATCGGTAGCGTTCTCCTTGGAGTGCCCTCGTTGAGAGCGGTCTCTCTGAGAGCGTGCTCATGGGGAACGATCTACTTGAGAGCGATCTTCATAAGAGTGCCCTCCCTAATAATGCCCTCCCTAAGAATGGTCTCCTTGAGGACACCTTCATCGGGAGCGTTCTCCTTGGAGCGCCTTCATTGAGAGCACCCCCATCGGGAGCAGTCTCCTTGGGAGCGCCCTTCCTAAGAGTGCCCTCCCTAAGAACGCCCTCGTTGAGAGCGATCTCACTGCAAATGCCCTCATGGATAGCATTCTCGCTATTGCGCCCTTGTGGAGAGCGGTCTCCCTGGAGAACACCCTCCTTGAGAGCGGTCTCCCTGAGAGCGCCCTCATGGGCAGCAGTCTTCGTAAGAGTGCCCTCCTTGAGAACACCCTTCTTGAGAGCGATCTTGCTAAGGATGACTTCATCATGAACGTTCTCCCCTTGAGCGCCCTCATTGGGAGCAGTCTCCTTGGGAGCGGTATTCCTAAGTGTGCCCTCCCTGAGAACGCCCTCCTTGAGAGCAATCTCACTGAGGACGCCCTCATCAGGAGCGCTCTCCCTGGAGTGCCCTCATTGAGAGCGCCCTCGTCGAGAGGAGTCTCCTTGGGAGCGGTCTTCCTAAGAGTGCCCTCCCTGAGAATGCCCTCCTTGAGAGAAATCTCACTAAGGATGCTTTCATCAGGAGCGTTCTCCTTGGAGTGTTCTCGTTGAGAGCGGTCTCCCTGGAGAATTCCCTCCTTGAGAGCGGTCTTTGTGACAGCGCCCTCATTGAAAGAATTCTCCTTGGAGCACCCTCATTGAGAGCGTTTTGTCGAAGATTTCCCTCCTTGAGAGTGTTCTTGTTGAGAGCATCCTCCGTTAGAGTAGCCTCTGTGAGAGTGTTCTCCATGAGAGCACCTTACGTGACGTACATGAGAGTTTTCAGCTTGAGAGCGTTCTTTTGTAGAGTGCCCTTCCTAAGAGCGTCCTCCCTGGGAACGCCCTTCTTGAGAGCGGTCTCCCTGAGGACGTCCTCATCGGTAGCGTTCTCCTTGGAGCACCCTCGTTGAGAGCGGTCTCTCTGAGAGCACGCTCATGGGGAGCGGTCTACTTGAGAGCGGTCTTCGTAAGAGTGCCCTCCCTGAGAATGTCCTCCATAAGAACAGTCTCCCTGAGGACGCCTTCATCAGGAGCATTCTCCCTGGAGCGCCTTCATTAAGAGCGCCCCCATCGGGAGCAGTCTCCTTGGGAGCGCCCTTCCTAAGAGCGCCCTCCCTAAGAACACCCTCCTTGAGAGCGGTATCCCTAAGGACATCCTCATGGGTAGCGTTCTCCCTGTTGCGCCCTCGTGAAGAGCGGTCTCCTTGGAGAACGCCCTCCTTGAGAGCGGTCTCCCTGAGAGCATGCTCATGGGCAGTGGTCTTCGTAAGAGTGCCCTCCTTGAGAACACCCTTCTTAAGAGTGATCTTGCTGAGGACGACTTCATCCTGAACATTCTCCCCTTGAGTGCTCTCATCGGGAGCAGTCTCCTTGGGAGCGGTCTTCCTAAGTGTGCCCTCCCTGAGAACGTCCTCCTTGAGAGCAATCTCACTAAGGATAACCTCATCGGGAGCACTCTCCCTGGAGCGCCTTCATTGAGAGCGCCCTCGTCGGGCGGAGTCTCCTTGGGAGTGATCTTCCTAAGAGCACCCTCCCTGAGAAAGCCCTCCTTGAGAGAAATCTCACTGACGATGCTTTCATCGGGAGCGCTCTCCCTGTAGTGCCCTCGTTGAGAGAAGTCTCCCTAGAGAATGCCCTCCTTGAGAGCGGTCTTTGTGATAGCACCCTCATCGGAAGAATTCTCCTTGGAGCACCCTCATTGAGAGTGTTTTGATGAATAGTTCCCTCGAGAGCGTTCTCCCTGAGAGCATCATCTGTTAGAGCAGCCTCCGTGAGAGCGTTCTCCATGAGAGCACCTTGCGCTATGCATGTGAGAGTTTTCAGCTTGAGAGCGTTCTTTCGTAGAGTGCCCTTCCTAAGAGTGTCCTCCCTGAGAACGCCCTCCTTGAGAGTGGACTCCCTGAGGACATCCTCATTGGTAGCGTTCTCCTTGAAGTGCCCTCGTTGAGAGCGGTCTCTCTGAGAGCACACTCATGGGGAGCGGTCTACTTGAGAGCGGTCTTTGTAAGAGTGCCCTCCCTGAGAACGCCCTCCCTGAGAATGGTCTCCCTGAGGATGCCTTCATCGGGAGCGTTCTCCCTGGAGCGCCTTCATTGAGAGCGCCCCCATTGGGAGCAGTATCCCTGGGAGTGCCCTCCCTGAGAATGCCCTTGTTGAGAGTGATCTCACTGCGGACGCCCTCATGGGTAGCATTCTCACTGTTGCGCCCTCGTAGAGAGCAGTCTCCCTGGAGAACAACCTCCTTGAGAGTGGTCTCCCTGAGAGCATTCTCATGGGGAGCGGTCTTTGTAAGAGTGCCCTCCTTGAGAATGCCCTTCTTGAGAACGATCTTGCTGAGGACGACTTCATCGTGAATGTTCTCCCCTCGAGTGCCCTCATCAGGAGCAGTCTCCTTGGGAGAGGTCTTCCTAAGTATGCCCTCCCTGAGAACGCCCTCCTTGAGAGCAATCTCACTTAGGACACCCTCATCGGGAGCACTCTCCTTGGAGTGCCCTCATTGAGAGCGCCCTCATCGGGAGGAGTCTCCCTTGGGGTGGTCTTCCTAAGAGTGCCCTCCCTGAGAATGCCCTCCTTGAGAGCAATCTCACTGAGGACGCTTTCACCAGGAGCGTTCTCCCTGGAGTGCCCTCGTTCAGAGCAGTCTCCCTAGAGAATGCCCTCCTTGAGAGCGGTCTCTGTGACAGCACCCTCATTAGAAGCATTCTCCTTGGAGCGCCCCCATTGAGAGCATTTTGTTGAAGAGTGCCCTCCTTGAGAGTGTTCTCCCTAAGAGCATCCTCCGTTAGAGCTACCTCCGTGAGAGTAGTCTCCCTAAGGATGTCCTCATTGGTAGCATTCTCCTTGGAGCACCCTCATTGAGAGCTGTCTCTCTGAGAGCACGCTCATGGGGAGCGGTCTACTTAAGAGCGGTTTTCGTAAGAGTGCCCTCCCTGAGAACGCCCTCCCTGAGAACGGTCTCCCTGAGGACGCCTTCATCGGGAGCATTCTCCCTGGAGCGTCTTCATTGAGAGTGCCCCCATCGGGAGCAGTCTCCTTGGGAGTGCCCTTCCTAAGAGTGCCCTCCTTGAGAACACCCTCGTTGAGAGTGATCTCACTGCAGACACCATCATGGGTAGCATTCTCCCTGTTGCACCCTCGTAAGAGTGCACTCATGGACAGCGGTCTTTGTAAGAGTGCCCTCCTTGAGAACACCCTTCTTGAGAGTGATCTTGCTGAGGACGACTTCATCATGAACATTCTCCCCTCGAGCACCCTCATCGGGAGCGGTCTTCCTAAGTGTGCCCTCCCTGAGAACGCCCTCCTTGAGAGCAATCTCACTGAGGACACCCTCATCGGGAGCGCTCTCCCTGGAGAGCCATCATTGAGAACAACCTTGTCGGGAGGAGTCTCCTTGGGAGTGGTCTTCCTAAGAGTGCCCTCCCTGAGAATGCCCTCCTTGAGAGAAATCTCACTGAGGAAGCTTTCATCGGGAGCTTTCTCCCTGGAGTGCCCTCGTTGAGAGCGGTCTCCCTGGAGAATGCCCTCCTTGAGAGTGGTCTCTGTGACAACGCTCTCATCGAAAGCGTTCTCCTTGAAGTGCCCTCATTGAGAGTGTTTTGTCAAAGAGTGCCCTCCTTGAGAGCGTTCTCCCTGAGAGCATCCTCCGTTAGAGCAGCCTCCATGAGAGCGTTCTCCATGAGAGCGCCTTGCGTTACACACGTGAGAGTTTTCAGCTTCAGAGCGTTCTTTCGTTGAGCACCCTTCCTAAGAGCGTCCTCCCAGAGAACGCCCTCCTTGGGAGCGGTCTCCCTGAGGACGTCCTCATCAATAGCGTTCTTGTTTGAGCGCCCTCGTTGAGAGCGATCTCTCTAAGAGCGCGCTCATGGGGAGCGGTGTACTTAAGAGAGGTCTTCGTAAGAGTGCCCTCCCTGAGAACGGTCTCTCTGAGGACACCTTCATCGGGAGCATTCTCCCTGGAGTGCCTTCATTGAGAGCGCCCCCATCGGGAGCAGTCTCCTTGGGAGCGGTCTTCCTAAGAGTGCCCTCCCTGAGAATGCATGCCCTCGTTGAGAGTGATCTCACTGCGGATGCCCTCACTGAGATCGGTGTCGCTGGGGATGCCCTCTTTGAGAGCGTTCTCCCTTAGAGCGACCTCACGTTGCACCTTGCATTGCACACGTGAGAGTGTTCTCCTCGAGAGTGCCCTTGTTGAGAGCGTTCTCTTGTAGAGCCCCCTTCTTGAGATCGGTCTTGCTAGGGTGCCCTCCCCTAGAGCGTTCTCCTTGAGAGCACCCTCCATTAGAGCAGCCTTTTGAAGAGCTTTCTCCTTGAGAGGGCCCTCGATGGGAGCATTCTCCCTATAACACCCTGGTTGAGAGAACTGTGTTGAAGAGTGTACTCCCTGAGAGCTACCTCCGTCAGAGCGGCCTCCATAAGAGCGTTTTCCTTAAGAGTGCCTTGCGTCCTTGTGTGAATGTTCTCCTTGAGAGAGTCATCGTTGAGAGTGTTCTTTGGAAGAGCACCCTCCCTGAGAACATGCTCCGTGAGAGCACCCTCTGTTAGAGTGGCCTTTCGGAGAGCGTTCACTTTGAGAATGCCCTCCTAGAGAGCGCCTTGCGCCACGCACGTGAGAGCGCTCTCCTTGAGCTGGTCCTTCGTGGTCAAATTTATAAGGGTGCGGGATGGTATGGCTAAAACTGGCACAATCAACATATATAGGGGGAGGTAGAGTTGACGAGCAGTCAGAGTGATAGAGTGATATGTGGGTTTCTCCCCTCAAGGATGCCTTTCCCTGCCCACGATATCGCAACCTCATTGTTCACGTCCGTGACCGGTGAGCCTTGGTTGCGAAGAAGGATAGCCTCGGAGAAGGCGGTGTCCTCGTTTACGATTTGAGATAAAAGGCTTGCAGCGTTGTGGGCATGTTCCATGTGGTTGGTTGCCCTGGAGCATTCTTCTTGGAGTGCCATCATTGAGAGCTCCCTCTAGGCGAGTGCTCTCCCTCAAAGGGACCTCCCTAAGTGCACTCTGTGTTATGCACGCGAGAGTGTTCTCCTGGAGAGCACCCTTGTTGAGATTGTTCTCTTGGAGAGCTACCTCCATTAGAACACCGTCATTGAGATCGGTTTAGCTAGGGACACCCTCGTTGAGAGAGTCCCTCTTTAAGAGTGTTCTACATGAGATTGCCCTCCTCGAGAATGTTCTCCTTGAGAGCTCTCTCCCTTAGAGCGACCTCTCTCAAAGGGTTCTCCTCTAGAGCACCTTGCATTGCGCACGTGAGAGTGTTCTCCCTGAGAACGCCTTTGTTGAGAGCATTCTCTTGGAGAGTGGCCTCCATTAGAATGCCTTCCTTGAGAGCAGGATCCGTGACATCGCCCTTGATGAGAGCATTGTTTTTAGGAGTGCCCTTCATTAGAGGGGCCTTCGGAAGAGCGTTCTCTTTGAGAGCACTCTTATTGAGATCATTCTATCGAGGAGTCCCTTCGTTTAGAGTGTGCCTTTCACGAGAGCATTTTCCCTGAGAGCGGCCTCTATGAGAACATTCTTGCTAAGGACATGTTCTCTGATTATCTTGTGCTACGCCCGTGAGAGTGTTCTTCTTGAGAGCGCCCTCGTTGAGAGCTCTTTCTCAGAAGGTGCCCTCTTAGAGAACGGTCTTCATTAGTGCAAGCACCCTCATAGCGCTCGACCTAAGATCACCTTGTATTACGCACATGATAGTGTTCTCCCCGAGAGTGCTGTTGTTGGGAGCGTTCTCTTGGAGAGCGTCCTCCATTACAGTGCCCTCGTTGAGATCAGTCTGGTTGAGGACGCTCTCCTTGAGAGTGTTCTTCTTCAGAGTGCCCTCTATTAGAGCGACCATCTGACAAGTGTTCTCTTTGAGGGTGCCCTCTCCTGGATCGTTCTTCATAGAGTGCCCTCATCAAGATTGTTCTATCAAAGGATGCCCTCATTTAGATCATCTTTGCTAAGGTCGTTCTTCCTAAGAGCGGTCTCTGTGAAAGTGTTCTC
Source organism: Gnetum montanum (assembly GCA_015680685.1). Taxonomy (NCBI): domain Eukaryota; kingdom Viridiplantae; phylum Streptophyta; class Gnetopsida; order Gnetales; family Gnetaceae; genus Gnetum; species Gnetum montanum. Next base: position 113,644 of record MNCI01000903.1, read on the forward strand.
CTTGAGAGCTTCCTCCATGATGGCGTTGTCCATGGGATCACCTTGCGTTATGCATGTGAGAGTGTTCACCTTGAGAGTTCCGTCATTGAGGATGCTTGTATCAGAGAGTGCGGTTCCAAAGAGTGCCCTCCCTGAGAATGGTGTCATTGAGGATGCCCTTTGTCCTCCTTAAGAATGTTCTCGATGGTAGCGGCCTCTCTAGGAGCGTGCTCCATTAGAGCTGCTTTTTGGATAGTGTTCTCCTTGAGAGCACCTTCCTCGAGAGTGCTTAGCGTTAGTCACGTGAGAGTGTTCTCCTGGAGAGTACCCTTGTTGAGAGCTCGCTCTTGAAGGATGCCCTCCCAGAAAGACGCCCTCCTTGGCAGTGTCCTCCTTGAGAACATTGTACATGAGATCACCTTCCTTGAGAGCGTTCTCCTAGACAGCACCCTACTAAAGTGTCCTTCCATTTGAGCGTTCTCCACGGAGCATCGTCATCGAGAACGTTTTGCTGAAGAGCGCCCTCCAGTAGAGCAGCCATTGCAGGAGCATTCTCCTCGAGAGCAGATTCGATGAAAGCGTTGTCCATGAGATCACCTTGTGTCATGCATACAAGAGTGTTCTTCTTGAGAGTGTCGACGTTGAGAACACTTGTATCAGAGAGTGCCCTTCTTAAGAGTGCCTTTCTTGAGAATGCATTCGCTGAGAATGGTCTCATTGAGGACGCCCTCCTGGAGAGCATCCTCCTTAAGAACGTTTTTTTCGAGAGCGCTCTTGTTGAGATCGTTCTCTTGGAGAGCTATGTCCATTGGAACTCCCTCTTTGAGATTGGCCTCTCAGTGGACACCCTCTTTCTGAGAGTGTCATCTTGGAGAGTGCTATTGATGAGAGCGTCGTGCGCCCTCGTGTGAGTGTTCTCCTCGAGAGCATCCTCGTTGTGAGCAGCCTTCGTACGAGTGCCCTCATTGAGAAGGCCCTTCATGAGAGCAATCTCCCCGAGGATGCCCATCTCGAGAGGGTCCTCCATAATAACGTTCTCCGTGAGAGCGCCCTTACTTAGAGCGGCCCTTGGGAGAGCGTTCTCCTTGAGCGCGCCCTCCTCTTTGAGTGGGTTCAGCGACAGAGGTGAGGGTGATCTCATCGATTTGGTCCTTCGTGACCAAATTTATAAGGGTGAGGGACGGTATGGCTGAAACTAGCCCAATCAACATATATAGGGGGAGGTAGAGTTGACGAGAGGTTGGAGCGATAGAGTGATACATGGATTTCTCCCCCCAGGGATGTTTTGCCCTACCCACGATATCACGGCATGGTTGCTCATGTGGGTGACTTCCAAGGCTTGTTGGGAAGAAGGATAACCCCGGAGAAGGCGGTGTCCTCATTTACGATTTGATTTAGGTGACCATTTCGTGCTGGTAGCACATCGAAAATAGGTGGCACTAATGGCTTTACAGGATTGAACGATCCCATGCAGAACGATTTCGTGCGAATGGTAGCGTTGATTTGGTGCGGTGGAGGAGGCAGAGCATTTGGACACCCCCACGGGGAAGCGTCGAGTGCATGTCATCTTTGTGTATGCACCGATTCGATTGCCTAGTAGCGCATGGGTGGTAGTGGCGAGTTGACGTGGACAAAGCGAGAAACGATGAGGGACTTAAGGGTGCATCGTTGTTGGTTTCGGTTTGAGGACTCTATTGTCTTGGGTGACCGCCTCAAGGTCATAGCACATCGGAAAGAGCCTTTTGTGGATTCAAGGACACAGTTAGCGCCTTCCCTTGGAGTAGCTTGTGAAGTTTGAGCACACGCTCGAACATGTCATGAGTTGTTCAAGGGCTAGGAGAAGCAGTCGGAGGGATGTTTTGAGGGCCATGTCTTGAAACTCCCTTTTCTTGGCTGTGGCGCACTGTGTCTCTATGTTTCGCGAAGGAGTTTTCTGTTGCTCAGTCGCATGACGGGGAATTCGGTTAACCCTGAAACTCATTTCCATAGAGTTGCAAAATCGGAGCCGACACTGATGGCTTTATAGGATCGAACGATCCCATGCAGAATGATTCGTGCGAATGATAGCATTGATTTGGTGCAGTGGAGTAGTCAGAGCGTTTGGACGCCCCCACGGGTTAGCTTCGAGCACATGTCGTCCCTGCGTATGCACCGATTCGATTGCCTAGTAGCGCATGGGTGGTAGTTGCAAGTTGACGTGGACAAGGCGGGAAATGACGAGGACTTGAGGGTGCGTTGATATTGGTTTTAGTTTGAGGACTCTATTGACTCGGGTGACCATCTCGAGGTCGTAGCATAGGGAAAAGAGCCTTTTGTGGACTCAAGGACACAGGTAGCGCCTTCCCTTGGAGTAGCTTGTGAAGTTTGAGTGCCCATTCGAACACGTCGTGAGTTGTTCAAGGGCTAGGAGAAGCAGTCAGAGGGATGTTTTGAGGGCCATGTCTCGAAAATCCCTTGTCTTGGCTGCAGCACGTTATCTCTCTATGATTCGCAAAGGAGTTTTCTATTGCTCAGTCGTGTGATGGGGAATTCAGTTTAGGGTTTAGGGTTTAGGGTTTAGGGTTTAGGGTTTAGGATCTCGCAACCCTAAACACATTTCCATAGAGTTGCGAGATCAGAGCCGGCACTGATGGCTTTATGGGATCAAACGATCCCATGCGGAACGATTTCGTGTGAACGGTAGCGTTGATTTGGTGTGGTGGAGGAGTCAGAGCATTTGGTCACCCCCATGGGGTAGCGTCGAGCGCATGTCGTCTCTGCATATGCACCGATTCGATTGCCTAGTAGTGCATGGGTGGTAGTGGCGAGTTGACATGGACGAGGCAGGAAACGACGAGGGACTTGAGGGTGCGTCGATGTTGGTTTCGGTTTGAGGACTCTATTGACTCGGGTGACCATCTCAAGGATGTAGCACAGCAAAAAGAGCCTTTTTGGACTCAAATACATAGGTAGCGCCTTCCCTTAGAGTAGCTTGTGAAGTTTGAGTGCACGCTAGAACACATCGTGAGTTTTTCAAGGGTTAGGAGAAGCAGTCGGAGGGATGTTTTGAGGGCCATGTCTTGAAAATCCCTTGTCTTGGCTATTGCATGCTATGTCTCTGTGATTCACGAAGGAGTTTTCTGTTGCTCAATCGCGTGACGGGGAATTCAGTTGACCCTGAAACTCATTTCCATAGAGTTGCGAGATCGGAGCCAGCACTGATGGCTTTACGGGATCGAACGATCCCATGTGGAACGATTTCGTGCTAACGGTAGCATTGATTTGGTGCGGTGGAGAAGGCAAAGCATTAGGATGCCCCCATGGGGTAGCGTCGAGCGCATGTCATCTCTGCGTATGCACCGATTCGATTGCCTAGTAGCGCATGGGTGGTAGTGGCGAGTTGACCTAGATGAGGCAAGAAAGGAAGAGCTCTTTGTCTCTTGTTCTCCATGCATTTGTTGGTGCCTCACTTTTGTTTTCAGTTCGAGGATTTTATTGATTCTGGTGACTGGTTCGTGATCGTCGCATCTTGAAAATTGCCTTTCGCGGAATCAAGGACAAAGGCTTGCATTGTGATGTGAACGTTACCATCGGCGTCAGGTCATAGTTGGGATCGTGATTCCGGGATGCATCTCCCATTTTTCTTGATGCGATAGCAGTTGAGCACGTGCGAATGGCTACGTCGGGTTTGTGTGGTTGAGGTAGCAGAGCATGTCGACGCCCCCACGGGGTAGCGTCGGGTGCATGTTTCCTCTTCATGATCACGGATCGGACAGCTCAGTAGCGTGCGGGTGGTAGATGAGAGTTCACGTGCATGTGCTGCAGTACCTGGAGGACTGAGTTTCAGTTGTCCTTTATGCACATTCACATGGCTCATTTTTCAGTTTGTGGCCCCTGATTGTGTTCTTTGGTGTGGAACAAGTTCGTGCGAATGGTATCGTTGATTTGGTGTGGTGGAGGAGGCAGAGCGTTTGGATGCCCCCACGCGGTAGCGTCGAGCGCATGTCGTCTTTGCCTGTGCACCGATTTGATTACCTAGTAGCGAATGAGTGGTAGTGGCAAGTTGATGTGGACGAGTTGAGAAACGACGAGGGACTTGAGGGTGCATCATTGTTGGTTTCGGATTGAGGACTCTATTGACTTGGGTGATTGTCCCGAGGTCATAGCACAATGAAACGATCCTTTTGTGGACTCAAGGACACAGGTAGCGCCTTCCCTTTGAGTAGCTTGCAAAGTTTGAGCACACACTCGAACACGGTCATAAGATGTTCAAGGGTTAGGAGAAGCAGTCAGAGGGATGTTTTGAGGGCCATGTTTCAAAAATCCCTTGTCTTGGCTGCGGCACGTTGTGTCTCTGTGATTCATGAAGGAGTTTTCTGTTGCTCGGTCGCATGATGGGGAATTTGGTTGATCTTGAAACTCGTTTCTATAGAGTTGCGAGACCAGAGCTGGCACTGATGGCTTTACAGGATCGAAGGATCCCATGCGGTGGAGGCAAAGCATTTGGATGTCCCCACGGGGTAGCATCGAGCGCATGTCTTCTCTGCTTGTGCACCGTTTCGATTGCCTAGTAGCGCATTGGTGGTAGTGGCGAGTTGACCTGGATGAGTCGAGAAACGACGAGGGACTTGAGGGTGCATCGTTGTTGGTTTCGGTTTGAGGACTCTATTGACTCAGGTGACCGTCTTGAGGTCGTAGCACAATGAAAAGAGCCTTTTGTGGATGCAAGGACATAGGTAGCACCTTCCCTTGGAGTAGCTTGCGAAGTTTGAGCGCACGCTCNGTCTCAAAAATCCCTTGTCTTGGCTGCGGCACGCTGTGTCTCTGTGTTTCGCGAAGGAGTTTTTTGTTGCTCAGTCATGTGACAGGGAATTTAGTTAATGCTGAAACTCATTTCTATAGAGTTGCGGGATCAGAGCTAGCACTGATGGATTTACACGATTGAACGATTCGATGCGGAACGATTTTGTGCGAACGGTAGCATTGATTTGGTGCGGTGGAGGTGGCAGAGCGTCTCGATGTCCCCACGGGGTATCGTTCAGCGCATGCCATCTCTGCCTATGCACCGATTCGATTACCTAGTAGCCCATTGGTGGTAGTGGCTAGTTCACCTGGACGAGGCGAGAAACGAAGAGCATCTTTGTCTCTCGTTCTCCATGCATTTGCGGGTGTCTCGCTTTTGTTCTGCATTGTGATGCGAACGATGCCATCGGCGTCAGGTCATAGTTGGGATCGCGATTCCAAGATGCATCTCCCATTTTTCTTGATG
>MNCI01000903.1:119750-130275 GCA_015680685.1 Gnetum montanum
TCCTAGTCTCAATCATAAACGATGTCGACCAGGGAACGACGGATGTTGCTCTTAGGACTCCGTCGGCACCTTCCGAGAAATCAGAGTGTTTGGGTTCCGGGGGGAGTATGGTCGCAAGGCTGAAACTTAAAGGAATTGAAGGAAGGGCACCACCAGGAGTGGAGCCTGTGGCTTAATTTGACTCAACATGGGAAAACTTACCAGGTCCAGACATAGTAAGGATTGACAGATTAAGAGCTCTTTCTTGATTCTATGGGTGGTGGTGCATGGCCTTTCTTAGTTGGTGGAGTGATTTGTTTGGTTAATTCCGTTAATGAACGAGACCTCAGCCTGCTAACTAGCTATGTGGAGGTATGCCCTTCGTAGACAGCTTCTTAGAGGGACTATGGCTGCTCAGGCCATGGAAGTTTGAGGCGATAATAGGTCTGTGATGCCCTTAGATGTTCTGGGCTACATGCGTGCTACACTGATGCATTCAGCGAGCCTCCTTCCCTGGTCCGAGAGGATCGGGAAATCTTGTGAAAATGCATCATGATGGGGATAGATCTTTGCAATTATTGGTCTTGAACGAGGAATTCCTAGAAGCGTGAGTCATCAGCTCGCATTGACTACATCCCTACCCTTTGTACACACAGCCCATCGCTCCTACCGATTGAACGATCCGGTGAAATGTTCGGATTATGGCAACGATGATGGTTTCACCATCATCGACATTGTGAGAAGCTCATTGAACCTTATCATTTAGAGGAAGGAGAAGTCATAACAAGGTTATCATAGTTGAACCTGCAGTAGGATCATTGACGTGCACATGGTTTTGTCCCGTTGGTCATGGTCTTGCGTTCCCGTCGCAGCGATGAGGAACGCTTGGGGGTAGGGGAAGGGGGACCATGACGATGGTGCCACACCAGGATGGGACTTCATGGGGAGAGCATGCGCTTGGCAGGGGCATGAGACGTTGCATCAGAATTACGCCTCGCACCTTCGATGGATTGATGGATGGCCTGAAGGGCACGCCATTGCCCAGGCAGGCTTTGGGGCATCATTCCGGAGTGGGGGCTTAGGTTGCCCCCCGATGGAGGATGCATCATCGTCATCCATTGAGGATAGGCATCCCGCAAAGGGAGCACGTACGCCTGGGTGAGAGAGAGTCATGAAGCTCTACATTCGTGGTCAAATGACTTTTAAAATACAAAGGCTAGACGCGAGGGGGACATACGAGGGCCGCTATTTTTCGCCCTGGGCCATCCAGTTCCGTGGGAGGGAGGGGATAAGTCACGATGGCTGGGTGGAGCTCTCTTCTCCCTTCGCACATGTTCTAGGCGAATGGCTGCCCTCGGCCTATGGATTGTAGGGTACGTCATCACTTCGGGCAAATGCAGGGGGGGCCTTGAGCTGAATAGCCATGGTGCTAGTGCTTCGTGGGTTGTCGTCCTGTGCACCCGTGGGTTGCGTAGCAGGGTCCTCATTCGCACGATGGTTAGCACCACCCTTGTCCAAACGTTGACGCTTGGTCACATCCCTCGGGTGGCGCCTGCTTCTCTTTCCCCAATGCAAGGGTGCGAGTGGCACCAAGGATGCAATGAACATCTGCTGTGGTGGTCAACCAGGGTTGGTGAACCCAACCATGACTCTCAAAAATGGATATCTCGGCTCTCGTTTCGATGAATAACGTAGCAAAATGTGATACTTTGTGTGAATTGCAGAATCTCATGAATCATCGAATCTTTGAATGCAAGTTGCGCCTGAGGCCTAGGTCAAGGGCACGTGTTGCTGGGTGTGATGAAAGATCCTAGGGCGCGCCCTCCTCGCCCCATGTGAGGAGGGTAGCGGATGTGGTCGTCCGTGTCTCCTGAGGTGCGGTCGCCTGAAAAGTTGTCGTCGATCGTGTTTTCTAGCTTCTACCCGAACGGAGCGATGGATGGTGGTGGTGGTTTGTGCGTTCCCTGCGCTGAGCATGCAGGAGGTACGTTGGCCCCCTCCCCATCCTTCTCCTTCGGTGCGATGTGGGACCGAGTAACCGGTGGGAGCTGATGCTCCCTCTTCGCAGTGACCCCAGTTCAGGCGAGGGTACCTGCCAAGTTTAAGCATATAACTAAGTGGAGGAAGAGAAACTTACGAGGATTCCCCTAGTAACGGTGAGCGAACCAGGAACAGCCCAGCATGAAAATATGGTGGTGGTGGCCGCCTGAATTGTAGTCTGCAGAAGCATCCCCTACAGTGGACCAAGCCTAAGTCCCCTGGAATGGGGCGCCGGAGAGGGTGACAACCCCATCAGGCTTGGACCCTGCTGCATCATGGGGTGCTATCGACGAGTCAGGTTGTTTGGGAATGCAACCCTAAGCGAGTGGTAAATTCCATCCAAGGCTAAATATGCACGAGAGACCGATAGCGAACAAGTACCACGAGGGAAAGATGAAAAGGACTTTGAAAAGAGAGTTAAAAAGTGCTTGAAATTATCGAGAGGGAAGCGGATGGAGGCCAACATTGCTTCCCGGACAGACGTGGAGCAGAGCGTGTACGCTTCGGTCCACCACTCGGTCTGGGAGGCAAGTTCGCATGGATCGGCACCGTGGCACAAGCATGCGTAGCTGGCTACGCGTGTGCTACCACTACGACGGTCGAGGGTCCAAGCGTACGTCCCCTGGAGGGGTGGGTCCTGCGGCGTCTACGCACTTGGGATGCAGATTGTGTGGGCTTTCCATTCGACCCATCTTGAAACATAAACCAAGGAGTCTAACATGCGTGCGAGTCGTTGGGTTTGGAAACCCACACGGTGCAAGGAAGTTGAAAGGCAGGATCCGTGCACGGGCACGAAGCACCATCCACCAACCTTGATCTTGTTGAGAAGGGTTCGAGTGAGAGCATGCCTGTTGGGACCCAAAAGATGGTGAACTATGCTTGAGTAGGGCGAAGCCAGAGGAAACTCTGGTGGAGGCCCGTCACGATACTGATGTGCAAATCGTTCATCTAACTTGGGTATAGGGGTGAAAGAATAATCGAACCATCTAGTAGCTGGTTCCCTCCGAAGTTTCCCTCAGGATAGCTGGAGCTCACGCTCTCGAGTTTTATCAGGTAAAGCAAATGATTAGAGGAATTGGGGGAGCAATGCCCTCAACATTTTCTCAAACTTTAAATAGGTAAGACAGTGTGGCTGCCTTGGTAAGCCGCGTCAATGAATCGAGAGCTTCAAGCGGGCCATTTTTGGTAAGCAGAACTGGTGATGCGGGCTGAACCGAAAGTCGAGCTACGGTGCCTAACTGCACGCTAACCCAGAACCCACAAAGGATGATGGTTGATTAAGAAAGTAGGATGGTGGTCATGGAAGTCGAAATCCGCTAAGGAGTGTGTAACAACTCACCTTCCAAATCAACTAGCCCCGAAAATGGATGGCGCTTAAGCGCGTGACCTACGCTCGGCCATCGGGACAAGCACCAGGCCCCAATGAGTAGGAGGGCTCGACGGTCCGTTGCGAAGCCTAGGGCATGAGCCCGGGTGAAGCGGCCACTGGTGTAGATCTTGGTGGTAGTAGAAAATATTCAAATGAGAACTTTGAAGACTGACGTGGAGAAAGGTTCCATGTGAACAGCACTTGGACATGGGTTAGTCGATCCTAAGAGATGGGGGAGCCCCTTCCAATGGGTGTACTCTGCACGAGATCTCGAAAGGGAATCAGGTTAACATTCCCGAACTGGGACATGGTGGTGGATGGCAACGTTAGGGGATCTGGAGATGCTGGTGAGGGCCCTGGGAAGAGTTATCTTTTCTTTTTAATAGCCTACCCACCCTTGAAATCGGCTCAACCGGAGATAGGATCCAGCAGCTGGAAGAGCACCGCACATCTTGCAGTGTCCGGTGTGCCCTCGACAGCCCCTGAAAATTCAGAGAACTGAGTACCGTTCATGCCCAGTCGTACTCATAACCTCATCAGGTCTCCAAGGTGAACAACCTCTAGTCCATATAACAATGTAGGTAAGGGATTTCGGCAAAACGGATCCGTAACTTTGGGAAAAGGATTGGCTCTGAGGGTTGGGCCTAGGGGTCTGTGCCTCAAACCCGCGGGCTGTCAAGGACCTACCTGAGTCGCTTCTGTGGTGACGGCGGGCCCTCGCGTGCCGGTCAGGTGATAGACGCAGAGCACCCTCCCCCCTCCACGGGGGAGGGCTTTCCCTAGGCAATGAACAACTAGCTCAGAACTGGCTCGAACAAGGGGAATCTGACTTTTTAATTAAAACAAAGCATTGCGATGGTCCCTACAGATGCTAACGCAATGTGATTTCTACCTAGTGCTCTGAATGTCAAAGTGAAGAAATTCAACCAAGCGCGGGTAAATGGTGGGAGTAACTATGACTCTCTTAAGGTAGCCAAATGCCTCATCATCTAATTAGTGACGCACATGAATGGATTAAGGAGATTCCCACTATCCCTACCTACTATCTAGTGAAACCACAGTAAAGGGAATGGGCTTGGCAGAATCAGCAGGGAAGGAAGACCCTGTTGAGCTTGACTCTAGTCTGACTTTGTGAAATGACTTAAGAGGTGTAGAATAAGTGGGAGCTGCTTGCGGTGCAAGTGAAATACCACTACTTTTAACATTATTTTACTTACTCCGTTGGTCAGGAACAGGGCACGGCCCTGGCTTTTGGACCCAAGATGCACCTCGGTGCATCGATCCGTGCGGGAGACATAGTCAGGTGGGGAGTTTGGCTGGGGCGGCACATCTATTAAAAGATAATGCAGGTGTCCTAAGATGAGCTCAACGAGAACAGAAATCTCGTGTGGAACAAAAGGGTAAAAGCTCATTTGATTTTGATTTTTAGTATGAATACAAACTGTGAAAGCGTGACCTATCGATCCTTTAGATCTTCGGAATTTGAAGCTAGAGGTGTTAGAAAAGTTACCACAGGGATAACTGGCTTGTGGCAGCCAACGTTCATAGCGACGTTGCTTTTTGATCCTTTGATGTCGGCTCTTCCTATCATTGTGAAGCAGAATTCACCAAGTGTTGGATTGTTCACTCACCAATAGGGAACGTGAGCTAGGTTTAGACCGTCGTGAGATAGGTTAGTTTTACCCTACTGATGATGCGCGCCGCGATAGTAATTCAACTTAGTACAAGAGGAACCGTTGATTCACACAATTGGTCATCATGTTTGGTTGAAAAGCCAGTGACACGAAGCTACCATGTGTCAGATTAGGACTGAACGCCTCTAAGTCAGAATCCATGCTAGAGGCAGTGCCTCTTTCCTCATCAGTTGTTACGCGACCTACGGTAGGGGCAGCTTCGTTGCTCCCGTTGGCATGTGTCGATGGTACCCCCTGGTCCTACCTGCACGGTGGGGGCACTGAGGACCATGCAATTTCATTTCAAGTGGTTAGCAAGATGAATCCTTTGCAGACGACTTAAATACATGATGGGGTATTGTAAGTGGCAGAGTGGCCTTGCTGCCACGATCCACTGAGATTCGGCCTCTTATCGTTGAGATTCATGATCCTCACTCTCTCTCTCCCTCATTCTCTTTCTCCTTCTCTTTCTTTCACTTTGTCTCCCTCCACAAGCACCTCACCGCATCTCATACCCTCATCTCGTGGGGTCATGCATTTGTCTTCCCCTTCACGGGCACATACGCACACACACGTGCATGCGCGAGGCCCTTTAGTAAATTTGCGTCGTGTTGGCAGCGAATGTCCCCTCTACATGTGAGGTCGCACGAAGTTAGAGGCCATAGTGCAACCTTCTTGACGAGGTTTCCTCTCTCACCCATGTCCCTCATGACAAAGTTCGCAAGGGTGCAGCATGGGGAGAGGTAGCATTCTCGCTGGGAGCACCGCACAGTGCTCTCGTGATAGTGCGCTCTCAAAGGGAGCACCTCGCAAAGCTGCATTGGCATGAATGCTCTTGTGAGACCAAGTGTGTTTGCCAAATGGGCCCCCGTGTGATCAAGCATTGGCCGAACGGGGAACCCTCGAGACCAAATTTGTAAGGGTGCAAAAGACGGTTTGGCTGAAACTGGCCCAATCAACATATAGGCAGAGAGGTAGCATTCTACCTGGGAGCACCTCCTGACCAAGTGTTGACCATACGGTCCCTCGTGACCAACTATTGGCCCATATGATCCCTTGTGTCCAAGGGTTGGCCCAACCATCCCTGGTGACCAACTGTTGGACCAATGGACCCTCGTGACCAACTGTTGGACCAACGGACCCTCGTGACCAAGGGTTGGCTCAACCGTCCCTTGTGACCAACTGTTGGTCCAACCATCCCTCGTGGCCAAGGGTTGGGGTTGGCCCAACTGTCCCTCGTAACCAAATTTACAAGGGTGCAGGATGGTATGGCTCAAACTGGCCCAATCAGCATATATGGGGAGAGGTAAATGGTCCCTCATGACCAAGGGTTGCCCCAACGGTCCCTCCTGACCAACTGTTGGACCAACGGACCCTCGTAACCAAGGGTTGGACCAACTGTTCGCCCAACGGTCCCTCATGACCAAGTGTTCGCCAAACGGTCCCTCGTGACCAAATTTATAAGGGTGCAGGACGGTACAGTTGAAATTGACCCAATCAGCGTATATGGAGAGAGGTAGCATTCTCCCTGGGAGCACCTTGCGTAGCTGTGCTGGCATGAGCACTTTCATGTGAATAAGTGTTGGCCAAACGGTCCCTCGTGACCAAGTGTTGAACCAACGGTCCCTCGTGACCAGGGGTTGGCCCAACCGTCTCTTGTGACCAACTGATGGCCCAACGATCCCTCGTGACCAAATTTATAAGGGTGCAGGATAGTACGGCTAAACCTAGCCCAATCAATGTATAGGGGAAGAGGTAGCGTTCTCCCAGGGAGCACCTTGCATAGCTGCGCTGGCACGAGCACTTTCACATGAATAAGTGTTGACCCAACGATCCCTCATGACCAAGGGTTGGCCCAACGATCCCTCATGGCCAAAGGTTGGCCCAACGGTCCCTCGTGACCAAGTGTTGGCCCAACGGTCCCTCGTGACCAAGTGTTCACGAAATGGTCCCTCGTGACCAAGAGTTCACCAAACGGTCCCTCGTAACCAAGTGTTCGCCTAACGGTCCCTCGTGGCCAAGGGTTTCCCCAATGGTCCCTCATGACCAAAGGTTGGCCCAACAGTCCCTCATGACCAAGTGTTCACCAAACGGTCACTCATGACTAAGTGTTGGCCCAACGGTCCCTCGTGACCAAATTTATAAGGGTGCAGGATGGTACGGCTAAAACTGGCCCAATCAGCATATATGGGGAGAGTTAGCATTCTCCCTGGGAGCACCTTGCATAGCTGTGTTGGCACAAGCACTTTCACGTGAATAAGTGTTGGCCAAACGGTCCCTCATGACCAAGTGTTCAACCAATGGTCCCTTGTGACCAAGGGTTGGCCCAATGGTCCCTCGTGGCCAAGGGTTGGCCCAACGGTCCCTCGTGACCAAGTGTTCGCCAAACGGTCCCTCGTGACCAAGTGATCGCCAAACGGTCCCTCGTGACCAAGTGTTCGCCTAATGATCCCTCATGGCCAAGGGTTACCCCAACGGTCCCTCATGACCAAGGGTTGGCCCAATGGTCCCTCATGACCAAGTGTTCGCCAAACAGTCCCTCATGACCAAGTGTTGGCCCAACGGTCCCTCATGACCAAATTTATAAGGGTGCAGGATGGTACGGCTGAAACTGGCCCAATCAGCATATATGGGGAGAGGTAGCGTTCTCCTTGGGAGCACCTTGCATAGCTGCGCTAGCACGAGCACTTTCACATGACCAAGTGATGGCCCAACAGACCCTCGTAACCAAGTGTTGGCCAAACAGTCCCTCATGACCAAGCCTTGAACCAACGGTCCATCGTGACCAAGTGTTGGTCCAATAGACAATCGTGACCAAGGGTTGGCCCAACGGTCCCTCATTACCAAATGTTCGCCAAATGGTCCCTCGTGACCAAGTGTTGGCCCAACGGTCCCTCGTGACAAAATTTATAAGGGTGCATGATGGTACGGCTGAAACTGGCCCAATCAGCATATATGGGGAGAGGTAGCGTTCTCCCTAGGCACGAGCACTTTCATGTGAATAAGTGTTGGCCAAACAGTCCCTCGTGACCAAGTGTTGAACCAATGGTCCTTCATGACCAAGGGTTGGCCCAACGGTCCCTTGTGACCAACTGTCGGCCCAATGGTCCCTCGTGGCCAAGGGTTGGCCCAACAGTCCCTTGTGACCAACTGTCGGCCCAACGGTCCCTCGTGGCCAAGGGTTGGCCCAACGATCCCTTGTGACCAAGTGTTCACGAAACGGTCCCTCGTGACCAAGTGTTTGCCAAACGGTCCCTTGTGACCAAGTGTTCACCCAACGGTCCCTCATGGCCAAGGGTTGCCCCAACGGTCCCTCGTGATCAAATTTATAAGGGTGTAGGATGGTATGGTTGAAACTGGCCCAATCAGCATATATGAGGAGAGGTAGCGTTCTCCCTAGGAGCACCTTACATAGTTGTGCTGGCACGAGCACTTTCATGTGACCAAGTGATGGCCCAACAGACCCTCATAACCAAGTGTTGGCCAAACGGTCCCTCGTGACCAAGTGTTGAACCAACGGTCCCTCGTGACCAAGTGTTGGTCCAACAGACAATCATGACCAAGGGTTGGCCCAATGGTCCCTCATGGCCAAGGGTTGGCCCAACGGTCCCTCATGACCAAGTGCTCACCAAATGGTCCCTCATGACCAAGTTTTCGCCAAACGGTCCCTCGTGACCAAGGGTTGCCCCAACGGTCCCTCGTGACCAAGTTTTCGCCAAACGGTCCCTTGTGACCAAATTTATAAGGGTGCAGGATGGTACAGCTAAAACTGGCCCAATCAGCATATATGGGGAGAGGTAGCATTCTCCCTGGGAGCACCTTGCATAGCTGCGCTGGCACGAGCACTTTCACGTGACCAAGTGATGGCCCAACGGACCCTCGTAACCCAGTGTTGGCCAAATGGTCCCTCATGACCAAGTGTTAAACCAACGGTCCCTCGTGACCAGGGGTTGGCCCAACAGACAATCGAGACCACGGGTTGGCCCAACGGTCCCTCGTGGCCAATGGTCCCTCATGACCAAGGTTTCGCCAAATAGTCCCTCGTGACCAAGTGTTCGCCAAATGGTCCCTCGTGACCAAGGGTTGCCCAAACGGTCCCTCGTGACCAAGTGTTTGCCAAACGATCCCTCGTGACCAAGTGTTGGCCCAACGGTCCCTCGTGACCAAGTGTTGCCGCAACGGACGCTCGTGACCAAGGGTTGGCCAAACGGTCCCTTGTGACCAAGTGTTTTCCAAACAGTCCCTTGTGACCAAGTGTTCGCCAAATGGTCCCTCATGACCAAGTGGTAGCCCAACGGTCCCTCGTGACCAAATTTATAAGGGTGCAGGATGGTACGGCTGAAACTGGCCCAATCAACATATATGGGGAGAGGTATCATTCTCCCTGGGAGCACCTTGCATAGCTACGCTGGCACGAGCACTTTCACGTGATCAAGTGATGGCCCAACAAACCCTCGTAACCAAGTGTTGGCTAGACGGTCCCTCGTGACCAAGTGTTGAACCAACGGTCCCTTGTGACCAGGGGTTGGCGCAACAGACAATCATGACCACGGGTTAGCCCAACGGTCCCTCGTGGCCAAGTGTTGGCCCAACGGTCCCTCGTGACCAAGTGTTCGCCAAATAGTCCCTCGTGACCAAGTGTTTGCCAAACAGTCCCTCATGACCAAGGGTTGCCCCAACGGTCCCTCGTGACCAGGTGTTTGCCAAACGGTCCCTCGTGACCAAGTGTTCGCCCAACAGTCCCTCATGACCAAGTGTTTGCCAAATAGTCCCTCATGACCAAGGGTTTCCCCAACGGTCCCTCGTGACCAAGTGTTGGCCCAACGGTCCCTCATGACCAAGTGTTGGCACAACGGACGCTCGTGACCAAGGGTTGGCCCAACAGTCCCTCGTGACCAACTGTTCACCAAACGGTCCCTCGTGACCAAGGTTTGGCCCAACGGTCCCTCGTGACCAAGTGTTCGCCAAATGGTCCCTCATGACCAAGTGGTAGCCCAACGGTCCCTCGTGACCAAATTTATAAGGGTGCAAGATGGTACGGCTGAAACTAGGCCAATCTGCATATATGGGGAGAGGTAGCATTTTCCCTGGGAGCACGTTGCATAGCTGCGCTAGCACGAGCAGTTTCACGTGACCAAGTGATGGCCCAATGGACCCTCATAACTAAGTGTTGGCCAAACGGTCCCTCATGACCAAGTCTTGAACCAACGGTCCCTCGTGACCAAGTGTTGGTCCAATAGACAATCATGACCAAGGGTTGGCCCAACGGTCCCTTGTGGCCAAGGGTTGGCCCAACGGTCCCTCGTGGCCAAGGGTTGGCCCAATGGTACCTCGGGACCAAGTGTTCGCCAAATGGTCCCTTGTGACCAAGGGTTGCCCCAACGGTCCCTCATGACCAAGTGTTCACCAAATGGTCCCTCATGACCAAGTGTTGGCCCAACGGTCCCTCGTGACCAAGTGTTGG
>MNCI01000903.1:130330-169788 GCA_015680685.1 Gnetum montanum
CCCAACGGTCCCTCATGACCAAGTGTTCACCAAACGGTCCCTCGTGACCAAGTGGTAGCCCAACGGTCCCTCGTGATCAAATTTATAAGGGTGCAGGATGGTACAGCTGAAACTGGCCCAATCAGCATATATGGGGAGAGGTAGTGTTCTCCCTGGTAGCACCTTGCATAGCTGCGCTGGCATGAGCACTTTCACATGACCAAGTGATGGCCCAATGGACCCTCGCAACCAAGTGTTGGCCAAACGGTCCCTCGTGACCAAGTGTTGAACCAATGGTCCCTCGTGACCAGGGGTTGGCCCAACAGACAATCGTGACCAAGGGTTGGCCCAACAATCCCTCATGGCCAAGGGTTGGCCCAACTGTCCCTCGTGACCATGTGTTTGCCAAATAGTCCCTCGTGAACAAGTGTTCACCAAACATTCCCTCATGACCAAGGGTTGCCCCAACGGTCCCTCGTGACCAACTGTTCACCGAACGGTCCCTCGTGACCAAGTGTTGGCCCAACGGTCCCTCATGACCAAGTTTTGGTGCAACGGACGCTCGTGACCAAGTGTTGGCGCAACGGACGCTCGTGACCAAGGGTTGGCTCAATGGTCCCTCATGACCAAGTGTTCGCCAAACGATACCTTGTGATCAACTGTTCGCCAAATAGTCCCTCGTGACCAAGGGTTGGCCCAACGGTCCCTCGTGACCAAGTGTTCGCCAAATGGTCCCTACGACCAAGGGTTGGCCCAATGGTCCCTCGTGACCAAGTATTCGCCAAATGGTCCCTCATGACCAACTGTTTGCCAAACGGTCCCTCGTGACCAAGGGTTGGCCCAATGGTCCCTCTTGACCAAGTTTTCGCCAAATGGTCCCTCGTGACCAAGTGGTAGCCCAACGGTCCCTTGTGACCAAATTTATAAGGGTGTAGGATGGTACAGCTGAAATTGGTCCAATCAGCATATATGGGGAGAGGTAGCATTCTCCCTGGGAGCACCGCATTGTGCTCTCGTGAGAGTGCTCTCCATGGGAGCACCTCGCATAGCTGCGCTGGCATGAGCGCTCTTAGGAGTCCAAGTGCTGGCCAAACGGATGCCCTCCCTGAGAGCGTTCTACCTGAGATCGTTCTCCTTGAGAGTGCCTTCCCGGTATGCACGTGAGAGTGTTCTCCTTGAGAGCACCCTCCCAGAGAGCAACCTCCCTCAGAGCGTTCTCCTTGATAGTGCCTTGCACTATGCATGTGAGAGCGTTCTCTTGGACCATGCCCTTCCTAGGAGTGCCCTCCCTGAGAACAAGGGTTGGCCCAACGGAGCTTCGTGACCAAATTTATAAGGGTGCAAGATGGTATGGCTGAAACTAGCCCATCAGCATATATGGGGAGAGGTAGCGTTCTTCCTGGGAGCATCGCATGGTGCTCTCGCGAGAGCGCTCTCACAAGAGCACCTCGCATAGCTATGCTGGCAAGTGCACTCTCACAAGAGCATCTCATGCAGTGCTTACGAGAGCACTCTCCATGGGAGTGCCTCTTGCTACGCAACGTGATGGTGTTCTCTCTTAGAGTGTACTCCTAGAGAGAGCCTTGTGTTGTGCATTTGAGAGCATTTTCAATGAGAGAGGCCTCATTGAGAGCATTCCGTTGGAGGGTGCTCTTCCTAGGAGTGGCCTCCCTGAAAGCATTCTTCTCGAGAATGCCCTCCTTGAGAGTGTTGTCCATGAGAGTGCCCTCCCTAAGCATGCTCAACGTGAGCGCACTCTCTGTGGGAGCATCCTCCATGAGAACCCTCTCCTATAGAGCGTTCTCACTGACAACGTTCTCCCCGAGAGCACCTTACGCTATGCACATGAGAGCATTACCCTTGGGAGCGCCCTCCCTGAGAGCGCCTTGCGCTACGCATGTGAGAGCTTTCTCCTCGAAAGTGTCCTCATTGAGAGTGTTCTCTTGGAGAGTGCCCTCCTTGGGAACAGTCTCCTTGAGAGCGCCCTTGTTAAGAGCGTTCTCGCTGAGTGCACCCTCTCTAAGAGCACCTTGCGTTATGCACGTGAGGATGCCCTCCATGAGAGCGGTATTCCTGAGATAATTCTCGTTGAGTGCACCGTCTCTGAGAGCACCTTGCGTTACACACGTGAGGACGCCCTCCTCGAGAGCATGCTCCGTGAGAGCGTTCTCCTTGAGAGTGCCCTCCTTGAGAATGGTCTCCTCGAGAGCACCCTTGTTGAGAGCATTCTCGCTGAGTGCACCCTCTCTGAGAGCACCTTGTGTTACGTACGTGACGATGCCCTTCATGAGAGTGGTGTTCCTGAGAGCGTTCTCGCTATGTGCACCCTCTCTAAGAGCGCCTTGCATTACGCATGTGAGGATGCCCTCCTCGAGAGCATGCTCCCTGAGAGCGTTCTCTTGAGAGAGCTCCCTCCGTGGGAGCGTTCTCCCTAAGTACACCTTGCACTACCCATGTGAGAGTGGGCTAACTGAGGATGCCCTCTCCAATAGCATCCTCTTTAAGACTACCCTTTGCAAGATCATTCTCTGTGACAGCGGCCTTTGTTAGAGCAGCCTCCCTGAGAGCGTTCTCCTTGAGATCACCCTCCCTAAGAGCACCTTGTGCTATGCTCATGAGAGTGTTCTCCTTGAGAGCACCCTCATTGAAAGCGTTCTCTCAAAGAGCACCCTCTGTTAGAGGGGTGTTCCTGAGAGTGTTCTTGCTGAGTGCAGCCTCTTTGAGAGTGCCTTGCATTACGCACGTGAGAATGTTCTCCTCGAGAGCACGCTCATTGAGAGCATTCTCATGGAGAGCAGCCTTTGTTAGAGCATTCTCACTGAGAGCGCCCTCAATGAGAGAGCCCTTGTTAAGAGCATTTTTTTGTAGAGCGCTATTTCTGGGAGTGGCCTCCCTAAAAGCGTTCTCCGCGAGAATGCCCTCCTTGAGAGCGTTCTTCATGAGAGTGCCCTCCTTGAGCATGCTCTCAGTGGGAGCACCCTTAATGAGAACACTCTCCTAGAGAGCACCCTCCTTGAGAGTGCACTCCCAGGGAGAACACTATCTCTCCCTATATATGTTGATTGGGCCAGTTTTAGCCATACTGTCCCGCGTCCTTATAAATTTGGTCACGAAGCTCCATTTGGCCAACGCTTGGTCGAGAGCGTCTCCTAAATAATGTTCTCGGTGAGAGCGGCCTTTCGGAGAGCATTCTCCTTGAGAGTGCCTTGGGCTAGCATGTGACATTGTTCTCCTAGAGAGCGTCTTCGTTGAGAGCTCCTTTTCGAAGGGTACCCTCCCCGAGAGTGACCTCCTTGAGAGCACCTTGTGTTGTGCACCTGAGAGTGTTCTCCTCGAGAGCATACTTGTTGAGAGCGTTCTCTTGGAGAGTGCCCTTCTTGAGATTGGTCTCACCAGGGGCGCCCTCCTTGAGAGCATTCTCGTTGAGAGCGCCCTCCCTTAGAGTGGCCTTCTAAAGAGCTTTCTCCTTGAGAGCGCCCTCACTGGGAGCATTCTCCCTGTAACACCCTGGTTGAGAGCATTCTTTCGTAGAGCGCCCTTCCTAAGAGCGCCCTTCCTAAGAGCGCCCTTCCTAAGAGCACCCTCCCTGAGAACGCCCTCCTTGAGAGTAGTCTCCCTGAGGACGTCCTCATGGGTAGCGCTCTCCCTGTTGCGCCCTCGTTGAGAGCGGTCTCCCTAGAGAACGCCCTCCTTGAGAGCGGTCTCCCTGAGAGCGCGCTCATGGGGAGCGATCTTCGTAAGAGTGCCCTCCTTGAGAACGCCCTTATTGAGAGCGATCTTGCTGAGGACGACTTCATCGTGAACATTCTCCCCTCGAGCACCCTCATCAGGAGCAATTTCCTTGGGAGCGGTCTTCCTAAGTATGCCCTCCCTAAGAACGCCCTCCTTGAGAGTAATCTCACTGAGGATGCCCTCATTGGGAGCGTTCTCCCAGGAGCACCCTCATTGAGAGCGCCCTCGTCGGGAGGAGTCTCCTTGGGAGTGGTCTTCCTAAGAGTGCCCTCCCTGAGAATGCCCTCCTTGAGAGCAATCTCACTGAGGACACTTTCATCGAGAGCATTCTCCCTAGAGTGCCCTTGTTGAGAGCGGTCTCCCTGGAGAATGCCCTCCTTGAGAGCGGTCTCTGTGACAACGCCCTCATCGGAGCGTTCTCCTTGGAGCACCCTCATTGAGAGCATTTTATCCAAGAGTGCCCTCCTTGAGAGCATTCTCCCTGAGAGCATCCTCCATTAGAGCGGCCTCCGTGAGAGCGTTCTCCATGAGAGCACCTTACATTACGCACGTGAGTGTTTTTAGCTTGAAATCGTTCTTTCG
This sequence comes from Gnetum montanum, assembly GCA_015680685.1. Taxonomy (NCBI): domain Eukaryota; kingdom Viridiplantae; phylum Streptophyta; class Gnetopsida; order Gnetales; family Gnetaceae; genus Gnetum; species Gnetum montanum. The sequence goes on from MNCI01000903.1 coordinate 134,624, forward strand.
TAGAGCGCCCTTTGTAAGAGCGTCCTCCCTGAGAATGCCCTCCTCGAGAGTGGTCTCCCTGAGGACGTCCTCATCGGTAGCATTCTCCTTGGAGTGCCCTCGTTGAGAGCGGTCTCTCTGAGAGCGCACTCATGGGGAGCGGTCTTCGTAAGAGTGCCCTCCCTGAGAATGCCCTCCCTGAGAATGGTCTCCCTGAGGAAGCCTTCATTGGGAGCATTCTCCCTGGAGCACCTTCATTGAGAGCACCCCCATCGGGAGTAGTCTCCTTGGGAGTGCCCTTCCTAAGAGCACCCTCCCTGAGAATGCCCTCGTTGAGAGCGATCACACTACGGACGCCCTCATGGATAGCGTTCTACGTGTTGCGCCCTCGTGGAGAGGGTTCTCCCTGGAGAACGCCCTCCTTGAGAGCAGTCTCCCTGAGAGTGCGCTTATGGGCAGTGGTCTTCGTAAGAGTGCCCTCCTTGAGAATGCCCTTCTTGAGAGCGATCTTGCTGAGGACGACTTCATCGTGAACGTTCTACCCTCGAGCGCCCTCATTGGGAGCAGTCTCCTTGGGAGCGGTCTTTCTAAGTGTGCCCTCCCTGAGAACGCCCTCCTTGAGAGCAATCTCACTGAGGAAGCCCTCATCAGGAGTGCTCTCCCTGGAGAACCCTCGTTGAGAGCGCCCTCGTCGGGAGGAGTCTCCTTGGGACCGGTCTTCCTAACAGTGCCCTCCCTGAGAACGCCCTCCTTGAGAGCAATCTCATTGAGGACGCTTTCATCAGGAGCATTCTCCCTAGAGCACCCTTGTTGAGAGCGGTCTCCCTCGAGAATGCCCTCCTTGAGAGCAGTCTCTGTGACAGCGCCCTCATCGGAAGCATTCTCCTTGGAGCACCCTCATTGAGAGCGTTTTGTTGAAGAGTGCCCTCCTTGAGAGTGTTCTCCCTGATAGCATCCTCCGTTAGAGCTGCCTCCATGAGAGCGGTCTCCCTGAGGAAGTCCTCATCAGTAGCGTTCTCCTTGGAGCATCCTCGTTGAGAGCGGTCTCTCTGAGAGCGCGCTCATGGGGAGCGGTCTACTTGAGAGCGGTATTCGTAAGAGTGCCCTCCCTGAGAACACCCTCCCTGAGAACAGTCTCCCTAAGGACGCCTTCATCAGGAGGGTTCTCCCCGGAGCGCCTTCATTGAGAGTGCCCCCATTAGGAGCAGTCTCCTTAGGAGCACCCTTCCCAAGAGTGCCCTCCTTGAGAACATCCTCGTTAAGAGCGATCTCACTGCAGACGCCCTCATGGGTAACGTTCTTCCTGTTGCGCCCTCATGGAGAGCGGTCTCCCTGGAGAATGCCCTCCTTGAGAGCAGTCTCCCTGAGAGGGTGGTCATGGGCAGTAGTCTTCGTAAGAGTGCCCTCCTTGAGAACGCCCTTCTTGAGAGCGATCTTGCTGAGGACGACTTCATCATAAACATTCTCCCCTCGAGCGCCCTCATCAGGAGCAGTCTCTTTGGGAGCGGTCTTCCTAAGTGTGCCCTCCCTGAGAATGCCCTCCTTGAGAGCAATCTCACTGAGGATGCCCTCATCGGGAGTGCTCTCCCTAGAGCACCCTCATTGAGAGCGCCCTCATCAAGAGGAGTCTCCTTGGGAGCGGTCTTCCTAAGAGTGCCCTCCCTAAGAATGCCCTCCTTGAGAGAAATCTCACTAAGGACACTTTCATCGGAAGCGTTCTCCCTGGGTTGCCCTCGTTGAGAGCGGTCTCCTTGGAGAATTTCCTCCTTGACAGCGGTCTCTGTGACAGTGCCCTCATTGGAGCGTTCTCCTTGGAGAATCCTCATTGAGAGAGTTTTGTCGAAGAGTACCCTCCTTGAGAGCGTTCTCCCTGAGAGAATCCTCCGTTAGAGCGGCCTCCGTGAGAGCGTTCTCCATGAGAACACCTTGCGTTACGCACGTGAGAGTTTTCAGCATGAGAGCATTCTTTCGTAGAGTGCCCTTCGTAAGAGCGTCCTCCCTGAGAACGTCATCCTCGAGAGTGATCTCCATGACGATGTCCTCATCGGTAGCATTCTCCTTGGAGCACCCTCGTTGAGAGCTGTCTCTCTGAGAGTGTGCTCATGGGAAGCGGTCTACTTGAGAGAGGTCTTCATAAGAGTGCCCTCCCTGAGAACGCCCTCCCTGAGAATAGTCTCCTTGAGGACGCCTTCATCAGAAGCATTCTCCCTGGAGCACCTTCATTAAGAGTGCCCCGATCGGGAGCAGTTTCCTTGGGAGTGCCCTTCCTAAGAGCGCCCTCCCTGAGAATGCCCTTGTTGAGAGTGATCTCACTGCGGACACCCTCATGGGTAGCGTTCTCCCTGTTGCACCCTCATGGAGAGCGGTCTCCCTGAGAGCATGCTCATGGGCAATGGTCTTCGTAAGAGTGCCCTCCTTGAGAACACCCTTATTGAAAGCGATCTTGCTGAGGACGACTTCATCGTGAACATTCTCCCCTCGAGCGCCCTCATCGGGAGTAGTCTCCTTGGGAGCGGTCTTCCTAAGTGTGCCCTCCTTGAGAACGCCCTCCTTGAGAGAAATCTCACTGAGGACACCCTCATCAGAAGCGCTCTCCCTAGAGCGCCCTCATTGACGGTGCCCTCGTCGAGAGGAGTCTCCTTGGGAGCGGTCTTCCTAAGAGTGCCCTGCCTAAGAACGCCCTCCCTGAGAGCAATCTCACTGAGGATGCTTTCATCGGGAGTGTTCTCCCTGGAGCGCCCTCATTGAGAGTGGTCTCCCTAGAGAATGCCCTCCTTGAGAGTGGTCTCTATGATATCACCCTCATCGGAGCGTTCTCCTTGGAGAACCCTCATTAAGAGCATTTTGTCGAAGAGTGCCCTCCTTGAGAGCATTCTCCCTGAGAGCATCCTCCATTAGAGCAGCCTCCATGAGAGCATTCTCCATGAGAGCACCTTGCATTATGCACGTGAGAGTTTTCAACTTGAGAGCGTTCTTTCATAGAGCGCCCTTCGTAATAGCGTCCTCCATGAGAATGCCCTCCTCGAAAGCAGTCTCCCTGAGGACATCCTCATTGATAGCGTTCTCCTTGGAGCACCCTCATTGAGAGCAGTCTCTCTGAGAGCGCGCTCATGGGGAGCGGTCTACTTGAGACTGGTCTTTGTAAGAGTGCCCTCCCTGAGAATGGTCTCCCTGAGGATGCCTTCATCAGGAGCATTCTCCCTAGAGAGCCTTCATTGAGAGTGCCCCCATCGGGAGCAGTCTCCTTGGGAGTGCCCTTCCTAAGAGCGCCCTCCCTGAGAATGCCCTCGTTGAGAGTGATCTCACTGCAGACGCCCTCATGGGTAGTGTTCTCCCTATTGCGCCCTCGTGGAGAGCAATCCCCTTGGAGAATGCCCTCCTTGAGAGCGGTCTCCCTGAGAGCACGCTCATGGGCAGCGATCTTCATAAGAGTGCCCTCCTTGAGAACACCCTTCTTGAGAGCGATCTTGCTGAGGATGACTTCATCGTGAACGTTCTCCCCTCGAGCACCCTCATCGGGAGCAATCTCCTTGGGAGTGGTCTTCCTAAGTGTGCCCTCCCTGAGAATTCCCTCCTTGAGAGCAATCTCACTGAGGACGCCCTCATCAGGAGTGCTCTCCCTGGAGCACCCTCATTGAGAGCGCCCTCGTTGAGAGGAGTCTCCATGGGAGCGATCTTCCTAAGAGTGCCCTCCCTGAGAACATGCTCCTTGAGAGTAATCTCACTGAGGATGCTTTCATCGAGAGTGTACTCCCTGGAGCACCCTCATTAAGAGCGGTCTCCCTGGAGAATACCCTCCTTGAGAGCGGTCTTTGTGACAGCACCCTCATCGAAAGTGTTCTCCTTGGAGCACCCTCATTGAGAGAATTTTGTCAAAGAGTGCCCTCCTTGAGAGCATTCTCCCTGAGAGCATCCTTCGTTAGAGCAGCCTCCGTGAGAGCGGTCTCCCTAAGGATGTCCTCGTCGGTAGCGTTCTCCTTGGAGTGTCCTCGTTGAGAGCAGTCTCTCTGAGAGCGCACTCATGGGGAGCGGTCTACTTGAGAGCGGTGTTCGTAAGAGTGCCCTCCCTGAGAATGCCCTCCCTGAGAACGGTCTCCCTGAGGATGCCTTCATCAGGAGCGTTCTCCCTAGAGCGCCTTCATTGAGAGTGCCCCCATCGGGAGCAGTCTCCTTGGGAGCACCCTTCCTAAGAGTGCCCTCCCTGGTAATGCCCTCGTTGAGAGTGATCTCACTACGGATGCCCTCATGGGTAGCGTTCTCCCTGTTGCACCCTCGTGGAGAGCGGTCTCCCTATAGAATGCCCTCCTTGAGAGCGGTCTCCCAGAGGGCGTGCTCATGGGGAGTGGTCTTCGTAAGAGTGCCCTCCTTGAGAACGCCCTTCTTGAGAGCGATCTTGCTGAGGACGACTTCATTGTGAACGTTCTCCCCTCGAGCACCCTCATCGGGAGTAGTTTCCTTGGGAGCGGTCTTCCTAAGTGTGCCCTCCCTGAGAATGCCGTCCTTAAGAGCAATCTCACTAAGGATGCCCTCATCGGGAGCGCTCTCCCTGGAGCGCCCTCATTGAGAGCGACCTCGTCGGGAGGAGTCTCCTTGGGATCAGTCTTCCTAAGAGTGTCCTCCTTGAGAATGCCCTCCTTGAGAGCAATCTCACTGAGAAAGCTTTCATTGGGAGCGTTCTTCCTGGAGCATCCTCATTGAGAGCGGTCTCCCTGGAGAATGCCCTCCTTGAGAGCGGTCTCTGTGACAGCACCCTCATTGGAAGCGTTCTCCTTGGAGTGCCCTCATTAAGAGCATTTTTTCAAAGAGTGCCCTCCTTGAGAGCATTCTCCCTGAGATCATCCTCTATTAGAGCGACCTCCGTGAGAGTGTTCTCCATGAGAGCGCCTTGCATTACGCACGTGAGAGTTTTCAGCTTGAGAGCGTTCTTTCGTAGAGTGCCCTTTGTAAGAGCATCCTCTCGGAGAACGCCCTCCTTGGGAGTGGTCTCCCTGAGGACGTCCTCATCGATAGCGTTCTCCTTTAAGCACCCTCATTGAGAGCGGTCTCTCTGAGAGTGCACTCATGGGGAGCGGTCTACTTGAGAGCGGTCTTCATAAGAGTGCCCTCCCTGAGAACGCCCTCCCTGAGAACGCCCTCCCTAAGAATGGTCTCCCTGAGGATGCCTTCATCAGGAGAATTCTCCCTGGAGCGTCTTCATTGAGAGCGCCCCCATCGGGAGCAGTCTCCCTAAGAGTTTCCTCCCTGAGAATGCATGCCCTCATTGAGAGTGATCTCACTATGGACTTCCTCACTGAGATCGGTGTCACTGGGGATGTCCTCTTTGAGAGCGTTCTTCCTCAGAGCGACCTTGTGTTGCACCTTGCGTTGCACACGTGAGAGTGTTCTCCTCGAGAGCGCCCTTGTTGAGAGCGTTCTCTTGTAGAGCCCCCTTCTTGAGATCAGTCTTGCTAGGGGTGCCCTCCCCTAGAGCGTTCTCCTTGAGAGCACCCTCCGTTAGAGTGGCCTTTCGAAGAGCTTTCTTCTTGAGAGGGCCCACAGTGAGAGCATTCTCCCTGTAACACCCTGGTTGAGAGCACTGTGTCGAAGAGTGCACTCCCTAAGAGCTACCTCCATCAGAGAGGTCTCCACAAGAGCGTTCTCCTTAAGAGCACCTTCTACCCTCGTGTGAATGTTCTCCTCGAGAGCATCATCGTTAAGAGTGTTCTTTGGAAGAGCACCCTCCTTGAGAACACCCTCTGTGAGAGCGTCCTCTATTAGAGTGGCCTTTCAGAGAGCATTATCTTTGAGAACACCCTCCCAGAGAGCGCCTTGTGCCATGCACATAAGAGCACTCTCCTTGAGCTGGTCCTTCGTGATCAAATTTATAAGGGTGCGGGATGGTATGGCTTAAACTAGCGCAATCAACATATATAGGGGGAGGTAGAGTTGACGAGTGGTCAGAGTGATAGAGCGATACATGGGTTTCTCCCCTCAGGGATGCCTTTCCCTACCCATGATATCATGGCCTCGTTGTTCATGTCTGTGACTCACGAGCCTTGGTTGCAAAGAAGGATAGCCCCGGAGAAGGCGTTGTCCTCATTTACGATTTGAGATAAAAGGCTTGCATTGTTGTGGGCATGTTCCATGGGGTTGGTTGCCCTGGATCATTCCTCTTGGAGCGCCATCATTGAGAGCTCCCTCTATGCGAGTGCTCTCCCTCAAAGGGATCTCCCTGAGTGCACTCTGCGTTATGCATGCGAGAGTGTTCTCCTGGAGAGCACCCTTGTTGAGATTATTATCTTGGAGAGCTACCTCCATTAGAACACCATCATTGAGATCGGTTTAGCTAGGGATGCCCTCGTTGAGAGATTCCCTCTTTAAGAGCGTTCTACGTGAGATCGCCCTCCTTGAGAGCATTCTCCTTGAGAGCTCTCTCCCTTAGAGTGACCTGTCTTATAGGGTTCTCCTCTAGAGCACCTTGCATTGCACACGTAAGAGTGTTCTCCTTGAGAACGCCTTTGTTGAGAGCATTCTCTTGGAGAGTGGCCTCCATTAGAATGCCTTCCTTGAGACTGGGCTCTGTGACATCGCCCTTGATGAGAGCATTATTTTTAGGAGTGCCCTTCATTAGAGGGGCCTTCGGAAGAGCATTCTCTTTGAGAGCACTCTCGTTGAGATCGTTCTGTCGAAGAGCCCCTTTGTTTAGAGTGTGCCTTTCACGAGAGCATTTTCCCTGAGAGTGGCCTCTATGAGAACGTTCTTGCTGAGGATGTGTTCTCTGATTATCTTGTGCTACGCCTGTGAGAGCGTTCTTCTTGAGAGCGCCCTCGTTGAGAGCTCTTTCTCAGAAGGTGCCCTCTTAGAGAATGATCTTCGTTAGTGCAAGCACCCTCAGAGCGTTCGACCTGAGATCACCTTGTGTTAAGCACATGATAGTGTTCTCCTCGAGAGTGCTGTTTTTGGGAGCGTTCTCTTGGAGAGCGTCCTCCATTACAGCACCCTCGTTGAGATCGGTCTGGCTAAGGATGCTCTCCTTGAGAGTGTTCTTCTTCAGAGCGCCCTCTGTTAGAGCGACCATCTGACAAGTGTTCTCTTTAAGGGTGCCCTCTCCCGGATCGTTCTTCATAGAGTGCCATCGTCGAGATCATTCTATCAAAGGATGCCCTCATTTATATCGCCTTTGTTGAGATCGTTCTTCCTAAGAGCGGTCTTTGTGAAAGTGTTCTCCTTGAGAGCTTCCTCCATGATGGCATTGTCCATGGGATCACCTTGCGTTATGCATGTGAGAGTGTTCACCTTGAGAGTGCCATCGTTGAGAACGCTTGGATAAGAGAGTGCCATTCCAAAGAGTGTCCTCCCTGAGAATAGTGTCGTTGAGGACGCCCTTCATCCTCCTTAAGAAGGTTCTCAGTGGTAGCGGCCTCTCTAGGAGCACGCTCCATTAGAGCTTATTTTCGGATAGTGTTCTCCTTGAGAGCACCTTCCTCGAGAGCACTTAGCGTCAGTCATGTGAGAGTGTTCTCCTGGAGAGTGCACTTGTTGAGAGATCGCTCTCAAAGGATGCCCTCCCAGAAAGATGCCCTCCATGGCAGCGTCCTCCTTGAGAGCGTTGTACGTGAGATCACCTTCCCTGAGAGCGTTCTCCTGGATAGTGCCCTGCTAAAGTGGCCTTCCATTTGAGCGTTCTTCGCGGAGCATCATCATCAAGAACGTTTTGTTGAAGAGCGCCCTCCAGTAGAGCGGCCATTGCAGGAGCATTCTCCTTGAGAGCGGGTTCGATGAAAGTGTTGTCCATGAGAGCACCTTGCTTCATGCATGCAAGAGTGTTCTTCTTGAGAGTGCCGATGTTGAGAACGCTTGTATCAGAGAGTGCCCTTCTTAAGAGTGCCTTTCTTGAGAATGCATTCGCTGAGAATGGTCTCATTGAGGACACCCTCCTGGAGAGCATCCTCCTTAAGAACATTTTTTTCGAGAGTGCTCTTGTTGAGATCGTTCTCTTGGAGAGCTATGTCCATTGGAACTCCCTCTTTGAGATCGGCCTCTCAGTGGATGGCCTCTTTCTGAGAGCGTCATCCTGGAGAGTGCTATAAATGAGAGCGTCATGCGCCCTCGTGTGAGTGTTCTCCTCGAGAGCATCCTCATTATGAGCAGCCTCTGTACGAGTGCCCTCATTGTGAGTAGCCTCTGTACGAGTGCCCTCATTGAGAAGGCCCTTCATGAGAGGAATCTCCCCAAGGATGCCCATCTCGAGAGGGTCCTCCATAATAATGTTCTCCATGAGAGCGCCCTCACTTAGAGTAGCCCTTGGGAGAGCATTCTCCTTGAGTGCGCCCTCCTCTTTGAGTGGATTCAGCGATGGAGGTGAGGGCGATCTCATCGATTTGGTCCTTCATGACCAAATTTATAAGGGTGCGGGATGGTATGGCTGAAACTGGCCCAATCAACATATATAGGGGGAGGTAGAGTTGACGAGAGGTTGGAGTGATAGAGTGATACATGGGTTTCTCTCCCCAGGGATGTTTTGCCCTGCCCATGATATCATGGTGTGGTTGCTCATGTGGGTGACTTGCAAGGCTTTTTGGGAAGAAGGATAACCCCGGAGAAGGCGGTGTCCTCGTTTACGATTTGATTCGGGTGACCGTTTCGTGCTGGTAGCACATCGAAAATAGGTGGCACTGATGGCTTTACGGGATCGAATGATCCCATGCGGAACAATTTCATACGAACGGTAGCATCGATTTGGTGTGGTGGAGGAGGTAGAGCATTTGGACGCCCCCATGGGGAAGCGTCGAGCACATGTTGTCTCTGCGTATGCACCGATTCGATTGCCTAGTAGCGCATGGGTGGTAGTGGCGAGTTGACCTGGATGAGGTGAGAAACTACGAGGGACTTGAGGGTGCATCGTTGTTGGTTTCAGTTTGAGGACTCTATTGACTCAGGTGACCGTCTCAAGGTCATAGCACAGCGAAAAGAGCCTTTTGTGGACTCAAGGACACAGGTAGTGCCTTCCCTTGGAGTAGCTTGCGAAGATTGAGCACACGCTCGAACACGTCGTGAGTTGTTCAAGGGCTAGGAGAAGTAGTCGGAGGGATGTTTTAAGGGCCATGTCTCGAAAATCCCTTGTCTTGGCTGCAGCACGCTATTTCTCTGTGATTCACGGAGGAGTTTTATGTTGCTCGGTCGCATGACGGGGAATTCGGTTGACCCTGAAACTCGTTTCTATAGAGTTGCGAGATCGGAGCTGGCACTGATGGCTTTACAGGATTGAACGATCCCATGAGGAATGATTTTGTTCGAATGGTAGCGTTGATTTGGTGTGGTGGAGGAGGTAGAGCGTTTGGATGCCCCCACGGGGTAGCGTTGAGCGCATGTCGTCTCCGCGTATGCACCAATTCGATTGCCTAGTAGCGCATGGGTGGTAGTGGCGAGTTGACATGGACGAGGTGGGAAACGACAAGGGACTTGAGGGTGCATTGATGTTGGTTTCGGTTTGAGGACTCTATTGACTCAGGTGACCGTATCGAGGTCGTAGCACAACGAAAAGAGCCTTTTGTGGACTCAAGGACACAGGTAGAGCCTTCCCTTGGAGTAGCTTGCGAAGTTTGAGCGCACACTCAAACACGTCGTGAGTTGTTCAAGGGCTAAAAAAAGTAGTCAAAGGGATGTTTTGAGGGCCATGTCTCGAAAATCCCTTGTCTTGGCTGTGGCATGCTGTGTCTCTGTGATTTGCGGAGGAGTTTTCTATTGCTCGGTCGCGTGATGGGGAATTCGGTTGACCCTGAAACTCATTTCTATAGAGTTGCGAGATCGGAGCCGGCACTGATGACTTTACGGGATCGAACGATCCCATGCGGAATGATTTCATGTGAACGGTAGCATTGATTTGGTGTAGTGTAAGAGGCAGAGCGTTTGGATGCCCTCACGGGGTAGCATCGAGCGCATGTCGTCTCTGCGTATGCACCAATTCGATCGCCTAGTAGCGCATGGGTGGTAGTGGTGAGTTGACATGGACGAGGCGAGAAACGATGAGGGACTTGAGGGTGCATCATTGTTGGTTTCAGTTTGAGGACTCTATTGACTCGGGTGACCATCTCGAGGTCATAGCACAGGGAAAAGAGCCTTTTGTGGAGTCAAGGACACAGGTAGTACCTTCTCTTGGAGTAGCTTGTGAAGTTTGAGCACCCGCTCGAACACGTTGTGAGTTGTTCAAGGACTAGGAGAAGCAGTCGGAGGGATGTTTTGAGGGCCATGTCTTGAAAATCCCTTATCTTGGCTATGGTACGCTGTGTCTCTGTGATTCGCGAAGGAGTTTTCTGTTGCTTGGTTGCGTGACGGGGAATTCGGTTGACCCTGAAACTTGTTTCCATAGAGTTACGAGATCGGAGCCGGCACTGATGGCTTTACGGGATCGAACGATCCCATGCGAAACGATTTCATGCGAACGGTAGCATTGATTTGGTGCGGTGGAGGAGTCAGAGCATTTGGTAGCCCCCACAGGGTAGCATCGAGCGCATGTCATCTCTGCGTATGCACTGATTCGATTGCCTAGTAGCGCATGGGTGGTAGTAGCGAGTTGACGTGGACAAGGTGAGAAACGACAAGGGTCTTAACGGTGTGTCAATGTTGGTTTCGGTTTGAGGACTCTATTGACTCGGGTGACCATCTCGAGGTCGTAGCACAGTGAAAAGAGCCTTTTGTGGACTCAAGTACACAGGTAGCGCCTTCCCTTGGAGTAGCTTGCAAAGTTTGAGCGCACGCTCGAACACGTCGTGAGTTGTTCAAGGGTTAGGAGAAGCAGTCAGAGGGATGTTTTGAGGGCCATGTCTCAAAAATCCCTTGTCTTAGCTGTGGCACGCTGTGTCTCTGTGATTCATGAAGGAGTTTTCTATTGCTCGATCATGTGACGGGGAATTCAGTTGACCCTGAAACTCGTTTCCATAGAGTTATGAGATCGGAGCCGGCACTGATGGCTTTACGGGATCGAACGATCCCATGCGGAATGATTTCGTGCGAATGGTAGCATTGATTTGGTGTGGTGGAGTAGTCAGAGCATTTGGACGTCCCCATGGGGTAGCGTTGAGCGCATGTTATCTCTGCGTATGCACTGATTCGATTGCCTAGTAGTGCATGGGTGGTAGTGGCGAGTTGACGTGGACGAGGCTGGAAATGACGAGGACTTGAGGGTGCATCGATGTTGGTTTCGATTTGAGGACTCTATTGACTTGGGTGACCATCTTGATTCCATAGCATAGCGAAAAGAGCCTTTTGTGGACTCAAGGACACAGGTAGCTCCTTCCCTTGGAGTAGCTTGCGAAGTTCGAGTGCATGCTCAAACACGTCGTGAGTTGTTCAAGGGTTAGGAGAAGCAGTCGGAGGGATGTTTTGAGGGCTATGTCTTGAAAATCCCTTATCTTGGCTATGGCACGCTATGTCTCTGTGATTCGCGAAGGAGTTTCCTATTGCTCGGTCGCGTGATGGGGAATTCGGTTGACCCTGAAACTCATTTCCATAGAGTTGCGAGATCGAAGCCGGCACTGATGGCTTTACGAGATCGAACGATCCCATGTGGAATGATTTCGTGCAAACGGTAGTGTTGAATTGGTGTGGTGGAGGAGGTAGAGCATTTGGACACCCCCATGGGGTAGAGTTGAGCACATGTCGTCTCTGTGTATGCACCAATTCGATTGCCTAGTAGCGCATGGGTGGTAGTGGCGAGTTGACTTGGACGAGGCGAGAAAGGAAGAGCTCTTTGTCTCTCGTTCTCCATGCGTTTGCTAGTGCCTTGCTTTTTTTTTCAGTTCGAGGATTTTATTGATTCTGGTAACTGGTTCGTGATCATCGCATCTTGAAAATTGCCTTTCGTGGAATCAAGGACAAAGGCTTCCATTGTGATGTGAACGTTGCCATCGGCGTCGGGTCATAGTTGCGATCGTGATTCCAGGATGCATCTCCCATTTTTCTTGATGTGATAGTAGTTGAGCACGTGCGAACAACTGCGTCGGGTTTGTGTGGTTGAGGTAGCAGAGCATGTCGATGCCCCCGTGGGGTAGCGTCAGGTGCATGTTTCCTCTTCATGATCACGGATCGGATAGCTCAGTAGCGCATGGGTGGTAGATGCGAGTTCATGTGCACGTGTTGTAGTACCTGGAGGATTGAGTTTCTGTTGTCCTTTATGCATGTTCGTGTGGATCGTTTTTTAGTTTGTGGCCCCTGATTGTGTTCTTTGGTGCAGAACAAGTTCATGCGAATGGTATCGTTGATTTGGTGCTGTGGAGGAGGTAGAGCGTTTGGATGCCCCCACGTGGTAGCATCGAGCGCATGTCATCTTTGCCTATGCACCGATTCGATTACCTAGTAGCAAATGGGTGGTAGTGGTGAGTTGACGTGGACGAGTTGAGAAATGACGAGGGACTTGAGGGTGCATTGTTGTTGGTTTCGGATTGAGGACTCTATTGACTCAGGTGACCATCCCGAGGTCGTAGCACAATGAAACGATCCTTTTGTGGACTCAAGGACACAGGTAGCGCCTTCCCTTGGAGTAGCTTGCGAAGTTTGAGCACATGCTCGAACACGGTTGTAAGTTGTTCAAGGGTTAGGAGAAGCAGTCGAAGGGATGTTTTGAGGGCCATGTCTCGAAAATCCCTTGTCTTGGCTACGGCACACTGTGTCTCTGTGATTCACAAAGGAGTTTTCTGTTGCTCGGTCGCGTGACGGGAAATTCGGTTGACCTTGAAACTCGTTTCTATAGAGTTATGAGACCGGAGCTGGCACTGATGGCTTTACGGGATCGAACGATCCCATGCGGTGGAGGCAGAGCATTTGGACGCCTCCATGGGGTGCGTCGAGCACATGTCTTCTCTGCTTGTGCACCATTTTGATTGCCTAGTAGCACATTGGTGGTAGTGGCGAGTTGACCTGGATGAGTCGAGAAACAATGAGGGACTTGAGGGTCCGTCGTTGTTGGTTTTGGTTTGAGGACTCTATTGACTTAGGTGATCATCTCAAGTTGTAGCACAACGAAAAGAGCCTTTTGTGGATGCAAGGACACAGGTAGCACCTTCCCTTGGAGTAGCTTGCGAATTTTGAGTGCATGCTTGAACACGTCGTGAGTTGTTCAAGGGTTAGGAGAAGCAGTCGGAGGGATGTTTTGAAGGCCATGTCTCGAAAATCCCTTGTCTTGGCTGCGGCACACTGTCTCTATGTTTTGCGAAGGAGTTTTCTGTTGCTCGGTCATGTGACAGGGAATTCGGTTAATGCTGAAACTCGTTTCTATAGAGTTTCGGGATCAGAGCTGGCACTGATGGCTTTACATGATTGAACGATTCGATGCGAAATGATTTCGTGCGAATGGTAGCATTGATTTGGCACAGTGGAGGTGGAAGAGCATCACGAGGTCCCCACAGGGTATTGTTCAGCGCATGCCGTCTCTACCTATGCACCGATTCGATTGCCTAGTAGCCCATTGGTGATCCTCACACTCTCTCCCTCGTTCTCTTTCTCCTTCTCTTTCTTTCACTTTGTCTCCCTCCGTAGGCACCTCGCCATGTCTCATACCCTCATCTCGTGGGATCATACATTTGTCTTCCCCTTCACAGGCACATGCGCACACACATGTGCATGCGTGAGGCCCTTTCGTAAATTTGCGTCGTGTTGGCAGCGAACGTCCCCTCTGCATGTGAGGTCACACGGAGTCGGAGGCTACAGTGCAACCTTCCTAATGAGGTTTCTGCTCTCACCCATGACCCTCGTGACAAAATTTGCAAGCGTGCATCATGGGGAGAGGTAGCGTTCTCGCTGGGAGCACCGCATGGTGCTCTCGCGATAGTGCACTCTCCAAGGGAGCACCTTGCAAATCTGCATTGGCATGAATGCTCCCATGAGACCAAGTGTGTTTTCCAAATGGGCCCCCATGTGACCAAGCATTGGCCGAACGGGGAACCCTTGAGACCAAATTTGTAAGGGTGCAAAAGATGGTTTGGCTAAAACTGGCCCAATCAACACATAGGCGGAGAGGTAGCGTTCTACCTGGGAGTACCTTGTGACCAAGTGTTGACCATACGGTCCCTCGTGACCAACTGTTAGCCCATATGGTCCCTCATGTCCAAGGGTTGGCCCAACCATCCCTGGTGACCAACTGATGGACTAACGGACCCTCGTGACCAACTGCTGGATCAACGGACCCTCGTGACCAAGGGTTGGCCCAACCGTCCCTTGTGACCAACTATTGGTCCAACCGTCCCTCGTGGCCAAGGGTTGGGGTTGTCCCAACTGTCCCTTGTGACCAAATTTAAAAGGGTGCAGGATGGTATGGCTCAAACTGGCCCAATCAGCATATATGGGGAGAGGTAAATGGTTCCTCGTGACCAAGGGTTGCCCCAACGGTCCCTCCTAACCAACTGTTGGACCAACAGACCCTCGTGACCAAGGGTTGGCCCAACTATTGGCCCAACGGTCCCTCATGACCAAGTGTTCGCAAAATGGTCCCTCGTGACCAAATTTATAAGGGTGCAAGATGGTACGGCTAAAACTGGCCCAATCAGCGTATATGGGGAGAGGTAGCATTCTCCCAGGGAGCACCTTGCATAGCTACGCTGGCATGAGCACTTTCACGTGAATAAGTGTTGCCCAAATGGTCTCTCGTGACCAACTGTTGAACCAAAAATCCCTCGTGACCAAGGGTTGGCCCAATCGTCCCTTGTGACCAAGGGTTGGCCCAATGGTCCCTCATAACCATGTGTTCGCCAAATGGTCCCTCGTGACCAAGTGTTCGCCAAATGGTCCCTCGTGACCAAGTGTTCACCTAACGGTCCATCGTGGCAAAGGGTTGCCCCAATGGTCCCTCATGGCCAGGGGTTGGCCCAACGGTCCCTCGTGACCAAGTGTTCACCAAACGGTCCCTTCTGACCAAGTGTTGGCCCAACGGTCCCTCGTGACCAAATTTATAAGGATGCAGGGCGGTATGGTTGAAACTGGCCCAATCAGCATATATGGGGAGAGGTAGCATTCTGCCTGGGCATGAGCACTTTCACGTGAATAAGTGTTGGCCAAACGGTCCCTCGTGACGAAGTGTTGAACCAATGGTCCCTCATGACCAAGGGTTGGCCCAACCGTCCCTTGTGACCAACTGTTGGCCCAATGGTCCCTCGTGGCCAAGGGTTGGCCCAACGGTCCCTCCTGACCAAGTGTTCACGAAAGGGTCCCTCGTGACCAAGTGTTCGCCAAACGGTCCCTCATGACCAAGTGTTCACCCAATGGTCCCTCGTGTCCAAGAGTTGCCCCAATGGTCCCTTGTGACCAAGTGTTCGCCAAACGGTCCCTCGTGACCAAATTTATAAGGATGTAGGATGGTACAGCTGAAACTAGCCCAATCAGCATATATGGGGAGAGGTAGTGTTCTGCCTGGGAGCACCTTGCATAGCTGCACTGGCACAAGCACTTTCACGTGACCAAGTGATGGCCCAATGGACCCTCGTAACCAAGTGTTGGCCAAACGGTCCCTCATGACCAAGGGTTGATCCAACGGTCCCTCGTGACCAAGTGTTGGTCCAACATACAATCGTGACCAAGGGTTGGCCCAATGGTCCCTCGTGACCAAGTGTTCACCAAACGGTCCCTCGTGACGAAATTTATAAGGGTGTAGGATGGTACAGCTGAAACTGGCCCAATCAACATATATGGGGAGAGGTAGCGTTCTCCCTGGGAGCACCTTGCATAGCTGCACTGGCACGAGCAGTTTCATGTGACCAAGTGAAGGCCCAACGGACCCTCGTAACCAAGTGTTGGCCAAATGGTCCCTCGTGAGCAATTGTTGAACCAACAGTCCCTCGTGACCAAGTGTTGGTCCAACAGACAATCGTGACCAAGGGTTGGCCCAATGGTCCCTCATGACCAAGTGTTCGCCAAATGGTCCCTCATGACCAAGTGTTCACAAAACGGTCCCTCGAGACCAAGGGTTGCCCCAACGGTCCCTCGTGACCAAGTGTTCGCCAAATGGTCCCTTGTGACCAAATTTTTAAGGGTGCAGGATGGTACCGCTGAAACTGGCCAATCAGCATATATGGGGAGAGGTAGCATTCTCCCTAGGAGCACCTTGCATAGCTGCACTGGCACGAGCACTTTCACATGACCAAGTGATGGCCCAACAGACCCTCATAACCAAGTGTTGTCCAGACGGTCCCTCGTGACCAAGTGTTGAACCAACGGTCCCTCGTGACCAGGGGTTGGTCCAATGGTCCCTCATGACCAAGAGTTGGCCAAACGGTCCCTCGTGACCAAGTGTTGAACCAACGGTCCCTTCTGACCAGGGGTTGGCCTAACAGTCCCTCATGGCCAAGGGTTGGCCCAACGGTCCCTCGTGAACAAGTGTTTGCCAAACAGTCCCTTGTGACCAAGTGTTCGCCAAATGGTCCCTCAAGACCAAGGGTTGCCCCAACGGTCCCTCGTGACCAACTGTTGGCCCAACGGTCCCTCGTGTCCAAGTGTGGGCCCAATGGTCCCTTGTGACCAACTGTTGGCCCAACGGTCCCTCGTGAACAAGTGTTTGCCAAACAGTCCCTTGTGACCAAGTGTTCGCCAAACGGTCCCTCGTGACCAAGTGTTGGCGCAATGGACACTCGTGACCCAGGTTTGGCCCAACGGTCCGTCATGACCAAGTGTTCGCCAAACGGTCCCTCATGACCAAGTGTTCACCAAACGGTCCCTCATGACCAAGGGTTGCCCCAACGGTCCCTCGTGACCAAGTGTTCGCCAAACAGTCCCTCGTGACCAAGTGGTAGCCCAACGGTCCCTCGTGACCAAATTTATAAGGGTGCAGGATGGTACAGCTGAAACTGGCCCAATCAGCATATATGGGGAGAGGTAGCGTTCTCCCTGGAAGCACCTTGCATAGTTGTGCTATCACGAGCACTTTTACATGACCAAGTGATGGCCCAACGGACCCTCGTAACCAAGTGTTGGCCAAACGGTCCCTCGTGACCAAGTGTTGAACCAACGGTCCCTCGTGACCAGGGGTTGGCCCAACAGACAATCGTGACCACGAGTTGGCCCAACGGTCCCTCGTGGCCAAGGGTTGGCTGAACGGTCCCTCATGACCAAGTGTTCGTCAAACAGTCCCTCATGACCAAGTGTTCGCCAAATAGTCCCTCGTGACCAAGGGTTGCCCCAATGATCCCTCGTGACCAAGTATTTGCCAAACGGTCCCTCATGACCAAGTGTTGGTCCAATTGTCCCTCGTGACCAAGTGTTGGTGCAACGGAAGCTCGTGACCAGGGGTTGGCCCAACAGTCCCTCGTGACCAACTATTCGCCAAATGGTCCCTCGTGACCAACTATTCGGCAAATGGTCCCTCGTGACCAACTGTTCGCCAAACGGTCCCTCGTGACCAACTATTCGGCAAATGGTCCCTCGTGACCAACTGTTCGCCAAACGGTCCCTCGTGACCAACTATTCGGCAAATGGTCCCTCGTGACCAACTGTTCGCCAAACGGTCCCTCGTGACCAACTATTCGGCAAATGGTCCCTCGTGACCAACTGTTCGCCAAACGGTCCCTCGTGACCAACTATTCGGCAAATGGTCCCTCGTGACCAACTGTTCGCCAAACGGTCCCTCGTGACCAACTATTCGGCAAATGGTCCCTCGTGACCAACTGTTCGCCAAACGGTCCCTCGTGACCAACTATTCGGCAAATGGTCCCTCGTGACCAACTGTTCGCCAAACGGTCCCTCGTGACCAACTATTCGGCAAATGGTCCCTCGTGACCAACTGTTCGCCAAACGGTCCCTCATGACCAAGGGTTGGCCCAATGGTCCCTCATGACCAACTGTTCACCAAACGGTCCCTCGTGACCAAGGGTTGGCCCAACGGTCCCTCGTGACCAAGTGTTCGCCAAACAGTCCCTCGTGACCAACTATTTGCCAAATGGTCCCTCATGACCAAGGGTTGGCCCAATGGTCCCTCGTGACCAAGTGTTAGCCAAACGGTCCGTCGTGACCAAGTGGTAGCCCAACGATCCCTCGTGACAAAATTTATAAGGGTGCAGGATGGTATAGTTGAAACTAGCCCAATCAGCATATATGGGGCGAGGTAGCATTCTCCCTAGGAGCACTGCACGGTGCTCTTGTTAGAGTGCTCTCCATGGGAGCACCTCGCATAGCTGCGCTGGAACGACCGCTCTCACGAGTCCAAGTGCTAGCCAAATGGACACCCTCCCTAAGAGCGTTCTCCCTAAGAGCGTTCTCTTTGAGAGTGCCTTCCCGGTATGCACGTGAGAGTGTTCTCCTTGAGAGCACCCTCCCGGAGAGTGCTTTCCCTGAGAGCGGCCTTCCTCAGAGCGTTCTCCTTGATAGTGCCTTGCGCTACACATGTGAGAGCGTTCTCTCGGAGCATGCCCTTCCTAGGAGTGCCCTCCTTGAGAACAAGGGTTGGCCCAACAAAGCTTCGTGACCAAATTTATAAGGGTGCAAGATGGTATGGTTGAAACTAGCCCAATCAGTATATATGGGAAGAGGTAGCGTTCTTCTTGGGAGCATCGCACGGTGCTCTCGCGAGAGCGCTCTCACGAGAGCGCCTCGCATAGATGCGTTGGCAAGTGCACTCTCACAAGAGCATCTCATGCAGTGCTTGTGAGAGCACTCTCCATGGGAGTGCCTCTTGCTACGCAATGTGATGGTGTACTCTCTTAGAGTGTACTCCCCGAGAGAGCCTTGTGTTACGCATTTGAGAGCATTTTCAATGAGAGAGGCCTCGTTGAGAGCATTCCATTGGAGAGTGCTCTTCCTGGGAGTGGCCTCCCTGAAAGCATTCTTCTCGAGAATGCCCTCCTTGAGAGTGTTCTCCGTGAGAGTGCCCTCCCTAAGCATGCTCAACGTGAGCGCGCTCTCTGTGGGAGTGCCCTCCATGAGAACCCTCTCCTATAGAGCATTCTCACTGACAACGTTCTCCCCGAGAGCACCATACGCTACGCACGTGAGAGCATTACCGTTGGGAGTGCCCTCCCTGAGAGCGCCTTGTGCTATGCACATGAGAGCTTTCTCCTCAAAAGCATCCTCATTGAGAGCATTCTCTTGGAGAGTTCCCTCCTTTGGAATGGTCTCCTCGAGAGCGCCCTTGTTGAGAGTGTTCTCGCTGAGTGCACCCTCTCTAAGAGCACCTTGTGTTACACACGTGAGGATGCCCTCCATGAGAGCAATGTTCCTGAGAGCATTCTTGCTGAGTGCATCCTCTCTGAGAGTGCCTTGCATTACGCACATGAGGATGCCCTTCTCGAGAGCGTGCTCTGTGTGAGTGTTCTCCTTGAGAGTGATCTCCTTGAGAATGGTCTCCTCAAGAGTGCCCTTGTTGAGAGCGTTCTCGTTGAGTGCACCCTCTCTGAGATCACCTTGCGTTACGCACATGAGGATGCCCTCCATGAGAGTGGTGTTCCTGAGAGTGTTCTCACTGAGTGCACCCTCTCTGAGAGCACCTTGCGTTACGCACGTGAGGACGCCCTCCTTGAGAGCATGCTCCTTGAGAGCATTCTCCTGAGAGAGCTCCCTTTGTGGGAGTGTTCTCCCTGAGTACACCTTGCGCTACGCACGTGAGAGTGGGCTCACTGAGGACGCCCTCTCCAATAGCGTCCTCCTTAAAACTACCCTTTGCGAGATCATTATCTGTGAGAGCATCCTCTATTAGAGCAGCCTCCTTGAGAGCATTCTCCTTGAGATCACCCTCCCTAAGAGCGCCTTGTGTTATGCTCATGAGAGTGTTCTTCTTGAGAGTGCCCTCATTGAAAGCGTTCTCTCAAAGACCACCCTCTATTAGAGGGGTGTTCCTGAGAGCATTCTCGCTGAGTGCACCCTCTTTGAGAGTGCCTTGTGTTACGCACGTGAGAATGTTCTCCTCGAGAGCATGCTCGTTGAGAGAATTCTCATGGAGAGCAGCCTTTGTTAGAGCGTTCTCGCTGAAAGCGCCCTCCCCAAGAGCTCTCTCTATGAGAGCATTTTCCTTAAGGGTGCCCTTACTTGGTGCTCTCTCTCTCTGAGAACGCTCTTTTTGAGAACGCGGTGTTCGTGACCAAATTTATAAGGGTGCAGGATGGTATGGCTAAAATTGGCCCAATCAGCATATATAGGGAGAGGTAGCGTTCTTCTTGGCAGCATCGCACGATGCTCTCGCTAGAGCGCTCTCACGAGAGTGCCTTGCATAGCTATGTTGGCAAGAGCGTGCTCTCATGAGAGTGCCTCATGCAGCACTTGCAAGAGCACTCTCTGTGGGAGTGCTTCTTGCTACGCACGTGATGGTGTTCTCTCAAGGAGTGTCCTCCATCAGAGAGCCTTGCATTACGCATTTGAGAGCGTTCTCAATGAGAGAGCCCTCGTTGAGAGAATTTTGTTGTAGAGCGCTATTTCTGGGAGTGGCCTCCCTGAAAGCATTCTCCGTGAGAATGCCCTCCTTGAGAGCGTTCTTCATGAGAGTGCCCTCCTTGAGCACGCTCTCGGTGGGAGTGCCCTCCTAGAGAGCACCCTCCTTGAGAGTGCGCTCCTGGGGAGAACACTATCTCTCCCTATATATGTTGATTGGGCCAGTTTTAGCCATACTGTCCCGTGCCCTTATAAATTTGGTCACGAAGCTCCATTCGGCCAACGCTTGGTCGAGAGCGTCTCCTAAAGAACGTTCTCGGTGAGAGTGGCCTTTCGGAGAGCATTCTCCTTGAGAGTGCCTTGGGCTAGCACGTGACATTATTCTCCTGGAGAGCACCTTCATTGAGAGCTCCTTTTTGAAGGGTGCCCTCACCGAGAGCGACCTCCTTGAGAGCACCTTACGTTGTACACCTGAGAGTGTTCTCCTCAAGAGCGTACTTGTTGAGAGCATTCTCTTGGAGAGTGCCCTTCTTGAGATCGATCTTGCTAGGGGCACCCTCCCTGAGAGCGTTCTCATTAAGAGCACCCTCCGTTAGAGTGGCCTTCTGAAGAGCTTTCTCCTTGAGAGGGCCCTCGCTGGGAGTGTTCTCCCTGTAACACCCTGGTTGAGAGCATTCTGTCGTAGAGCGCCCTTCCTAAGAGCACCCTCCCTGAGAACGCCCTCCTTGAGAGCGGTCTCCCTAAGGATGTCCTCATGGGTAGCATTCTCCCTGTTGCGCCCTCGTTGAGAGCGGTGTCCCTGAAGAATGCCCTCCTTGAGAGCGGTCTCCCTGAGAGAGCGTTGATGGGGAGCACTCTTCGTAAGAGTGCCCTACTTGAGAACGCCCTTCTTGAGAGCGATCTTGCTAAGGATGACTTCATCGTGAATGTTCTCCCCTCGAGCACCCTCATCAGGAGTAGTCTCCTTGGGAGCGGTCTTCCTAAGTGTGCCCTCCCTAGGAACATCCTCCTTGAGAGCAATCTCACTGAGGATGCCCTCATCGAAAGTGGTCTCCCTAGAGCACCCTCATTGAGAGCACCCTCATCAGGAGGAGTCTCCTTGGGAGCAGTCTTCCTAAGAGTGCCCTCCTTGAGAACACCCTCCTTGAGAGCAATCTCACTGAGGACGCTTTCATCGGGAGCGTTCTCCCTGGAGCGTCCTCGTTGAGAGCGGTCTCCCTAGAGAATGTCCTCCTTGAGAGCGGTCTCTGTGACAGTGCCCTCATTAGAGCGTTCTCCTTGGAGCGCCCTCATTGAGAGCATTTTGTCGAAGAGTGCCCTCCTTGAGAGCATCGTCCGTTAGAGTGGCCTTTGTGAGAGCGTTCTCCATGAGAGCACCTTGCGTTACACACATGAGAGTTTTCAGCTTGAGAGCATTCTTTCGTAGAGCACCCTTCGTAAGAGCGTCCACCCTGAGAATGCCCTCCTTGAGATCGGTCTCCCTGAGGACGTCCTCATCGGTAGCGTTCTCCTTGGAGCGTCCTCATTGAGAGCAGTCTCTCTGAGAGCGTGCTCATGGGGAGCAGTCTACTTGAGAGCGGTATTCATAAGAGTGCCCTCCCTGAGAATGCCCTCCCTGACAACGGTCTCCCTGAGGATGCCTTCATCAGGAGCATTCTCCCTAGAGCACCTTCATTGAGAGCACCCCCATCGAGAGCAGTCTCCTTGGGAGCACCCTTCCTAAGAGCGCCCTCCCTGAGAATGCCCTCGTTGAGATTGATCTCACTGCGGATACCCTCATGGGTAGCATTCTCCATGTTGCGCCCTCGTGAAGAGCGGTCTCCCTGGAGAATGCCCTCCTTGAGAGCGGTCTCCCTGAGAGCACGCTCATGGGCAGCGGTCTTCGTAAGAGTGCCCTCCTTGAGAACGCCCTTCTTGAGAGTGATCTTGCTGAGGAAGACTTCATCATGAACATTCTACCCTCGAGCACCCTCATCAGGAGCAGTCTCCTTGGGAGCGGTATTCCTAAGTGTGCCCTCCTTGAGAACGCCCTCCTTGAGAGCAATCTCACTAAGGATGCCCTCATTGGGAGCGCTCTTCCTGGAGCACCCTCATTGAGAGTGCCTTCATCAGGAGGAGTCTCCTTGGGAGCGGTCTTCCTAAGAGTTCCCTCCCTGAGAACGTCCTCCTTGAGAGCAATCTCACTGAGGACACTTTCATCGAGAGCATTCTCCCTGGAGTGCTCTCGTTGAGAGCGGTCTCCCTGGAGAATGCCCTCCTTGAGAACAGTCTTTGTGATAACGCCCTCATCGGGAGCGTTCTCCTTGCAGCGTCCTCATTGAGAGCATTTTGTTAAAGAGTGCCCTCCTTGAGAGTGTTCTCCCTGAGAGCATCCTCCATTAGAGCGGCCTCCGTGAGAGCATTCTCCATGAGAGCACCTTGCGTTACACATGTGAGAGTTTTCAGCTTAAGAGCGTTCTTTCGTAGAGCGCCCTTCGTAAGAGTGTCCTCCCTGAGAACGCCCTCCTTGAGAGCGGTCTCCCTGAGGACATCCTCATCAGGAGCATTCTCCTTGAAGCACCCTCGTTGAGAGTGGTCTCTCTAAGAGTGCTCTCATGGGGATCGGTCTACTTGAGAGCAGTCTTCGTAAGAGTGCCCTCCCTAAGAATTCCCTCCCTAAGAACAGTCTCCCTGAGGACGCCTTCATCGAGAGCGTTCTCCCTATAGCACCTTCATTGAGAGCACCCCCATCGGGAGCAGTCTCCTTGGGAGCACCCTTCCTAAGAGCACCCTCCCTGAGAATGCCCTCCTTGAGAGCGGTCTCCCTGAGGACGTCCTCATGAGTAGCATTCTCCCTGTTGCACCCTTGTTGAGAGTGGTCTCCCTGAAGAACGCCCTCCTTGAGAGCAGTCTCCCTGAGAGCGCGCTCATGGGGAGCGGTCTTCGTAAGAGTGCCCTCCTGTAGAATGCCCTTCTTGAGAGCGATCTTGCTGAGGACGACTTCATCGTGAACATTCTCCCCTCGAGTGCCCTCATCGGGAGGAGTCTCCTTGGGAGCGTTCTTCCCAAGAGTTCCCTCCCTAAGAATGCCCTCCTTGAGAGCAATCTCACTGAGCATGCTTTCATCGGGAGCGTTCTCCCTGGAGCGGTCTTCCTAAGAGTGCCCTCCCTGAGAATGTCCTCCTTGAGAGCGGTGTCCCTGAGGACTTCCTCATGGGTAGCGTTCTCCCTGTTGCCCCCTCGTTGAGAGCGGTCTCCCTGAAGAATGCCCTCCTTGAGAGCGGTCTCCCTGAGAGCGCGCTCATGGGCAGCGGTCTTCGTAGGAGTGGCCTTCTGTAGAACGCCCTTCTTGAGAGTGATCTTGCTAAGGATGACTTCATCGTGAACGTTCTCCCCTCGAGCGCCCTCATCTGGAGCAGTCTTCTTGGGAGCGGTCTTCCTAAGTGTGCCCTCCCTGAGAACGCCATCATTGAGAGCAATCTCACTGAGGACACCCTCATCGGGAGCGCTCTCCCTGGAGCACCCTCATTGAGAGTGCCCTCATCGGGAGTAGTCTCCTTGGGAGCGGTCTACCTAAGAGTGCCCTACCTGAGAATGCCCTCCTTGAGAGAAATCTCACTAAGGATGCTTTCATCGGGAGCATTCTCCATGGAGCGCCCTTGTTGAGAGCAGTCTCCCTGGAGAATGCCCTCCTTGAGAGCGGTCTATATGACAACGCCCTCATCAGAAGCATTCTCCTTGGAGCACCCTCATTCAGAGCATTTTGATGAATAGTGCCCTCCTTGAGAGCGTTCTCCCTGAGAGCATCCTCCGTTAGAGCGGCCTTCGTGAGAGCGTTCTCCATGAGAGCACCTTGCATTACGCACGTGAGAGTTTTCAGCTTGAGAGCGTTCTTTCGTAGAGCGCCCTTCCTAAGAGCGTCCTCCCTGAGAACGCCCTCCTTGAGAACGATCTCCCTAAGGATGTCCTCATCGGTAGCGTTCTCCTTGGAGCACCCTTGTTGAGAGCGGTCTCTCTGAGAGCACACTCATGGGGAGCGGTCTACTTAAGAGCGGTCTTCGTCAGACTACCCTCCCTGAGAACGCCCTCCCTGAGAATGGTCTCCTTGAGGATGTCTTCATTGGGAGCATTCTCCCTGTAGCGCCTTCATTCAGAGTGCACCCATTGGGAGCAGTCTCCTTGGGAGCGCCCTTCCTAAGAGCACCCTCCCTGAGAATGGCCTCGTTAAGAGCGATCTCACTGCAGATGCCCTCATGGGTAGCGTTCTCGCTGTTGCACCCTCATGGAGAGCGGTCTCCCTGGAGAACGCCCTCCTTGAGAGTGGTCTCCCTGAGAGCATGCTCATGGGGAGCGGTCTTCGTAAGAGTTCCCTCCTTGAGAACGCCCTTCTTTAGAGAAATCTTGCTGAGGATGACTTCATCATGAACGTTCTCCCCTCGAGCGTCCTCATCGGGAGCAGTCTCCTTGAGAGCGGTCTTCCTAAGTGTACCCTCCCTAAGAATGCCCTCCTTGAGAGAAATCTCACTGAGGATGGCCTCATCGGGAGCACTCTCCCTAGAGTGCCCTCATTGAGAGCATCCTCGTCAGGAGGAGTCTCCTTGGGAGTGGTCTTCCCAAGAGTGCCCTCCCTGAGAACGCCCTCCTTGAGAGCAATCTCACTGAGGACGCTTTCATCAGGAGGGTTCTCCCTGGAGCACCCTCATTGAGAGTGCTCTCCCTGGGGAATGCCCTCCTTGAGAGTGATCTCTATGATAGCACCCTCATTAGAAGTGTTCTCCTTGGAGCACCCTCATTGAGAGCATTTTGTCGAAGAGTGCCCTCCTTTAGAGCGTTCTCCCTGAGAGCATCCTCTGTTAGAGCAGCCTCCATGAGAGCGGTCTCCCTGAGGACGTCCTCATCGGTAGCGTTCTCCTTGGAGCACCCTTGTTGAGAGTGGCCTCTCTGAGAGCACACTCATGGGGAGCGGTCTACTTGAGAGTGGTTTTTGTAAGAGTGCCCTACCTGAGAACGTCCTCCCTAAGAACGGTCTCCCTGAGGATGCCTTCATCAGGAGCGTTCTCCCTGGAGCACCTTCATTAAGAGCATACCCATTGGGAGGAGTCTCCTTGGGAGTGCCCTTCCTAAGAGCATCCTCCCTAAGAACACCCTCGTTGAGAGCGATCTCACTGCGGACACCCTCATGGGTAGCGTTCTCGCTGTTGCACCCTTGTGGAGAGCGGTCTTCCTGGAGAACTCCCTCCTTGAGAGCAGTCTCCCTAAGAGTGCGCTCATGGGAAGCTGTCTTCGTAAGAGTGCCCTCCTTGAGAATTCCCTTCTTGAGAGCGATCTTACTGAGGATGACTTCATCGTGAACGTTCTCCCCTCGAGTGCCCTCATCAGGAGTAGTTTCCTTGGGAGCGATCTTCCTAAGTGTGCCCTCCCTGAGAACGCTCTCCTTGAGAGCAATCTCATTGAGGACACCCTCATCGGGAGCACTCTCCCTAGAGTGCCCTCATTGAGAGCGCCCTCGTCGGGAGGAGTCTCCTTGGGAGCGATATTCCTAAGAGTGCCCTCCCTGAGAACGTCCTCCTTGGGAGCAATCTCACCGAGGATGCTTTCATCGGGAGCATTCTCCTTGGAGCACCCTCGTTGAGAGCGGTCTCCCTGGAGAATGCCCTCCTTGAGAGCGGTCTCTGTGATAGCACCCTCATCGGAGCATTCTCCTTGGAGCACCCTCATTGAGAGCGTTTTGTCGAAGAGTGCTCTCCTTGAGAGCGTTCTCACTGAGAGCATCCTCCGTTAGAGTGGCCTCCGTGAGAGCGTTCTCCATGAGAATACCTTGCGTTACGCACGTGAGAGTTTTCAAGTTGAGAGCGTTCTTTCGTAGAGTGCCCTTCGTAAGAGTGCCCTCCCTGAGAATGCCCTCCTCGAGAGCGGTTTCCCTGAGGACGTCCTCATCGGTAGCGTTCTCCTTGGAGCACCCTCGTTGAGAGCGGTCTCTTTGAGAGCACTCTCATGGGGAGCGGTCTACTTGAGAGCGGTCTTTGTAAGAGTGCCCTCCCTGAGAATGGTCTCCCTGAGGATGCGTTCATCGAGAGCATTCTCCCTGGAGTGCCTTCATTGAGAGTGCCCCCATCAGGAGCAGTCTCCTTGGGAGCACCCTTCCTAAGAGCGCCCTCCCTGAGAACGCCCTCATTGAGAGCGATCTCACTGCGGACACCCTCATGGATAGCATTCTTGCTGTTGCACCCTCATGGAGAGCGGTCTCCCTGGAGAAGGCCCTCCTTGAGAGCGGTCTTCCTGAGAGCGCACTCATGGGCAGCAGTCTTCGTAACAGTGCCCTCCTTGAGAACACCCTTCTTGAGAGCGATCTTGTTGAGGATGACTTCATCATGAACATTCTCCCCTCGAGAGCACTCATCGGGAGCAGTCTCCTTGGGAGCGGTCTTCCTAAGTGTGCCCTCCCTGAGAATGCCCTCCTTGAGAGCAATCTCACTAAGGACGCCCTCATCGGGAGCACTCTCCCTGGAGCGCCCTCATTCAGAGCACCCTTGTTAGGAGGAGTCTCCTTTGGAGTGGTCTACCAAAGAGTGCCCTCCCTGAGAACGCCCTCCTTGAGAGCAATCTCACTAAAGACACTTTCATTGGGAGCGTTCTCCCTGGAGCGACCTCATTGAGAGCAGTCTCCCCTGAGAATGCCCTCCTTGAGAGCAGTCTTTGTGATAGCGCCCTCATCAGAAGCGTTCTCCTTGGAGCACCCTCATTGAGAGTGTTTTGTTGAAGAGTGCCCTCCTTGAGAGCGTTCTCCCTGAGAGCATCCTCCGTTAGAGGGGCCTCCGTGAGAGCGTTCTCCATGAGAGCATCTTGCATTACGCACGTGAGAGTTTTCAGCTTGAGAGTGTTCTTTCGTAGAGCACCCTTCATAAGAGCGTCCTCCCTGAGAACGCCCTCCTTGAGAGTGGTCTCCCTGAGGACGTCCTCATCGGTAGCATTCTCCTTGGAGTGCCCTCGTTGAGAGCGGTCTCTCTGAGAGTGTGCTCATGGGGAGCTATCTACCTAAGAGCGGTCTTCGTAAGAGTGCCCTCTCTGAGAACGGTCTCCCTAAGGACGCCTTCATCGGGAGTGTTCTCCCTAGAGTGACTTCATTGAGAGCACCCCCATCGGGAGTAGTCCCCTTGGGAGTGCCCTTCCTAAGAGCGCCCTCCCTGAGAATGCCCTCCTTGAGAGCGGTGTCCCTGAGGACGTTCTCATGGGTAGCGTTCTCCCTGTTGCGCCCTCATTGAGAGCGGTCTCCCTGAAGAACGTCCTCCTTAAGAGCGGTCTCCCTGAGAGCGCGCTCATGGGGAGCGGTCTTCGTAAGAGTGCCCTCCATTAGAACACCCTTCTTGAGAGAGATCTTGCTGAGGATGACTTCATCGTGAATGTTCTCCCCTCGAGCACCCTCATCGGGAGCAGTCTCCTTGGGAGCGGTCTTCCTAAGTGTGCCCTCCCTGAGAATGCCCTCCTTGAGAGCAATCTCACTGAGGAAGCTTTCATCGAGAGCGTTCTCCCTGGAGCACCCTCGTTGAGAGCGGTCTCCCCTAATAATGCCCTCCTTGAGAGCAGTCTTTGTGATAGCGCCCTCATCGGAAGCGTTCTCCTTGGAGCATCCTCATTGAGAATGTTTTATCGAAGAGTGCCCTCCTTGAGAGCGTTCTCCCTGAGAGCATCCTCCATTATAGTGGCCTTCATGAGAGCGTTCTCCATGAGAGCATCTTGCATTACACACGTGAGAGTTCTCAGCTTGAGAGCATTCTTTCGTAGAGCACCCTTCCTAAGAGCATCCTCCCTGAGAACGCCCTCCTTGAGAGCGGTCTCCCTGACGATGTCCTCATCAGTAGCGTTCTCCTTAGAGCACCCTCATTGAGAGCAGTCTCTCTGAGAGCATGCTCATGGGGAGCTATCTAACTGAGAGCGGTCTTCGTAAGAGTGCCCTCCCTGAGAATGGTCTCCCTAAGGACGCCTTCATCAGGAGCGTTCTCCCTGGAGTGCCTTCATTAAGAGCGTCCCAATCGGGAGCAGTCTCCTTGGGAGCGCCCTTCCTAAGAGCGCCCTCCCTAAGAATGCCCTCCTTGAGAATGGTGTCCCTGAGGACGTCCTCATGGGTAGCGTTCTCCCTATTGCACCCTCATTGAGAGCGGTCTCCCTGAAGAACGTCTTCCTTGAGAGTGGTCTCCCTGAGAGCGCGCTCATGGGGAGTGGTCTTCATAAGAGTGCCCTCCTCTAGAATGCCCTTCTTGAGAGCGATCTTGCTAAGGATGACTTCATCGTGAACATTCTCCCCTCGAGTGCCCTCATCGGGAGCAGTATCCTTGGGAGCGGTCTTCCTAAGTGTGCCCTCCCTGAGAATGCCCTCCTTGAGAGCAATCTCACTGAGGACACCCTCATCGGGAGCACTCTCCCTGGAGCGCCCTCATTGAGAGTGCCCTCATCAGGAGGAGTCTCCTTAGGTGCGGTCTTCCTAAGAGTGCCCTCCCTCAGAACACCCTCCTTGAGAGCAATCTCACTAAGGATGCTTTCATCAGGAGCGTTCTCCCTGGAGTGGTCTTCCTAAGAGCACCCTCCCTGAGAACACCCTCCTTGAGAGCGGTGTCCCTGAGGACGTCTTCATGGGTAGCGTTCTCCCTGTTGCGCCCTCGTTGAGAGCGGTCTCCTTGAAGAACGCCCTCCTTGAGAGAAGTCTCCCTGAGAGCGTGCTCATGGGGAGAGGTCTTTGTAAGAGTGTCCTTTTGTAGAATGCCCTTCCTGAGAGTGATTTTTCTAAGGACAACTTCATCGTGAACGTTCTCCCCTCGAGCACCCTCATCGGGAGTAGTCTCCTTGGGAGCGATCTTCCTAAGTGTGCCCTCCCTGAGAATGCTCTCCTTGAGAGCAATCTCACTGAGGACACCCTCATCGGGAGCACTCTCCCTGGAGTGCCCTCATTGAGAGCGCCCTCGTCAGGAGGAGTCTCCTTGGGAGCGGTCTTCCTAAGAGTGCCCTCCCTGAGAACGTCCTCCTTGAGAGAAATCTCACTGAGGACGCTTTCATTGGGAGCGTTCTCCTTGGAGTGCCCTCGTTGAGAGCGATCTCCCTGGAGAATGCCCTCCTTGAGAGCGGTCTCTGTGATAGCGCCCTCATCGGAGCATTCTCCTTGGAGCACCCTCATTGAGAGCGTTTTGTCGAAGAGTGCCCTCCTTGAGAGCATTCTCGCTGAGAGCATCCTCTGTTAGAGCGGCCTCCGTGAGAGCGTTCTCCATGAGAACACCTTGCGTTACGCACATGAGAGTTTTCAGCTTGAGAGCGTTCTTTCATAGAGTGCCCTTCGTAAGAGCGTCCTCCCTGAGAACGCCCTCCTTGAGAGCGGTTTCCCTGAGGATGTCCTCATCGGTAGCGTTCTCCTTGGAGCACCCTCGTTGAGAGCGGTCTCTCTGAGAGCGCGCTCATGGGGAGTGGTCTACTTGAGAGCGGTCTTCGTAAGAGTGCCCTCCCTGAGAACAGTCTCCCTGAGGACGCCTTCATCGGGAGCGTTCTCCCTGGAGCACCTTCATTGAGAGCGCCCTAATTGGGAGCAGTCTCCTTGGGAGCACCCTTCCTAAGAGCGCCCTCCCTGAGAACACCCTCGTTGAGAGCGATCTCACTGCGGATGCCCTCATGGGTAGCATTCTTGTTGTTGCACCCTCATGAAAAGTGGTCTCCTTGGAGAACGCCCTCCTTGAGAGCGGTCTTCCTGAGAGCGCGCTCATGGGGAGCGGTCTTCGTAAGAGTGCCCTCCTTGAGAACACCCTTCTTGAGAGCGATCTTGTTGAGGATGACTTCATCGTGAACATTCTCCCCTTGAGAGCACTCATCGGGAGCAGTCTCCTTAGGAGCGGTCTTCCTAAGTGTGCCCTCCCTGAGAGTGCCCTCCTTGAGAGCAATCTCACTAAGGACACCCTCATCGGGAGCACTCTCCCTGGAGCGCCCTCATTGAGAGCACCCTCGTTAGGAGGAGTCTCCTTGGGAGTGATCTACCTAAGAGTGCCCTCCCTGAGAATGCCCTCCTTGAGAGCAATCTCACTAAGGATGCTTTCATCGGGAGCATTCTCCCTGGAGTGGTCTTCCTAAGAGCGCCCTCCCTGAGAACACCCTCCTTGAGAGCGGTGTCCCTGAGGACGTCTTCATGGGTAGCATTCTCCCTGTTGCACCCTCGTTGAGAGCGGTCTCCCTGAAGAATGCCCTCCTTGAGAGCAGTCTCCCTGAGAGCGTGCTCATGGTGAGCGGTCTTTGTAAGAGTGTCCTTTTGTAGAACGCCCTTCTTAAGAGCAATTTTTCTGAGGACAACTTCATCATGAACGTTCTCCCCTTGAGTGCCCTCATCGGGAGTAGTCTCCTTGGGAGCGGTCTTCCTAAGTGTGCCCTCCCTGAGAACGCTCTCCTTGAGAGCAATCTCACTGAGGACACCCTCATCGGGAGCACTCTCCCTGGATTACCCTCATTGAGAGCGCCCTCATCAAGAGGAGTCTCCTTGGGAGTGGTCTTCCTAAGAGTGCCCTCCCTGAGAACGTCCTCCTTGAGAGCAATCTCACTAAGGACGCTTTCATTGGGAGCATTCTCCTTGGAGTGCCCTCATTGAGAGCGGTCTCCCCGGAGAATGCCCTGCTTGAGAGCGGTCTCTGTGATAGCGCCCTCATCGGAGCATTCTCCTTGGAGCACCCTCATTGAGAGTGTTTTGTCGAAGAGTGCCCTCCTTGAGAGCATTCTCGCTGAGAGCATCCTCCATTAGAGCGGCCTCCGTGAGAGCGTTCTCCATGAGAACACCTTGCGTTACGCACATGAGAGTTTTCAGCTTGAGAGTGTTCTTTTGTAGAGCGCCCTTAGTAAGAGCGTCCTCCCTGAGAATGCCCTCCTCGAGAGTGGTTTCCTTGAGGACGTCCTCATCGGTAGCATTCTCCTTGGAGCACCCTCGTTGAGAGCGATCTCTCTGATAGCACGCTCATCGGGAACGGTCTACTTGAGAGCGGTCTTCGTAAGAGTGCCCTCCCTGAGAACGGTCTCCCTGAGGATCCCTTCATCGGGAGCGTTCTCCCTAGAGCGCCTTCATTGAGAGTGTCCTAATTGGGAGCAGTCTCCTTGGGAGCACTCTTCCTAAGAGCACCCTCCCTGAGAACGCCCTCGTTGAGAGCGATCTCACTGCGGACGCCCTCAAGGGTAGCGTTCTTGCTGTTGCACCCTCATGGAGAGTGGTCTCCCTGGAGAACGTCCTCCTTGAGAGCGGTCTTCCTGAGAGCGCGCTCATGGGCAGCGGTCTTCGTAAGAGTGCCCTCCTTGAGAACACCCTTCTTGAGAGCGATCTTGTTGAGGACGACTTCATCGTGAACATTCTCCCCTCGAGAGCACTCATCGGGAGCAGTCTCCTTAGGAGTGGTCTTCCTAAGTGTGCCCTCCCTGAGAGTGCCCTCCTTGAGAGCAATCTCACTGAGGACGCCCTCATCGGGAGCGCTCTCCCTGGAGCGCCCTCATTGAGAGCACCCTCGTTAGGAGGAGTCTCCTTGGAAGCGGTCTACCTAAGAGTGCCCTCCCTGAGAACGCCCTCCTTGAGAGCAATTTCACTGAAGATGCTTTCATCGGGAGCGTTCTCCCTGGAGCGACCTCATTGAGAGTAGTCTCCCCTGAGAATGCCCTCCTTGAGAGAAGTCTTTGTGATAGCGCCCTCATCGGAAGCATTCTCCTAGGAGCGCCCTCATTGAGAGTGTTTTGTCGAAGAGTGCCCTCCTTGAGAGCGTTCTCCCTAAGAGCATCCTCCGTTAGAGCGGCCTTCGTGAGAGCGTTCTCCATGAGAGCATCTTGCATTACGCACGTGAGAGGTTTCAGCTTAAGAGCGTTCTTTCATAGAGCACCCTTCCTTAGAGCATCCTCCCTGAGAATGTCCTCCTTGAGAGCGGTCTCCCTGAGGATGTCCTCATCGGTAGCGTTCTCCTTGGAGTGCCCTCGTTGAGAGCGGTCTCTCTGAGAGCACGCTCATGGGAAGCTGTCTACCTGAGAGCGGTCTTCGTAAGAGTGCCCTCTCTGAGAATGGTCTCCCTAAGGACGCCTTCATCAGGAGTGTTCTCCCTGGAGCGACTTCATTGAGAGTGCCCCCATTGAGAGCAGTCCCCTTGGGAGCGCCCTTCCTAAGAGCACCCTCCCTGAGAATGCCCTCCTTGAGAGCGGTGTCCCTGAGGATATCCTGATGGGTAGCGTTCTCCCTGTTGCACCCTCGTTGAGAGCGATCTCCCTGAAGAACGCCCTCCTTGAGAGCGGTCTCCCTGAGAGCGCGCTCATGGGGAGCGGTCTTCATAAGAGTGGCCTCCTGTAGAACACCCTTCTTGAGAGTGATCTTGCTGAGGATGACTTCATCGTGAATGTTCTCCCCTCGAGCACCCTCATCGGGAGCAGTCTCCTTGGGAGCGGTCTTCCTAAGTGTGCCCTCCCTGAGAATGCCCTCCTTGAGAGTAATCTCACTGAGGATGCCCTCATCGGGAGCACTCTCTCTGGAGCACCCTCATTGAGAGTGCCCTCATCGGGAGGAGTCTCCTTGGGTGCGGTCTTCCTAAGAGTGCCCTCCCTGAGAATGCCCTCCTTGAGAGAACTCTCACTGAGGATGCTTTCATCAGGAGCGTTCTCCCTGGAGCGACCTCATTGAGAGCGGTCTCCCCTAAGAATGCCCTCCTGGAGAGTAGTCTTTGTGATAGCTCCCTCATCAGAAGCATTCTCCTTAGAGCGCCCTCATTGAGAGTGTTTTATCGAAGAGTGCCCTCCTTGAGAGCGTTCTCCCTGAGAGCATCCTCCGTTATAGCGGCCTCCGTGAGAGTGTTCTCCATGAGAGCATCTTGCATTACACACGTGAGAGTTTTTAGCTTGAGAGCATTCTTTCGTAGAGCACCCTTCCTAAGAGCGTCCTCCCTGAGAACGCCCTCCTTGAGAGTGGTCTCCCTGAGGACATCCTCATCGGTAGTGTTCTCCTTGGAGTGCCCTCGTTGAGAGCGGTCTCTCTGAGAGCGCGCTCATGGGGAGCTGTCTACCTAAGAGTGGTCTTTGTAAGAGTGCCCTCCCTGAGAATGGTCTCCCTGAGGATGCCTTCATCGGGAGTGTTCTCCCTAGAGCACCTTCATTGAGAGCACCCCCATCGGGAGCAGTCTTCTTGGGAGCGCCCTTCCTAAGAGCGCCCTCCTTGAGAGCAGTGTCCCTGAGGACGTCCTCATGGGTAGCGTTCTCCCTATTACACCCTTGTTGACAGCGGTCTCCTTGAAGAATGCCCTCCTTGAGAGTGGTCTCTCTGAGAGCACGCTCATGGGGAGCGGTCTTCGTAAGAGTGCCCTCCTATAGAACACCCTTCTTGAGAGTGATCTTGCTGAAGACGACTTCATCGTGAACGTTCTCCCCTTGAGTGCCCTCATCGGGTGCAGTCTCCTTGGGAGCGGTCTTCCTAAGTGTGCCCTCCCTGAGAACACCCTCCTTGAGAGCAATCTCAATGAGGATGCCCTCATCGAGAGCACTCTCCCTGGAGCGCCCTCAGTGAGAGCGCCCTCGTCGGGAGGAGTCTCCTTGGGTGCAATCTTCCTAAGAGTGCCCTCCCTAAGAACGCCCTCCTTGAGAGCAATCTCACTAAGGACGCTTTCATCGAGAGCATTCTCCCTAGAGTGGTCTTCCTAAGAGCGCCCTCCCTGAGAACGCCCTCCTTGAAAGAGGTGTCCCTAAGGATGTCCTCATGGTTAGTGTTCTCCCTGTTGCACCCTTGTTGAGAGCGGTCTCCCTGAAGAACGCCCTCCTTGAGAGCAGTCTCCCTGAGAGCGTGCTCATGGGGAGTAGTCTTTGTAAGAGTGTCCTTTTGTAGAACGCCCTTCTTGAGAGTGAATTTGCTGAGGACAACTTCATCGTGAACGTTCTCCCCTTGAGCGCCCTCATTGGGAGTAGTCTCCTTGGGAGCGGTCTTCCTAAGTGTGCCCTCCCTGAGAACATCCTCCTTGAGAGCAATCTCACTGAGGATGCCCTCATTGGGAGCGCTCTCCCTGGAGCGCCCTCATTGAGAGCACCCTCATCAGGAGGAGTCTACTTGGGAGCGGTCTTCCTAAGAGTGCCCTCCCTGAGAATGCCCTCCTTGAGAGCAATCTCACTGAGGATGCTTTCATCGGGAGTGTTCTCCCTGGAGTGCCCTCGTTGAGAGCAATCTCCCTGGAGAATTCCCTCCTTAAGAGCGGTCTCTGTGACAGCCCCCTCATCGGAGCATTCTCCTTGGAGCACCCTCATTGAGAGCGTTTTATCGAAGAGTGCCCTCCTTGAGAGCATCTTGCATTACGCACGTGAGAGTTTTCAGCTTGAGAGCGTTCTTTTGTAGAGCACCCTTCCTAAGAGCATCCTCCCTGAGAACGCCCTCCTTGAGAGTGGTCTCCCATAGGGCATCCTCATCGGTAGCGTTCTTCTTGGAGCACCTTCGTTGAGAACAGTCTCTCTGAGAGCGCGCTCATGGGGAGCTGTCTACCTGAGAGCAGTCTTCATAAGAGTGCCCTCCCTGAGAACGGTCTCCCTAAGGACGCATTCATCGAGAGCATTCTCCCTAGAGCACCTTCATTGAGAGCACCCCCATCGGGAGAAGTCTCCTTGGGAGCGCCTGTCCTAGGAGCACCCTCGTTGAGAGCGATCTCACTGCGGACGCCCTCATGTGTAGCGTTCTCGCTGTTGTGCCCTCGTGGAGAGCAGTCTCCCCAAGAGTGCCCTCCCTAAGAACTGGACTTGGTATGGTGGAGGAGGCAGAGTGTTTGGACGCCCCCACGTGGTAGCGTCGAGCGCATTTCGTCTTTGCTTGTGCAGCAATTTGATTGCCTAGTAGTGAATGGGTGCTAGTGGCGAGTTGACGTGGACGAGTTGAGAAACAA
>MNCI01000903.1:172570-200070 GCA_015680685.1 Gnetum montanum
GAGTGGAGCCTGCGGCTTAATTTGACTCAACACGGGAAAACTTACCAGGTCCAGACATAGTAAGGATTGACAGATTGAGAGCTCTTTCTTGATTCTATGGGTGGTGGTGCATGGCCGTTCTTAGTTGGTGGAGTGATTTTTCTGGTTAATTCCATTAACGAATGAGACCTCAGCTTGCTAACTAGCTACGTGGAGGTACACCCTCTGCGGACAGCTTCTTAGAGGGACTATGGCTACTCAGGCCATGGAATTTTGAGGCAATAACAGGTCTGTGATGCCCTTAGATGTTCTGGGGCGCATGCGCACTACACTGATGCTTTCAGCGAGCCTCCTTCCCTGGTCTGAGAGGATTGGGAAATATTGTGAAAATGCATCGTGATGGGGATAGATCTTTGCAATTATCGATCTTGAACGAGGAATTCCTAGTAAGCATGAGTTATCAGCTCGCATTGACTACGTCCCTGCCCTTTGTACACACCACCCGTCGCTCCTACTGATTGAACGATCTGGTGAAATGTTCGGATTACGGTGACGATGATGGTTTCGCCATCATTGACGTCGTGAGAAGCTCATTGAACCTTATCATTTAGAGGAAGGAGAAGTCATAACAAGGTTACCGTAGGTGAACCTGTGGTAGGATCATTGACGTGCACATGATTTTGTCCCGTTGGTCATGGTCTTGTGTTCCCATCGCAGCGACAAGGAACGCTTGGGGGCGGGGGCGGGGGGACCACGACAGTGGTGCCGCACTGGTATGGGACTTTGTGGGGAGAGCATGTGCTTGGTGGGGGCACGAGACATTGCATTGGAATTATGCCTCGCACGTTCGACGAATTGATGGATGGCCCGAAGGGCACGCCATCACCCAGGTAGGCTTCGGGGCGTCGTTCCTGAGTGGGGGCTTAGGTTGCCCCCCGATGGAGGATGCGTCATCATCGTCCGTTGAGGATAGGTGACCCGTGAAGGGAGTGTGTACGCCTGGGTGAGAGAGAGTCACGAAGCTCTACGTTCATGGTCAAACAGCTTTTAAAATACAAAGGCTAGACGTGAGGGGGACATACGAGGGCCGCTATTTTCCTCCCCGGGCCATCCGGTTCCATGAGAGGGAGGGGATAAGTCACTATGGCTGGGTGCAGCTCTCTTCTCCCGTCACACGTGTTCTAGGCGAACGGCTACCCTCAGCCCGTGGGTTGTAGGGTACGTCGTTGTTTTGGGCAAATACAGGGGGGCCTTGAGCCCAACAGCCATGGTGATGGTGCTTCGCGGGTTGTCGTCCCGCGCACCCGTGGGTTGCGTAGCAGGGTCCTCGTTCATAGGGTGGTTAGCACCACCCTTGTCTGAACGTCGATGCTTCGTCGCATCCCTCAGGTGGCACCTGCTTCTCTTTCCCCAATGCAAGGGTGCAAGTGGCACCAAGGATGCGACGAACATCCACCGTGGCGGTCAACCGGGGTTGGTGACCCCAACCACGACTCTCGACAATGGATATCTTAGCTCTCGTTTTGATGAAGAACGTAGTGAAATGTGATACTTTGTGTGAATTGCAGAATCCTATGAATCATCAAATATTTAAACACAAGTTGCACCCGAGGCCTAGGTCGAGGGCACATCTGGCTAGGTGTAATGAAAGATCCTAGGGCGTGCCCTCCTAGCCCCGTGCGAGGAGGGCAGCAGATGTGGTCGTCCGTGTCTCCTGAGGTGCGGTTGCCTGAAAAGTTATCGTCGATTGTGTTTTCTAGATTCTACCCGGATAGAGTGATGGATGGTGGTGGTGGTATGTGTGTTCTTTGCGCTGAGCACGCAGGAGGTACGTTGGCCCCCTCCCCGCCCTTCTCCTTTGGTGTGATGCGGGACCGAGCGATCGGCGGGGGCAATGTTCATCCTTTGCATCACGCATAGGAGGGGTGATGCTCCCTCTTCACAGTGACCCCAGTTCAGGCGAGGGTACCCACCGAGTTTAAGAATATAACTAAGCAGAGAAAGAGAAACTTATGAGGATTCCCCTAGTAATGGCGAGCGAATCGGGAACAGCCCAGCGTGAAAATCTGGCAGCGGTGGCCGCCCGAATTGTAGTCTACAGAAGCGTCCCCTACGGTGGACCGAGCCTAAGTCCCCTAGAACGGGGCACTGAAGAGGGTGACAACCCCATCGGGCTCGGATCCTGCTACATCACGGGGGGCTATCGGTAAGTCGGGATGTTTGGGAATGTAGCCCTAAGCGGGTGGTAAATTTCATCCAAGGCTAAATACGTGCGAGAGACCGATAGCGAACAAGTACAGCTAGGGAAAGATGAAAAGTACTTTGAAAAGAGAGTTAAAAAGTGCTTGAAATTGTTGAGAGGGAAGCGGATTGAGGACAACGTTGCTTCCCAGCCAGACGTGGAGTGGAGCGTGTATGCTTCGGTCCGCCGCTCGGTCCAGGAGGCAAGTCTGCGTGGATCGGCACCATGGCACAAGCGTGCATAGCTGGCTACATGCGTGTTGCCGCTGTGACGGTCGAGGGTCCAAGTGCGCGTCCCCTGGAGGGGTGGGTCCTGCAATGCCTGCGCGCTCGGGACGCAGATTTCATGGGCTTTCCATTCAACCCATCTTGAAACATGGACCAAGGAGTCTAACATGCATGCGAGTCATCGGGTTTGAAAACCCACACGGTGCAAGGAAGCTGAAAGGCATGATTCGTGTGTGGGCGTGGAGCACCATCCACCGACCTTGATCTTGTTGAGAAGGGTTCGAGTGAGAGCATGCTTGTTGGGACCCGAAAGATGGTGAACTATGCCTGAGTAGGGAGAAGCCAGAGCAAACTTTGGTGGAGGCCCATCACGATACTAACATGCAAATCATTCATCTGACTTGGGTATAGGGGCGAAAGACTAATCGAACTATCTAGTAGCTGGTTCCCTCCGAAGTTTCCCTCAGGATAGCTAGAGCTTGCACTCTTGAGTTTTATCAGGTAAAGCAAATGATTAGAGGCATCGAGGGCACAACACCCTTGAACTATTCTCAAACTTTAAATAGGTAAGATGGTGCGGCTGCCTCCATGAGCCGTGTCAACGAATCGAGAGCTCCAAGCGGGCCATTTTTGGTAAGTAGAACTAGCGATGCAGGCTGAACCGAAAGTTGAGCTACGGTGCCTAACTGTGCGCTAACCCAGAACCCACAAAGGGTGTTGGCTGATTAAGATAGCAGGATGGTGGTCATGGAAGTCGAAATCCGCTAAGGAGTGTGTAACAACTTACCTGCCAAATCAACTAGTCCCAAAAATGGATGGTGCTTAAGCGCGTGACCTACACTTGGCCATCAGGGCAAGCGCCAAGCCCCGATGAGTAGGAGGGTGCGGCGGTCCGTTGCGAAGCCTAGGACGTGAGCCTGGGTGGAGCGGCCACCAGTGCAGATCTTGGTGGTAGTAGCAAATATTCAAATGAGAACTTTGAAGATCGATGTGAAGAAAGGTTCCATGTGAACAGAACTTGGACATGGGTTAGTCGATGCTAAGAGATGGGGGAGCCCCTTCCAATGGGTGCACTCCGCACGAGATCTCGAAAGGGAATCAGGTTAACATTCCTGAACCGGGACATGGCGGTGGACGGCAACGTCAGGGGATCCCGAGATGTCGGCGAGGGCCCTGGGAAGAGTTATCTTTTCTTTTTAATAGCCTGTCCACCCTAAAATCGGCTTAACCGGAGATAGGGTCTAGAGGCTGGAAGAGCACTGCACGTCCTGCGGTGTCCGGTGCATCCTCGACGGCCCCTGAAAATTTAGAGGACTGAGTACCATTCATGCCTGGTCGTACTCATAATCGCATCAGGTCTCCAAGGTGAACAGCCTCTGGTCCATAGAACAATGTAGGTAAGGGAAGTCGGCAAAATGGATCCGTAACTTCAGGAAAAGGATTGGCTCTAAGGGTTGGGCCTAGGGGTTTGCACCCTGAACCTACGGGCTGTCGAGGGCCTGCCTGAGCCACTTCCATGGCAACAGTGGGCCCTCGCATGCCGGTCGGGCGACGGACGTAGAGCGCCCTCCCCCCCTCCACGGGGAGGGCTTTCCCTAGGCAACGAACAACCAGCATAGAACTAGCTCGGATAAGGGGAATCCTACTGTTTAATTAAAACAAAGCATTGTGATGGTCCCTGTGGATGCTGACGCAATGTGATTTCTGCCCAGTGCTCTGAATGTCAAAGTGAAGAAATTCAACCAAGCGCAGGTAGATGGTGGGAGTAACTATGACTCTTAAGGTAGCCAAATGCCTCATCATCTAATTAGTGACATGCATGAATGGATTAACAAGATTCCCACTGTCCCTACCTACTATCTAACGAAACCATAGCCAAGGGAATGGGCTTGGCAGAATTAGCAGGGAAAGAAGACCCTATTGAACTTGACTCTAGTTTGACTTTGTGAAATGACTTAAGAGGTGTAGAATAAGTGGGAGCCACTCGTGGCGCAAGTGAAATACCACTACTTTTAACATTATTTTACTTACTCTGTTGGTTAGGAATGGGGCACGGCCCTGGCTTTTGGACCCAAGATGTGCCTTGGTGCATCGATTCGCATGGAAGATAGAGTCAGGTGGGGAGTTTGGCTGGGGCAGTACATCTGTTAAAAGATAACGCAGGTGTCCTAAGATGAGCTCAATGAGAACAAAAATCTCGTGTGGAATAGAAGGGTAAAATCTCATTTGATTTTGATTTTTAG
This sequence comes from Gnetum montanum, assembly GCA_015680685.1. Lineage (NCBI taxonomy): Eukaryota > Viridiplantae > Streptophyta > Gnetopsida > Gnetales > Gnetaceae > Gnetum > Gnetum montanum. The sequence goes on from MNCI01000903.1 coordinate 177,262, forward strand.
TACGAATACAAACCGTGAAAGCATGGCCTATCGATCCTTTAGATCTTCATAATTTGAAGCTAGAGGTGTCAGAAAAGTTACCACAGGGATAACTGGCTTGTGGCAGCCAAGCGTTCATAGCGACGTTGCTTTTTGATCCTTCGATGCCGGCTCTTCCTATCATTGTGAAGCATAATTCACCAAGTGTTGGATTGTTCACCCACCAATAGGGAACGTGAGCTGGGTTTAGACCGTCGTGAGACAGGTTAGTTTTACCCTACTGATGATGCGCACCGTGATAGTAATTCAACTTAGTACGAGAGGAACCATTGATTCATACAATTGGTCATCGTGTTTGGTTGAAAAGCCAGTGATGCGAAGCTACCGTGTATCGGATTATGACTGAATGCCTCTAAGTCAGAATCCATGCTAGAGGCGACGCCTCTTTCCTCGTCGGTTGCTATGCGACCTGCGGTAGGGGTGGCTTCGTTGCTCCCATTGTCATGTGTCGATGGTACCCCCTAGTCCTGCCTGCACGGTGGGGACACTGGGGGCCATGCAGTTTCATTTCGAGCGGTCGAGGAGAAGAATCCTTTGCAGAAAACTTAAATACACGATGGGGTATTGTAAGTGATAGAGTGTCCTTGCTGCCACGATCCACTGAGATTAAGCCTCTTATCATTGAGATTTGTGATCCTCACTCTCTCTCCCTCGTTCTCTTTCTCCTTCTCTTTCTTTCGCTTTGTCACCCTCCGCAGGCTCCTCGTCGCATCTCATACCCTCGTCTCGTGAGATCATGCATTTGTCTTCCCCTTCACGGGCACATGTGCACACACACGTGCATGCATGAGGCCCTTTCGTAAATTTGCATCGTGTTGGCAGTGAATGTCCCCTCTGCATGTGAGGTCGCACGAAGTCAGAGGCCACAGTGCAACCTTCCTGATGAGGTTTCCGCTCTCGCCCATGACCCTCATGATAAAATTCGAAAGCATGCAGCATGGGGAGAGGTAGCATTCTCGCTGGGAGCACCGCACAGTGCTCTCGTGATAGTGCGCTCAACAAGGGAGCACCTCGCAAAGCTGCATTGGCACGAATGCTCCCGTGAGACCAAGTGTGTTTGCCAAATGGGCCCCCATGTGACCAAGTGTTGGCCAAACAGGGAACCCTTGAGACCAAATTTGTAAGGGTGCAAAAGATGGTTTGGCTGAAACTGGCCCAATCAACATATAGGCGGAGAGGTAGCGTTCTACCTAGGAGCACCTCGTGACCAAGTGTTGACCATACAGTCCCTCTTGACCAACTGTTGGTCTATATGGTCCCTCGTGTCTAAGGGTTGGCCCAACCGTCCTTGGTGACCAACTGTTGGACCAACGGACCCTCGTGACCAACTGTTGGACCAACGAACCCTCGTGACCAAGGGTTGGCCCAACCATCACTTGTGACCAACTATTGGTCCAACCGTCCCTCGTGGCCAAGGGTTGGGGTTGGCCCAACCGTCCCTCATGACCAAATTTACAAGGGTGTAGGATGGTATGGCTCAAACTGGCCCAATCAGCATATATGGGGAGAGGTAAACGGTCCCTCATGACCAAGGGTTGCCCCAATGGTCCCTCCTAACCAACTGTTGGACCTCGTGACCAAGGGTTGGCCCAATTGTTGGCCCAATAGTCCCTCATGACCAAGTGTTCACCAAACGGTCCCTCGTGACCAAATTTATAAGGGTGCAGGATGGTACGGCTGAAACTGGCCCAATCAGCGTATATGGGGAGAGGTAGCATTCTCCCAGGGAGCACCTTGCATAGCTGCGCTGGCACGAGCACTTTCATGTGAATAAGTGTTGGCCAAATGGTCCCTCGTGACCAAGTGTTGAACCAACGGTCCCTCTTGACCAAGGGTTGGCCCAACCATCCCTTGTGACCAACTATCGGCCCAACGGTCCCTCGTGGCCAAGGGTTGGCCCAACGGTCCCTCCTGACCAAGTGTTCACGAAATAGTCCCTCATGACCAAGTGTTCGCCAAATGGTCCCTCGTGACCAAGTATTCGTCCAACGGTCCCTCTTGGCCAAGGGTTACCCCAATGGTCCCTCGTGACCAAGTGTTCACCAAACGGTCCCTCGTGACCAAATTTATAAGGGTGTAGGATGGTACGGTTGAAACTAGCCCAATCAGCATATATGGGGAGAGGTAACGTTCTCCCTGGGAGCACCTTGCATAGTTGCGTGGACACGAGCACTTTCATGTGAATAAGTGTTGCCCAAACGGTCCCTCGTGACCAAGTGTTGGCTAAACGGTCCCTCATGACCAAGTGTTGAACCAATGGTCCCTCGTGACCAAGGGTAGGCCCAACCGTCCCTTGTGACCAACTGTCAGCCCAACGGTCCCTCATGGCCAAGGGTTGGCCCAACGGTCCCTCCTGACCAAGTGTTCACGAAATGGTCCCTCATGACCAAGTGTTCGCCAAATAGTCCCTCGTGACCAAGTGTTGGCCAAACGGTCCCTCGTGACCAAGTGTTGGCGCAACAGATGCTCGTGACCAAGGGTTGGCCCAATGGTCCCTCGTGACCAAGTGTTCGTCAAACGGTCCCCCGTGACCAAGTGTTCGCCAAACGGTCCCTCATGACCAAGGGTTGGCCCAACAGTCCCTCATGACCAAGTGTTCGCCAAATGGTCCCTCGTGACCAAGTGGTAGCCCAACAGTCCCTCGTGACAAAATTTATAAGGGTGCAGGATGGTACGGCTGAAACAGGCCCAATCAGCATATATGGGGAGAGGTAGCATTCTCCCTGGGAGCACCTTGCATAGCTACGCTGGCACGAGCACTTTCACGTGACCAAGTGATGGCCCAACAGACCCTTGTAACCAAGTGTTGGCCAAACGGTCCCTCATGACCAAGTGTTGAACCAACGGTCCCTCGTGACCAGGGGTTGGCCCAACACACAATCGTGACCACGGGTTGGCCCAACAGTCCCTCGTGGCCAAGGGTTGGCCCAACGGTCCCTCGTGATGAAGTGTTTGCCAAACAGTCCCTCGTGACCAAGTGTTCACCAAATGATCCCTCGTGACCAAGGGTTGCCCCAATGGTCCCTCGTGACCAAGTGTTCGTGAAACGGTCCCTCATGACCAAGTGTTGGCCCAACAGTCCCTCGTGACCAAGTGTTGGTGCAACGGACGCTCGTGACCAAGGGTTGGCCCAATGGTCCCTCGTGACCAAGTTTTGCCAAACGGTCCATCGTGACCAACTGTTCACCAAACGGTCCCTCGTGACCAAGGGTTGGCCCAATGGTCCCTCGTGACCAAGTGTTCGCCAAACGGTCCCTCGTGACCAAGGGTTGGCCAAATGGTCCCTCGTGACCAAGTGTTCGCCAAACGGTCCCTCGTGACCAAGGGTTGGCCAAATGGTCCCTCGTGACCAAGTGTTCGCCAAACGGTCCCTCGTGACCAAGGGTTGGCCAAATGGTCCCTCGTGACCAAGTGTTCGCCAAACGGTCCCTCGTGACCAAGGGTTGGCCAAATGGTCCCTCGTGACCAAGTGTTCGCCAAACGGTCCCTCGTGACCAACTATTCTCCAAATGGTCCCTCATGACTAAGGGTTGGCCCAATGGTCCCTCGTGACCAAGTGTTCGCCAAATGATCCCTCATGACCAAGTGGTAGCCCAACGGTCCCTCGTGATCAAATTTATAAGGGTGCAGGATGGTACGGCTGAAACTGGCCCAATCATCATATATGGGGAGAGGTAGCGTTCTCCCTAGGAGCACCGTACGGTGCTCTCGTGAGAGTGCTCTCCATGGGAGCACCTCGCATAGCTGTGCTGGTACAAGTGCTCTCACGAGTCCAAGTGCTGGCCAAACGGATGCCCTCCCTGAGAGCCTTCTCCTTGAGAGTGCCTTCCCGGTACGCACGTGAGAGTGTTCTCCTTGAGAGAACCCTCCCAGAGAGCACTCTCCCTAAGAGTGACCTCCCTTAGAGCGTTCTCCTTGATAGTGCCTTGTGCTACGCATGTGAGAGTGTTCTCTCGGAGCATGCCCTTCCTAGGAGTGCCCTCCCTGAGAACAAGGGTTGGCCCAATGGAGCTTCGTGACCAAATTTATAAGGGTGCAAGATGGTATCGCTGAAACTGGCCCAATCAGCATATATGGGGAGAGGTAGTGTTCTTCCTGGGAGCATCGCATGGTGCTCTCACGAGAGCACTCTCACGAGAGCACCTTGCATAGCTGCGCTTGCAAGTGCGCTCTCACAAGAACGTCTCATGCAGCGCTTGCGAGAGCACTCTCCGTGGGAGTGCCTCTTGCTACGCAACGTGATGGAGTTCTCTCTTAGAGTGTACTCCCTAAGAGAGCCTTGTGTTGCGTATTTGAGAGCATTTTCAATGAGAGAGGCCTCATTGAGAGCATTCTGTTGGAGAGCGCTCTTCCTGGGAGTGGCCTCCCTAAAAGCATTCTTCTCGAGAATGCCCTCCTTGAGATTGTTCTCCGTGAGAGTGCCCTCCCTAAGCATGCTCAACGTGAGTGCACTCTTCGTGGGAGCACCCTCCATGAGAACCCTCTCCTATAGAGCGTTCTCACTGAAAACGTTCCCCCCAAGAGCACCTTACGCTACGCATGTGAGAGCATTACCCTTGGGAGCGCTCTCCCTGAGAGTGCCTTGCGCTATGCACATGAGAGCTTTCTCCTCGAAAGCGTCCTCATTGAGAGCGTTCTCTTGGAGAGTGCCCTCCTGGGAACGGTCTCCTCGAGAGTGCCCTTGTTGAGAGCATTCTCGCTGAGTGCACCCTCTCTGAGAGCACCTTGCGTTACACACATGAGGATGCCCTCCATGAGAGCAGTGTTCCTGAGAGCATTCTCGATGAGTGCACCCTCTCTAAGAGTGCCTTGCATTATGCACGTGAGGATTCCCTCCTCGAGAGCGTGCTCCATGAGAGCATTCTCCTTGAGAGTGCCCTCCTTGAGAATGGTCTCCTTGAGAGCGCCCTTGTTGAGAGCGTTCTCGCTGAGTGCACCCTCTCTGAGAGCACCTTACATTACGCATGTGATGATGCCCTCCATAAGAGTGGTGTTCCTAAGAGCATTCTTGCTGAGTGCACCCTCTCTGAGAGCACCTTGTGTTATGCACGTGAGGACGCCATCCTCGAGAGCATGCTCCCTGAGAACGTTCTCCTGAGAGAGCTCCCTCTATGGGAGCATTCTCCCTGAGTACACCTTGCACTACGCACGTGAGAGTGGTCTCTTGGAGAGTTCCCTCATTGAGAGCGTTCTCTCAGAGCGCAACCTCCATGAGAGTGCCCTCCCTGAGAATGGGCTCACTAAGGATGCCCTCTCCAATAGCGTCCTCCTTAAGACTTCCCTTTGCGAGATCATTCTCTGTGAGAGCGGCCTCTGTTAGAGAAGCCTCCCTGAGAGCATTCTCCTTGAGATCACCCTCCCTAAGAGTGCCTTGTGCTATGCTCATGAGAGTGTTCTCCTTGAGAGCGCCCTCATTGAAAGCGTTCTCTCAAAGAGCACCCTCTGTTAGAGGGGTGTTCCTGAGAGCATTCTCGCTGAGTGCACCCTCTTTGAGAGTGCCTTGCATTATGCATGTGAGAATGCTCTCCTCGAGAGCATGCTCATTGAGAGCATTATCATGGAGAGCAGCCTTTGTTAGAGCATTCTTGCTGAGAGCGCCCTCCCCAAGAGATCTCTCTATGAGAGCATTTTCCTTGAGGGCACCCTTACTTGGTGCTCTCTCTCTCTGAGAACGCTCTTTTTGAGAACGTGGTGTTCATGACCAAATCTATAAGGGTGCAAGATGGTATGGCTAAAATTGGCCCAATAAGCATATATAGGGAGAGGTAGCGTTCTTCCTGGGAGCATCGCACGATGGTCTCATGAGAGCGCTCTCACGAGAGTGCCTCGCATAGCTGCGCTGGCAAGAGCGCGCTCTCATGAGAGCGTCTCATGCAGCGCTTGTGAGAGCACTCTCTGTGGGAGTGCTTCTTGCTGCGCACGTGATGGTGTTCTCTCAAGGAGTGTCCTCCATCAGAGAGCCTTGCATTGTGCATTTGAGAGCGTTCTCAATGAGAGAGCCCTCGTTGAGAGAATTTTGTTGTAGAGTGCTATTTCTGGGAGTGGCCTCCCTGAAACCGTTCTCCACGAGAATGCCCTCCTTGAGAGCGTTCTTCATGAGAGCGCCCTCCTTGAGCACGCTCTCGGTGGGAGCACCCTCCATGAGAATGCTCTCCTAGAGAGCGCCCTCCTTGAGAGTGCGCTCCCAGGGAGAACACTATCTCTCCCTATATATGTTGATTGGGCTAGTTTTAGCCATACTGTCCCGTGCCCTTATGAATTTGGTCACGAAGCTCCATTCGGCCAACGCTTGGTTGAGAGCATCTCCTAAATAATGTTATCGGTGAGAGCGGACTTTCGGAGAGCATTCTCCTTGAGAGTGCCTTGGGCTAGCACGTGACATTGTTCTCCTGGAGAGTGCCTTCGTTGAGAGCTCCTTTTCAAAGGGTGCCCTCCCCAAGAGCGACCTCCTTAAGAGCACCTTGCATTGCGCACCTGAGAGTGTTCTCCTTGAGAGCGTACTTGTTGAGAGCGTTCTCTTGGAGAGTGCCCTTCTTGAGATCGGTCTCACCAGGGGTGCCCTCCCTGAGAGCATTCTCGTTGAGAGCGCCCTTCGTAAGAGTGGCCTTCTAAAGAGCCCTCGTTGGGAGCATTCTCCCTGTAACACCCTGGTTGAGAGCATTCTGTCGTAGATCGCCCTTCCTAAGAGCATCCTCCCTAAGAATGCCCTCCTTGAGAGTGGTCTCCCTGAGGATGTCCTCATGGGTAGCGTTCTCCCTGGTGCACCCTCATTGAGAGCGTTCTCCCTAGAGAATGCCCTCCTTGAAAGCGGTCTCCCTGAGAACGCGCTCATGGGGAGCGGTCTTCGTAAGAGTGCCCTCCTTGAGAATGCCCTTCTTGAGAGAGATCTTGCTGAGGATGACTTCATCATGAACATTCTCCCCTTGAGCACCCTCATCGAGAGCAGTCTCCTTGGGAGCGGTCTTCCTAAGTGTGCCCTCCCTGAGAAAGCCCTCCTTGAGAGCAATCTCACTAAGGATGCCCTCATCGGGAGTGCTCTCCCTGGAGTGCCCTCATTGAGAGTGCCCTCATTGGGAGGAGTCTCCTTGGGAGCGGTCTTCCTAAGAGTGCCCTCCCTGAGAATGCCCTCCTTGAGAGCAATCTCATTGAGGATGCTTTCATCAGGAGCGTTCTCCCTGGAGCACCCTCGTTGAGAGCGGTCTCCTTGGAGAATGCCCTCCTTGAGAGAGGTCTTTGTGACAACACCCTCATTGGAGCATTCTCCTTGGAGTGCCCTCATTGAGAGCATTTTGTTGAAGAGTGCACTCCTTGAGAGTGTTCTCCCTGAGATCATCCTCCGTTAGAGTGGCCTCCATGAGAGCATTCTCCATGAGAGCACCTTGCGCTACGCATGTGAGAGTTTTCAGCTTGAGAGCATTCTTTCGTAGAGCACCCTTCGTAAGAGCCTCCTCCCTAAGAACGCTCTCCTTGAGAGCGGTCTCCCTGAGGACATCCTCATCGGTAGCGTTCTCCCTGTTGCACCCTCGTGGAAAGCGGTCTCCCTGGAGAATGCCCTCCTTGAGAGAGGTCTTTGTGACAACACCCTCATTGGAGCATTCTCCTTGGAGTGCCCTCATTGAGAGTGCCCTCATTGGGAGGAGTCTCCTTGGGAGCGGTCTTCCTAAGAGTGCCCTCCCTGAGAACGCCCTCGTTGAGAGCGATCTCGCTGCGGATGCCCTCATGGATAGCATTCTCGCTATTGCGCCCTTGTGGAGAGCGGTCTCCCTGGAGAACGCCCTCCTTGAGAGCGATCTCCTTGAGAGCGCCCTCATGGGCAGCAGTCTTCGTAAGAGTGCCCTCCTTGAGAACACCCTTCTTGAGAGCGATCTTGCTAAGGATGACTTCATCATGAACGTTCTCCCCTCGAGCACCCTCATCGGGAGAAGTCTCCTTGGGAGCGATCTTCCTAAGTGTGCCCTCCCTGAGAATGCCCTCCTTGAGAGCAATCTCACTGAGGACGCCCTCATCAGGAGCACTCTCCCTGGAGTGCCCTCATTGAGAGAGCCCTCGTCGGGAGGAGTCTCCTTGGGAGCAGTCTTCCTAAGAGTGCCCTCCCTGAGAATGCCCTCCTTGAGAGCAATCTCACTAAGGATGCTTTCATCAGGAGCGTTCTCCTTGGAGTGTCCTCGTTGAGAGCGGTCTCCCTGGAGAATGCCCTCCTTGTGAGCGGTCTTTGTGACAGCGCCCTCATCGAAAGAATTCTCCTTGGAGCACCCTCATTGAGAGCGTTTTGTCGAAGATTTCCCTCCTTGAGAGTGTTCTCGTTGAGAGCATCCTCCGTTAGAGTAGCCTCTGTGAGAGCGTTCTCCATGAGAGCACCTTGCGTTACGCACATGAGATTTTTCAGCTTGAGAGCGTTCTTTTGTAGAGTGCCCTCCCTAAGAGCGTCCTCCCTGGGAACGCCCTTCTTGAGAGCGGTCTCCCTGAGGACGTCCTCATCGATAGCGTTCTCCTTGGAGCGTCCTCGTTGAGAGCGGTCTCTCTGAGAGCACGCTCATGGGGAGTGGTCTACTTGAGAGTGGTCTTCGTAAGAGTGCCCTCCCTGAGAATGCCCTCCATAAGAATAGTCTCCCTGAGGAAGCCTTCATCAGGAGCGTTCTCCCTAGAGCACCTTCATTGAGAGCGCCCCCATCGGGAGCAGTCTCCTTGGGAGCGCCCTTCCTAAGAGCGCCCTCCCTAAGAACACCCTCCTTGAGAGCGGTATCCCTAAGGACGTCCTCATGGGTAGCGTTCTCCCTGTTGCACCCTCGTGGAAAGCGGTCTCCCTGGAGAATGCCCTCCTTGAGAGCAGTCTCCCTGAGAGCATGCTCATGGGCAGCGGTCTTCGTAAGAGTGCCCTCCTTGAGAACACCCTTCTTGAGAGTGATCTTGCTGAGGCCGACTTCATCGTGAACGTTCTCCCCTTGAGTGCCCTCATCGGGAGCAGTCTCCTTGGGAGCGGTCTTCCTAAGTGTGCCCTCCCTAAGAATGTCCTCCTTGAGAGCAATCTCACTGAGGACAACCTCATCGGGAGAGCTCTCCCTGGAGCGCCCTCATTGAGAGCGCCCTCGTCGGGAGGAGTCTCCTTGGGAGTGATCTTCCTAAAAGCACCCTCCCTGAGAACGCCCTCCTTGAGAGCAATCTAACTGACGACGCTTTCATCAGGAGTGCTCTCCCTGGAGCGCCCTCATTGAGAGCGGTCTCCCTAGAGAATGTCCTCCTTGAGAGCGGTCTTTGTGACAGCACCCTCATCGGAAGCATTCTCCTTGGAGCACCCTCATTGAGAGTGTTTTGACGAATAGAGCATCATCCGTTAGAGCGGCCTCCGTGAGAGCGTTCTCCATGAGAGCACCTTGCGCTACGCATGTGAGAGTTTTCAGCTTGAGAGCATTCTTTCGTAGAGTGCCCTTCCTAAGAGTGTCCTCCCTGAGAACACCCTCCTTGAGAGTGGTCTCCCTGAGGACATCCTCATTGGTAGCATTCTCCTTGAAGCACCCTCGTTGAGAGCGGTCTCTCTGAGAGCGCGCTCATGGGGAGCGGTCTACTTGAGAGCGGTCTTTGTAAGAGTGCCCTCCCTGAGAACGCCCTCCCTGAGAATGGTCTCCCTGAGGATGCCTTCATCGGGAGCATTTTCCCTGGAGCGCCTTCATTGAGAGCACCCCCATTGGGAGCAGTCTCCCTGGGAGTGCCCTCCCTGAGAATGCCCTCATTGAGAGCGATCTCACTATGGACGCCCTCATGGGTAGCGTTCTCGCTGTTGTGCCCTCGTGGAGAGTGGTCTCCCTGGAGAACAACCTTCTTGAGAGTGGTCTCCCTGAGAGCATGCTCATGGGGAGCGGTCTTTGTAAGAGTGCCCTCCTTGAGAACGCCCTTCTTGAGAACGATCTTGCTGAGGACGACTTCATCGTGAATGTTCTCCCCTCGAATGCCCTCATCGGGAGAAGTCTCCTTGGGAGAGGTCTTCCTAAGTATGCCCTCCTTGAGAACGCCCTCCTTGAGAGCAATCTCACTTAGGACACCCTCATCGGGAGCGCTCTCCCTGGAGTGCCCTCATTGCGAGCGCCCTCGTCGGGAGGAGTCTCCCTTGGGGCGGTCTTCCTAAGAGTGCCCTCCCTGAGAATGCCCTCCTTGAGAGCAATCTCACTGAGAACGCTTTCACCAGGAGCATTCTCCCTGGAGCGCCCTCATTCAGAGCAGTCTCCCTAGAGAATGCCCTCCTTGAGAGCGGTCTCTGTGACAGCACCCTCATCAGAAGCATTCTCCTTGGAGCGCCCTCATTGAGAGCGTTTTGTCGAAGAGTGCCCTCCTTGAGAGTGTTCTCCCTAAGAGCATCCTCCGTTAGAGCGGCCTCCATGAGAGTAGTCTCCCTAAGGACGTCCTCATCGGTAGCGTTCTCCTTGGAGCACCCTCATTGAGAGCTGTCTCTCTGAGAGCGCGCTCATGGGGAGCGGTCTACTTGAGAGCGGTTTTCGTAAGAGTGCCCTCCCTGAGAATGGTCTCCCTGAGGACGCCTTCATCGGGAGCATTCTCCCTGGAGCGTCTTCATTGAGAGTGCCCCCATCGGGAGCAGTCTCCTTGGGAGTGCCCTTCCTAAGAGCGCCCTCCTTGAGAACACCCTCGTTGAGAGCGATCTCACTGTAGACACCATCATGGGTAGCATTCTCCCTGTTGCACCCTCGTAAGAGTGCGCTCATGGGCAGCGGTCTTTGTAAGAGTGCCCTCCTTGAGAACACCCTTCTTGAGAGTGATCTTGCTGAGGACGACTTCATCATGAATGTTCTCCCCTCGAGCACCCTCATCGGGAGTGGTCTTCCTAAGTGTGCCCTCCCTGAGAACGCCCTCCTTGAGAGCAATCTCACTAAGGACACCCTCATCGGGAGCGCTCTCCCTGGAGCGCCATCATTGAGAACAACCTCGTCGGGAGGAGTCTCCTTGGGAGTGGTCTTCCTAAGAGTGCCTTCCCTGAGAACGCCCTCCTTGAGAGAAATCTCACTGAGGAAGCTTTCATCGGGAGCGTTCTCCCTGGAGTGCCCTCGTTGAGAGCGGTATCCCTAGAGAATGCCCTCCTTGAGAGCGGTCTCTATGAAAACGCTCTCATCAAAAGCGTTCTCCTTGAAGTGCCCTCATTGAGAGTGTTTTTTTAAAGAGTGCCCTCCTTAAGAGCATTCTCCCTGAGAGCATCCTTCATTAGAGCAGCCTCCATGAGAGCGTTCTCCATGAGAGCGCCTTGCGTTACACACGTGAGAGTTTTCAGCTTCAGAGCATTCTTTCGTTGAGCGCCCTTCCTAAGAGCATCCTCCCGGAGAACGCCCTCCTTGGGAGTGGTCTCCCTGAGGATGTCCTCATTGGTAGCGTTCTTGTTTGAGCGCCCTCGTTGAGAGCGGTCTCTCTGAGAGCACGCTCATGGGGAGCGGTCTACTTAAGAGAGGTCTTTGTAAGAGTGCCCTCCCTGAGAACGGTCTCCCTGAGGACACCTTCATCAGGAGCATTCTCCCTGGAGCACCTTCATTTAGAGCACCCCCATCGGGAGCAGTCTCCTTGGGAGCGGTCTTCCTAAGAGTATCCTCCCTGAGAACGCACGCCCTCATTGAGAGCGATCTCACTGCGGACGCCCTCACTGAGATCGGTGTCGCTGGGGATGCCCTCTTTGAGAGCGTTCTCCCTTAGAGCGACCTCACGTTGCACCTTACATTGCACACGTGAGAGTATTCTCCTCGAGAGCGCCCTTGTTGAGAGCGTTCTCTTTTAGAGCCCCCTTCTTGAGATCGGTCTTGCTAGGGTGCCCTCCCCTAGAGCGTTCTCCTTGAGAGCACCCTCCGTTAGAGCAGCCTTTCGAAGAGCTTTCTCCTTGAGAGGGCCCTCGATGGGAGCATTCTCCCTGTAACACCCTGGTTGAGAGCACTGTGTTGAAGAGTGTACTCCCTGAGAGCTACCTCCGTCAGAGTGGCCTCCATAAGAGCGTTCTCCTTAAGAGTGCCTTGCACCCTTGTGTGAATGTTCTCCTTGAGAGAGTCATCATTGAGAGTGTTCTTTGGAAGAGCACCCTCCCTGAGAACACGCTCCATGAGAGCGCCCTCTGTTAGAGTGGCCTTTCGAAGAGCGTTCTCTTTGAGAACTCCCTGCTAGAGAGCGCCTTGCACCATGCACGTGAGAGTGCTCTCCTTGAGCTGGTCCTTCGTGGTCAAATTTATAAGGATGCGGGACGGTATGGCTAAAACTGGCGCAATCAACATATATAGGGGGAGGTAGAGTTGATGAGCGGTCAGAGTGATAGAGTGATACATGGGTTTCTCCCCTCAAGGATGCCTTTCCCTGCCCACCATATCGCAGCCTCATTGTTCACGTCCATGACCGGCGAGCCTTGGTTGGGAAGAAGGATAGCCCCAGAGAAGGCGGTGTCCTCGTTTACGATTTGAGATAAAAGGCTTGCAGCGTTGTGGGCATGTTCCATGTGGTTGGTTGCCCTGGAGCATTCTTCTTGGAGCGCCATGGTTGAGAGCTCCCTCTGGACAAGTGCTCTCCCTCAAAGGGACCTCCCTGAGTGCACTCTATGTTATGCATGCGAGAGTGTTCTCCTGGAGAGCACCCTTGTTGAGATTGTTCTCTTGGAGAGCTACCTCCATTAGAACACTGTCATTGAGATCGGTTTATCTAGGGACACCCTCGTTGAGAGAGTCCCTCTTTAAGAGTGTTCTACGTGAGATTGCCCTCCTCGAGAGCATTCTCCTTGAGAGCTCTCTCCCTTAGAACGACCTCTCTCAAAGGGTTCTCCTCTAGAGCACCTTGCGTTGTGCACGTGAGAGTGTTCTCCCTGAGAACGCCTTTGTTGAGAGCATTCTCTTGGAGAGTGGCCTCCATTAGAATGCCTTCCTTGAGAGCAGGCTCTGTGACATCGCCCTTGATGAGAGCATTGTTTTTAGGAGTGCCCTTCATTAGAGGGGCCTTCGGAAGAGCGTTCTCTTTGAGAGCACTCTTATTGAGATCATTCTGTCAAGGAGTCCCTTCGTTTAGAGTGTGCCTTTCACGAGAGCATTTTCCCTGAGAGCGGCCTCTATGAGAACATTCTTGCTGAGGACATGTTCTCTGATTATCTTGTGCTACGCCCGTGAGAGCGTTCTTCTTGAGAGCGCCCTCGTTGAGAGCTCTTTCTCAGAAGGTGCCCTCTTAGAGAATGATCTTCGTTAGTGCAAGCACCCTCAGAGCGCTTGACCTAAGATCACCTTGTATTACGCACATGATAGTGTTCTCCCCGAGAGTGCTGTTGTTGGGAGCGTTCTCTTGGAGAGCGTCCTCCATTACAGTGCCCTCATTGAGATCAGTCTGGTTGAGGACGCTCTCCTTGAGAGTGTTCTTCTTCAGAGTGCCCTCTATTAGAGCGACCATCTGATAAGTGTTCTCTTTGAGGGTGCCCTCTCCTGGATCGTTCTTCATAGAGTGCCCTCGTCAAGATTGTTCTATCAAAGGATGCCCTCATTTAGATCGTCTTTGCTAAGATCATTCTTCCTAAGAGCGGTCTCTATGAAAGTGTTCTCCTTGAGAGCTTCCTCCATGATGGCGTTGTCCATGGGATCACCTTGCGTTATGCACGTGAGAGTGTTCACCTTGAGAGTTCCGTCATTGAGAACACTTGTATCAGAGAGTGCAGTTCCAAAGAGTACCCTCCCTGAGAATGGTGTCGTTGAGGATGCCCTTCGTCCTCCTTAAGAATGTTCTCGGTGGTAGCGGCCTCTCTAGGAGCGCGCTCCATTAGAGCTGCTTTTTGGATAGTGTTCTCCTTGAGAGCACCTTCCTCGAGAGTGCTTAGCATTAGTCACGTGAGAGTGTTCTCCTGGAGAGTGCCCTCGTTGAGAGCTCGCTCTTGAAGGATGCCCTCCCAGAAAGACACCCTCCTTGGCAGTGTCCTCCTTGAGAACGTTGTACATGAGATTGCCTTCCTTGAGAGCATTCTCCTAGACAGCACCCTGCTAAAGTGGCCTTCCATTTGAGCGTTCTCCATGGAGCACCGTCATCGAGAACGTTTTGCTGAAGAGCGCCCTCCAGTAGAGCAGCCATTGCAGGAGCGTTCTCCTCAAGAGCAGATTCGATGAAAGTGTTGTCCATGAGAGTACCTTGCGTCATGCATACAAGAGTGTTCTTCTTGAGAGTGCCGACGTTGAGAACGCTTGTATCAGAGAGTGCCCTTCTTAAGAGTGCCTTTCTTGAGAATGCATTCGCTGAGAATGGTCTCGTTGAGGACGCCCTCTTGGAGAGCGTCCTCCTTAAGAATGTTTTTTTTGAGAGCGCTCTTGTTGAGATCATTCTCTTGGAGAGCTATGTCCATTGGAACTCCCTCTTTGAGATCGGCCTCTCAGTGGATGCCCTCTTTCTGAGAGCGTCATCTTGGAGAGTGCTATCGATGAGAGCGCCGTGCGCCCTTGTGTGAGTGTTCTCCTCGAGAGCATCCTCGTTGTGAGCAGCCTTCGTACAAGTGCCCTCGTTGAGAAGGCCCTTCATGAGAGCAATCTCCCCGAGGACGCCCATCTCGAGAGGGTCCTCCATAATAACGTTCTCCTTGAGACCGCCCTTACTTAGAGCGGCCCTTGGGAGAGCGTTCTCCTTGAGCACGCCCTCCTCTTTGAGTGGGTTCAATGATAGAGGTGAGGGCGATCTCATCGATTTGGTCCTTCATGACCAAATTTATAAGGGTGTGGGACGGTATGGCTAAAACTAGCCCAATCCACATATATAGGGGGAGGTAGAGTTGACGAGAGGTTGGAGCGATAGAGTGATACATGGATTTCTCCCCCCAGGGATGTTTTGCCTTGCCCACGATATCACGGCATGGTTGCTCATGTGGGTGACTTGCAAGGCTTGTTGGGAAGAAGGATAACCCCGGAGAAGGCGGTGTCCTCATTTACGATTTGATTTAGGTGACCATTTCGTGCTGGTAGCACATTGAAAATAGGTGGCACTAATGGCTTTACAGGATTGAACGATCCCATGCAGAACGATTTCGTGCGAATGGTAGCGTTGATTTGGTGCGGTGGAGGAGGCAGAGCATTTGGACACCCCCACGGGGAAGCGTCGAGCGCATGTCATCTCTGCGTATGCACCAATTCAATTTCCTAGTAGCGCATGGGTGGTAGTGGCAAGTTGACGTGGATAAAGCAAGAAACGATGAGGGACTTGAGGGTGCGTCGTTGTTGGTTTCGGTTTGAGGACTCTATTGTCTTGGGTGACCACCTCGAGGTTGTAGCACAGCGGAAAGAGCCTTATGTGGATTCAAGGACAAAGTTAGCGCCTTCCCTTGGAGTAGCTTGTGAAGTTTGAGCGCACGCTCGAACATGTCATGAGTTGTTCAAGGGCTAGGAGAAGCAGTCGGAGGGATGTTTTGAGGGCCATGTCTTGAAACTCCCTTCTCTTGGCTGTGGCATGCTGTGTCTCTGTGTTTCGTGAAGGACTTTTCTATTGCTCGGTCACATGACGGGGAATTCGGTTGACCCTGAAACTCATTTCCATAGAGTTGCGAAATCGAAGCCGACACTGATGGCTTTACAGGATCGAACGATCCCATGTAGAATGATTCGTGCGAACGGTAGCATTGATTTGGTGCAGTGGAGTAGTCAGAGCGTTTGGACGCCCCCACGGGGTAGCTTCGAGCACATGTCATCGCTGCGTATGCACCGATTCGATTGCCTAGTAGCGCATGGGTGGTAGTTGCGAGTTGACGTGGACAAGGCGGGAAATGACGAGGACTTGAGGGTGCATTGATATTGGTTTTAGTTTGAGGACTCTATTGACTTGGGTGACTGTCTCGAGGTCATAGCATAGGGAAAAGAGCCTTTTGTGGACTCAAGGACACAGGTAGCACCTTCCCTTGGAGTAGCTTGTGAAGTTTGAACACCCATTCGAACACGTCGTGAGTTGTTCAAGGGCTAGGAGAAGCAGTCGGAGGGATGTTTTGAGGGCCATGTCTCAAAAATCCCTTATCTTGGCTGCAGCACGCTATCTCTCTGTGATTCACAAAGGAGTTTTCTATTTCTCAGTCACGTGATGGGGAATTCGGTTGACCCTGAAACTCGTTTCCATAGAGTTGCGAGATCGGAGCTGGCACTGATGGCTTTATGGGATCAAATGATCCCATGCGGAACGATTTCGTGTGAACGGTAGCATTGATTTGGTGCGGTGGAGGAGTCAGAGCATTTGGTCACCCCCATGGGGTAGCGTCGAGCACATGTTGTCTCTACGTATGCACCGATTCGATTGCCTAGTAGCGCATGGGTGGTAGTGGCGAGTTGACGTGGACGAGGCAGGAAACAACGAGGGACTTGAGGGTGCGTCGATGTTGGTTTTGGTTTGAGGACTCTATTGACTCGGGTGACCGTCTCAAGGTTGTAGCATAGCAAAAAGAGCTTTTGTGGACTCAAATACATAGGTAGCACCTTCCCTTAGAGTAGCTTGTGAAGTTTGAGTGCACGCTCGAACACATCGTCAGTTGTTCAAGGGTTAGGAGAAGCAATCGGAGGGATGTTTTGAGGGCCATGTCTTGAAAATCCCTTGTCTTGGCTACGGCATGCTATTTCTCTGTGATTCGCGAAGGAGTTTTCTATTGCTCGATCGCGTGACGGGGAATTCAGTTGACCCTGAAACTCATTTCCATAGAGTTGCGAGATCGGAGCCAGCACTGATGGCTTTACGGGATCGAACGATCCCATGCGGAACAATTTTGTGCTAACGGTATCGTTGATTTGGTGCGGTGGAGAAGGTAGAGCATTTGGACGCCCCCACGAGGTAGCGTCGAGTGCATGTCATCTCTGCGTATGCACCGATTCGATTGCCTAGTAGCGCATGGGTGGTAGTTGCGAGTTGACCTAGATGAGGCGAGAAAGGAAGAGCTCTTTGTCTCTCGTTCTCCATGCATTTGTTGGTGCCTCACTTTTGTTTTCAGTTCGAGGATTTTATTGATTCTGGTGACTGGTTCGTGATCGTCGCATCTTGAAAATTGTCTTTCGTGGAATCAAGGACAAAGGCTTGAATTGTGATGTGAACGTTGCCATCGGCGTCGGGTCATAGTTGGGATCGCGATTCCGGGATGCATCTCCCATTTTTCTTGATGTGATAGCGGTTGAGCACGTGCGAATGGCTGCGTCAGGTTTGTGTGGTTGAGGTAGCAGAGCATGTCGATGCCCCCATGGGGTAGCGTCAGGTGCATGTTTCCTCTTCATGATCATGGATCGGATAGCTCAGTAGCGTGCGGGTGGTAGATGAGAGTTCACGTGCACGTGCTGCAGTACCTGGAGGACTGAGTTTCTGTTGTCCTTTATGCACATCCACATGGCTCATTTTTCAGTTTGTGGCCCCTAATTGTGTTCTTTGGTGTGGAACAAGTTCGTGCGAATGGTATCGTTGATTTGGTGTGGTGGAGGAGGTAGAGCGTTTGGATGCCCCCACGCGGTATCGTCGAACGCATGTCATCTTTGCCTGTGCACCGATTCGATTGCCTAGTAGCGAATGAGTGGTAGTGGCAAGTTGATGTGGACGAGTTGAGAAACGATGAGGGACTTGAGGGTGCATCATTGTTGGTTTCGGATTGAGGATTCTATTGACTTGGGTGACCGTCCCGAGGTCATAGCGCAATGAAACGATCCTTTTGTGGACTCAAGGACACAGGTAGCGCCTTCCTTTTGAGTAGCTTGCAAAGTTTGAGCACACACTCAAACACGTTCGTAAGTTGTTCAAGGGTTAGGAGAAGCAGTCGGAGGGATGTTTTGAGGGCCATGTCTCAAAAATCCCTTGTCTTGGCTGCGGCACGTTGTGTCTCTATGATTCATGAAGGAGTTTTCTGTTGCTCGGTCGCATGACGGGGAATTCGGTTGACCCTGAAACTCATTTCTATAGAGTTGCGAGACCAGAGCCGGCACTGATGGCTTTACGGGATCGAACGATCCCATGCGGTGGAGGCAGAGCATTTGGATGTCCCCACGGGGTAGCGTCGAGCGCATGTATTCTCTACTTGTGCACCGTTTCGATTGCCTAGTAGCGCATTGGTGGTAGTGGCGAGTTGACCTGGATGAGTCGAGAAACTACGAGGGACTTGAGGGTGCGTCGTTGTTGGTTTTAGTTTGAGGACTCTATTGACTCGGGTGACCGTCTCGAGGTCGTAGCACAACGAAAAGAGCCTTTTGTGGATGCAAGGACATAGGTAGCACCTTCCCTTGGAGTAGCTTGCAAAGTTTGAGCACACGCTTGAACACGTCATGAGTTGTTCAAGGGTTAGGAGAAGCAGTCGGAGGGATGTTTTGAGGGCCATGTCTCGAAAATCCCTTGTCTTGGCTGCGGCACCCTGTGTCTCTGTGTTTCGTGAAGGAGTTTTCTATTGCTCGGTTACGTGATGGGGAATTTAGTTAATGCTGAAACTAGTTTCTATAGAGTTGCGGGATCAGAGCTGGCACTGATGGCTTTACGTGAATGAACGATTCGATGCGGAATGATTTTGTGCGAACGGTAGCATTGATTTGGCACAGTGGAGGTGGCAAAGCGTCTCGAGGTCCCCACGGGGTATCGTTCAGTGCATGCCATCTCTGCCTATGCACCGATTCAATTGCCTAGTAGCCCATTGGTGGTAGTGGCTAGTTCACCTGGATGAGGCGAGAAATGAAGAGCGTCTTTGTCTCTCGTTCTCCATGCATTTGCGGGTGTCTCGCTTTTGTTCTGCATTGTGATGCGAACGATGCCATCGGCATCAGGTCATAGTTGGGATCGCGATTCCAAGATGCATCTCCCATTTTTCTTGATGCGATAGCGGTTGAGCACATGCGAACGACTGCATCGGGTTTGTGTGGTTGAGGTAGCAGAGCATGTCGACGCCCCCGCAGGGTAGTGTTGGGTGCATGTTTCCTCTTCATGATCATGGATCGGACTGCTCAGTAGTGTGTGGGTGGTAGATGCGAGTTCAGGTGCACGTGCCAGAGTACCTGGAGGACTGAGGTTCTATTTTCCTTTATGCATGTTCGCGTGGCTCATTTTTTAGTTGGTGGTCCCTGATTATGGTCTTTGTAGGTGCAGCATGTGCTGGTTCCTGCGTGGAACTTTGTTCTCACGGAGAAGCATTTTTGAGGTAGCGCTCTCGGGTTCGGTAATCATATCGAGGGGATGATGGAACCCGTAGGCATTCCTTGATGTTGGGCATTTGCATGAATGTTGGATGGTGTGGGCAGTAAGCTGTACGCTTGCGCAATGCCCTTGGCACTCGCACGTCCGTGGTCAAGAGCGAGGCTGTGTTTGTCGCCTGTTGTGGTGCCGCGTTTCCTGGGCTTGAACCGGGGAATGGTGCCTGCGAAAGATGCTGTGCAAAATTGGTGCGTGAAGGGTCTGTCGTGCCTTTAGAGTAAGGAAGGACGACGGTGCCCACCGCACAGGTGTGGACGGCATTACCTGGTTGATCCTGCTATTAGTCATATGCTTGTCTCAAAGATTAAGCCATGCATGTCTAAGTATGAACTTCAAACGGTGAAACTGCAGATGGCTCATTAAATCAGTTATAGTTTCTTTGATGGTACCTTACTACTTGGATAACCATAGTAATTCTAGAGCTAATACGTGCAGAAAATCCCGACTCTTGGAAGGGATGCATTTATTAGATAAAAGGCCGATGCAAGCTTACTCGTTTGCTCGGTGAATCATGGTAACTGGACGGATCGCACAGCCCTTGTGTCAGCGACACTTCATTCAAATTCCTGCCCTATCAACTTTCGATGGTAGGATAGAGGCCTACCATGGTTGTGATGGGTGATGGGGAATTAGGGTTCGATTTTGGAGAGGGAGCCTGAGAAACGGCTACCACATCCAAGGAAGGCAGCAGGTGCACAAATTACCCAATCCTGACATGGGGAGGTAGTGAGAATAAATAACAATACCGGGCTCATCGAGTCTGGTAATTGGAATGAGTACAATTTAAAGCCCTTAACGAGGATCCATTGGAGGGCAAGTCTAGTGCCACCAGCTACGGTAATTCCAGCTCCAATAGCGTATATTTAATTTGTTACAGTTAGAAAGCTCGTAGTTGGATCTTGGGATGGGGCGGTTGGTCCGCTGATGTGGTGTACATTGACCGCTCCGTCCCTTCTGTCGGTGACGTGGTGCTGGCCTTAATTGGTTGGGTCATGGCTCCGATGCTATTACTTTGAAAAAACTAGAGTGCTCAAAGCAAGCCTATGCTGTGAATACATTAGCATGGAATAACGCGATAGGATTTCGATCCTGTTGTGTTGGCCTTTGGGATGGGAGTAATGATTAATAGGGACTATCGGGGGCATTGGTATTTCATTGTCAGAGGTGAAATTCTTGGATTTATGAAAGACGAACTAGTGCAAAAGCATTTGCCAAGGATGTTTTCATTAATCAAGAATGAAAGTTGGGGGCTCGAAGACAATCAGATACCGTCCTAGTCTCAACCATAAATGATGTCGACCAGGGAACGGCGGATGTTGCTCTTAGGACTCCGTCGGCACCTTCCGAGAAATCAGAGTGTTTGGGTTCCGGGGGGAGTATGGTCGCAAGGCTGAAGCTTAAAGGAATTGAAGGAAGGGCACCACCAGGAGTGGAGCCTGTGGCTTAATTTGACTCAACACAGGAAAACTTACCAGGTCCAGACATAGTAAGGATTGATAGATTAAGAGCTCTTTCTTGACTCTATGGGTGGTGGTGCATGGTCGTTCTTAGTTGGTGGAGTGATTTGTTTGGTTAATTCCGTTAACGAACGAGACCTTAGCCTGCTAACTAGCTATGTGGAGGTATGCCCTTCGCAGACAGCTTCTTAGAGGGACTATGGCTGCTCAGGCCATGGAAGTTTGAGGCAATAATAGGTCTGTGATACCCTTAGATGTTCTGGGCTACATGCGCGCTACACTGATGCATTCAGCAAGCCTCCTTCCCTGGTCCGAGAGGATCGGGAAATCTTGTGAAAATGCATCGTGATGGGGATAGATCTTTGCAATTATCGGTCTTGAACGAGGAATTCCTAGTAAGCGTGAGTCATCAGCTCGCGTTGACTACGTCCCTGCCCTTTGTACACACCGCCCGTCGCTCCTACCGATTGAACGATCCGGTGAAATGTTCGGATTATGGCGACGATGATGGTTTCACCATCATCGACATTGTGAGAAGCTCATTGAACCTTATCGTTTAGAGGAAGGAGAAGTCATAACAAGGTTATCATAGTTGAACCTGCAGTAGGATCATTGACGTGCACATGGTTTTGTCCCATTGGTCATGGTCTTGCGTTCCTGTCGCAGCGATGAGGAATGCTTGGGGGCAGGGGTAGGGGGACCATGACGGTGGTGCCGCACCGGGACAGGACTTCATGGGGAGAGCATGCACTTGGCGGGGGCACGAGACGTTGCGTCAGAATTACGCCTCACACCTTCGATGGATCGATGGATGGCCTGAAGGGCACGCCATCGCCTAGGCAGGCTTTGGGGCGTCATTCCGGAGTGGGGGCTTAGGTTGCCCCCCGATGGAGGACGCATCATCGTCATCCGTTGAGGATAGGCAACCCGCGAAGGGAGCGCATACGCCTGGGTGAGAGAGAGTCATGAAGCTCTACGTTCGTGGTCAAATGGCTTTTAAAATACAAAGGCTAGACGCGAGGGGGACATACGAGGGCTGCTATTTTTCTCCCTGGGCCATCCGGTTCCGTGGGAGGGAGGGGATAAGTCACGATGGCTGGGTGGAGCTCTCTTCTCCCATCGCACATGTTCTAGGCGAATGGCTACCCTTGGCCTGTGGATTGTAGGGTACGTCATCACTTCGGGCAAATGTAGGGGGGGCCTTGAGCTGAACAGCCATGGTGTTGGTGCTTTGTGGGTTGTCGTCCTGTGCACCCGTGGGTTGCGTAGCAAGGTCCTCGTTCGCAGGGTGGTTAGCACCACCCTTGTCCAAACTTCGACGCTTGGTCACATCCCTCGGGTGGTGCCTGCTTCTCTTTCCCCAATGCAAGGGTGCGAGTGGCACCAAGGATGCAACGAACATCTGCCGCGGTGGTCAACAAGGGTTGGTGAACCCAACCATGACTCTCAAAAATGGATATCTCGGCTCTATTTTCGATGAAGAACGTAGCAAAATGCGATACTTTGTGTGAATTGCAGAATCTCATGAATCATCGAATCTTTGAATGCAAGTTGCACCCAAGGCCTAGGTCAAGGGCACGTCTTGCTAGGTGTGATGAAAGATCCTAGGGCGCGCCCTCCTCGCCCCATTTGAGGAGGGCAGCAGATGTGGTCGTCCATGTCTCCTGAGGTGCGGTCTCGTGAAAAGTTACCATCGATCATGTTTTCTCGCTTCTACCCAGACGGAGCGATGGATGGTGGTGGTGGTTTGTGCGTTCCCTGCGCTGAGTGTGCAGGAGGTACGTTGGCCCCCTCCCCACCCTTCTCCTTCGGTGCGATGCGGGACTGAGTAACCGGAGGGAGCTGATGCTCCCTCTTTGCAGTGACCCCAGTTCAGGCGAGGGTACCCGCCAAGTTTAAGCATATAAATAAGCGGAGAAAGAGAAACTTATGAGGATTCCCCTAGTAACGGCAAGCGAACCGGGAACAGCCCAGTGTGAAAATATGGTGGTGGTGGCCACCTGAATTGTAGTCTGCAGAAGCGTCCCCTACAGTGGACCAAGCCTAAGTCCCCTGGAATGGGGCACCGGAGAGGGTGACAACCCCATCGGGCTTGGACCCTGCTGCATCACGGGGCGCTATCGATGAGTCGGGTTGTTTGGGAATG
>MNCI01000903.1:205070-225507 GCA_015680685.1 Gnetum montanum
CAAATGGTCCCTCGTGACCAAGTGTTCAACCAATGGTCCCTTGTGACCAAGGGTTGGCCCAACGGTCCCTCGTGACCAAGTGTTCGCCAAACGGTCCCTCGTGACCAAGTGTTCACCGAACGGTCCCTCGTGACCAAGTGTTCGACTAATGATCCCTCGTGGCCAAGGGTTTCCCCAATGGTCCCTCATGACCAAGTGTTCGCCAAACAGTCCCTCATGACCAAGTGTTGGCCCAACGATCCCTCATGACCAAATTTATAAGGGTGCAGGACGGTACGGCTGAAACTGGCCCAATCAGCATATATGGGAAGAGGTAGCGTTCTCCCTAGGAGAACCTTGCATAGCTGCGCTGGCACGAGCACTTTCATGTGACCAAGTGATGGCCCAACAGACCCTCGTAACCAAGTGTTGGCCAAACAGTCCCTTGTAACCAAGCCTTGAACCAACGGTCCATCGTGGCCAAGTGTTGGTCCAACAGACAATCGTGACCAAGGGTTGGCCAAACGGTCCCTCGTGACCAAGTGTTCGCCAAACGGTCCCCTGTGACCAAGTGTTGTCCCAACGGTCCCTCGTGACAAAATTTATAAGGGTGCAGGATGGTACAGCTGAAACTGGCCCAATCAGCATATATGGGGAGAGGTAGCGTTCTCCCTAGGCACGAGCACTTTCATGTGAATAAGTGTTGGTCAAACAGTCCCTCGTAACCAAGTGTTGAACCAATGGTCCCTCATGACCAAGGGTTGGCCCAACGGTCCCTTGTGACCAAATTTATAAGGGTGTAGGATGGTATGGTTGAAACTGGCCCAATCAGCATATATGCAGAGAGGTAGCGTTCTCCCTAGGCACGAGCACTTTCATGTGAGTAAGTGTTGGTCAAACAGTCCCTCGTAACCAAGTGTTGGCCAAATGGTCCCTTGTGACCAACTATCGGCCCAACGGTCCCTCGTGCCCAAGGGTTGGCCCAACGGTCCCTTGTGACCAAATTTATAAGGGTGTAGGATGGTATGGTTGAAACTGGCCCAATCAGCATATATGCAGAGAGGTAGCGTTCTCCCTAGGAGCACCTTACATAGCTGCGCTGGCACAAGTACTTTCACGTGACCAAGTGATGGCCCAACGGATCCTCATAACCAAGTGTTCGCCAAACGGTCCCTCATGACCAAGTGTTGAACCAACGGTCCCTCGTGACCAAGTGTTGGTCCAACAGACAATCGTGACCAAGGGTTGGCCCAATGGTCCCTCGTGGCCAAGGGTTGGCCCAACGGACCCTCGTACCAAGTGCTCACCAAACGGTCCCTCATGACCAAGTTTTCGCCAAATGGTCCCTCGTGACCAAGGGTTGCCCCAACGGTCCCTCGTGACGAAGTGTTCGCCAAACGGTCCCTTGTGACCAAATTTATAAGGGTGCAGGATGGTACAGCTGCAACTGGCCCAATCAGCATATATGGGGAGAGGTAGCATTCTCCCTGGGAGCACCTTGCATAGCTACGCTGGCACGAGCACTTTCACGTGACCAAGTGATGGCCCAATGGACCCTCATAACCAAGTGTTGGCCAAATGGTCCCTTGTGACCAAGTGTTGAACCAATGGTCCCTCGTGACCAGGGGTTGGCCCAACAGACAATCGTGACCACGGGTTGGCCCAACGGTCCCTCGTGGCCAAGGGTTAGCCCAACGGTCCCTCGTGACCAAGGTTTTGCCAAATAGTCCCTCGTGACCAAGTGTTCGCCAAATGGTCCCTCGTGACCAAGGGTTGCCCAAACGGTCCCTCGTGACCAAGTGTTCGCCAAACGATCCCTCGTGACCAAGTGTTGGCCCAACGGTCCCTCATGACCAAGTGTTGGCGCAACGGACGCTCGTGACCAAGGGTTGGCCAAACGATCCCTTGTGACCAAGTGTTCGCCAAACGGTCCCTCGTGACCAAGTGTTCGCCAAACGATCCCTCGTGACCAAGTGTTGGCCCAACGGTCCCTCGTGACCAAATTTATAAGGGTGCAGGATGGTATGGCTGAAACTGGCCCAATCAACATATATGGGGAGAGGTAGCGTTCTCCCTGGGAGCACCTTGCATAGCTGCGCTGGCACGAGCACTTTCACGTGATCAAGTGATGGACCAACAAACCCTCGTAACCAAGTGTTGGCCAGACGGTCCCTCGTGACCAAGTGTTGAACCAACGGTCCCTCGTGACCAGGGGTTGGCCCAACAGACAATCATGACCATGGGTTGGCCCAACGGTCCCTCGTGGCCAAGGGTTGGCCCAACGGTACCTCGTGACCAAGTGTTCGCCAAACGGTCCCTCATGACCAAGGGTTGCCCCAAAGGTCCCTCGTGACCAAGTGTTCGCCAAACGGCCCCTCGTGACCAAGTGTTCGCCCAACGGTCCCTCATGACCAAGTGATGGCCCAATGGACCCTCGTAACTAAGTGTTGGCCAAACGGTCCCTCGTGACCAAGTCTTGAACCAACGGTCCCTCGTGACCAAGTGTTGGTCCAATAGAAAATCGTGACCAAGGGTTGGCCCAACAGTCCCTTGTGGCCAAGGGTTGGCCCAACGGTCCCTCGTGGCCAAGGGTTGGCCCAACGGTACCTCGTGACCAAGTGTTCGCCAAACGGTCCCTCATGACCAAGGGTTGCCCCAATGGTCCCTCATGACCAAGTGTTCTCCAAATGGTCCCTCGTGACCAAGGGTTGCCCCAATGGTCCCTCATGACCAAGTGATGGCCCAACGGACCCTCGCAACCAAGTGTTGGCCAGACGGTCCCTCGTGACCAGGGGTTGGCCCAACAGACAATCATGACCATGGGTTGGCCCAACGGTCTCTCATGACCAAGTGTTTGCCCAATGGTCCCTCATGACCAAGGGTCGCCCCAATGGTCCCTCGTGACCAGGGGTTGGCCCAACAGTCCCTTGTGGCCAAGGGTTGGCCCAAGGGTCCCTCGTGACCAGGGGTTGGCCCAACAGTCCCTTTTGACCAAATTTATAAGGGTGCAGGATGGTACGGCTGAAATTGGCCCAATCAGCATATATGGGGAGAGGTAGTGTTCTCCCTGGTAGCACCTGGCATAGCTGCGTTGGCACGAGCACTTGCACGTGACCAAGTGATGGCCCAACGGACCCTCGTAACCAAGTGTTGGCCAAATGGTCCCTCATGACCAAGTGTTGAACCAATGATCCCTCATGGCCAAGGGTTGGCCCAACCGTCCCTCGTGACCATGTGTTTTCCAAATAGTCCCTCGTGACCAAGTGTTCGCCAAACGGTCCCTCGTGACCAAGTGGTAGCCCAACGGTCCCTCGTGACCAAGTGTGCGCCAAACGGTCCCTCGTGACCAAGTGTGCGCCAAACGGTCCCTCGTGACCAAGTGTTTGCAAAACGGTCCCTACGACCAAGGGTTGGCCCAACGGTCCCTCGTGACCAAGTGTTCGCCAAATGGTCCCTCATGACCAAGTGTTCGCCAAACGGTACCTTATGACCAACTATTGGCCAAACGGTCCCTCGTGACCAAGGGTTGGCCCAACGGTCCCTCGTGACCAAGTGTTTGCCAAACGGTCCCTACGACCAAGGGTTGGCCCAACGGTCCCTCGTGACCAAGGGTTGTCCCAATGGTCCCTCGTGACCAAGTGTTCGCCAAACGGTCCCTCGTGACCAAGTGGTAGCCCAACAGTCCCTTTTGACCAAATTTATAAGGGTGCAGGATGGTACGGCTGAAATTGGCCCAATCAGCATATATGGGGAGAGGTAGCGTTCTCCCTGGGAGCACCGCATGGTGCTCTCGTGAGAGTGCTATCCATGGGAGCACCTTGCATAGCTGTGCTGGCACGAGCGCTCTTAGGAGTCCAAGTGCTGGCCAAACGGATGCCCTCCCTAAGAGCATTCTCCCTGAGAGCATTCTCCTTGAGAGTGCCTTCCCAGTATGCACGTGAGAGTGTTCTCCTTGAGAGCACCCTCCCAGAGAGCACTCTCCCTGAGAGCGGCCTCCCTTAGAGCGTTCTCCTTGATAGTGCCTTGCGCTACGCATGTGAGAGCATTCTCTTGGACCATGCCCTTCCTAGGAGTGCCCTCCCTGAGAAAAAGGGTTGGCCCAACGGAGCTTCGTGACCAAATTTATAAGGGTGCAAGATGGTATGGCTGAAATTGGCCCATACAGCATATATGGGGAGAGGTAGCGTTCTTCTTGGGAGCATCACACGGTGCTCTCACGAGAGCGCTCTCACAAGAGCGCCTCGCATAGCTGCGCTGGCAAGTGCACTCTCACAAGAGCATCTCATGCAGTGCTTAAGAGAGCACTCTCCGTGGGAGTGCCTCTTGCTACGCAACATGATGGTGTTCTCTCTTAGAGTGTACTCCCCGAGAGAGCCTTGTGTTGTGCATTTGAGAGCATTTACAATGAGAGAGGCCTCGTTGAGAGCATTCCGTTGGAGAGCGCTCTTCCTGGGAGTGGCCTCCCTGAAAGCATTCTTCTCGAGAATGCCCTCCTTGAGAGTGTTCTCTGTGAGAGTGCCCTCCCTAAGCATGCTCAACGTGAGCGCACTCTCTGTGGGAGCATCCTCCATGAGAACCCTCTCCTATAGAGCGTTCTCACTGACAACGTTCTCCCCGAGAGCACCTTACACTACGCACGTGAGAGCGTTACCCTTGGGAGCATCCTCCCTGAGAGTGCCTTGCGCTATGCACGTGAGAGCTTTCTCCTAGAAAGCGTCCTCATTGAGCGTGTTCTCTTGGAGAGTGCCCTCCTTGGGAACGGTCTCCTCGAGAGCACCCTTGTTAAGAGAGTTCTCGCTGAGTGCACCCTCTCTGAGAGCACCTTGCTTTACGCACGTGAGGATGTCCTCTGTGAGAGCAGTATTCCTGAGAGCATTCTCGTTGAGTGCACCCTCTCTGAGAGCACCTTGCGTTACGCACGTGAGGACGCCCTCCTCGAGAGCATGCTCTGTGAGAGCGTTCTCCTTGAGAGTGCCCTCCTTGAGAACGGTCTCCTCGAGAGCGCTCTTGTTGAGAGCATTCTCGCTGAGTGCACCCTCTCTGAGAGCACCTTGTGTTACATACGTGAGGATGCCCTCTGTGAGAGTGGTGTTCTTGAGAGCGTTCTCGCTGAGTGCACCCTCTCTGAGAGCACCTTACATTACGCATGTGAGGATGCCCTCCTCGAGAGCATGCTCCCTGAGAGCGTTCTCCTGAGAGAGCTCCCTCCATGGGAGCGTTCTCCCTGAGTACACATTGCGCTACCCATGTGAGAGTGGGCTAACTGAGGATGCCCTCTCCAATAGCATCCTCCTTAAGACTACCCTTTGCGAGATCATTCTCTGTGAGAGAAGCCTTTGTTAGAGCAGCCTCCCTGAGAGCGTTCTCCTTGAGATCACCCTCCCTAAGAGTGCCTTGTGCTATGCTCATGAGAGTGTTCTCCTTGAGAGCACCCTCATTGAAAGCATTCTCTCAAAGAGCACCCTCTATTAGAGGGGTGTTCCTGAGAGCGTTCTCGCTGAGTGCACCCTCTTTGAGAGTGCCTTGTGCTACGCACGTGAGAATGTTCTCCTCAAGAGCACGCTCGTTGAGAGCATTCTCATGGAGAGCAGCCTTTGTTAGAGCATTCTTGCTGAGAGCGCCCTCAATGAGAGAGCCCTTGTTGAGAGCATTTTGTTGTAGAGCGCTATTTCTGGGAGTGGCCTCCCTAAAAGCGTTCTCTGCGAGAATGCCCTCCTTGAGAGCGTTCTTCCTGAGAGCGCCCTCCTTGAGCACACTCTCAGTGGGAGCACCCTCCATGAGAACGCTCTCCTAGAGAGCACCCTCCTTGAGAGTGCACTCTCGGGCAGAACACTATCTCTCCCTATATATGTTGATTAGGCCAGTTTTAGCCATGCTGTCCCATGTCCTTATAAATTTGGTCACGAAGCTCCATTTGGCCAACGCTTGGTCGAGAGCGTCTCCTAAAAAAAGTTCTCGGTGAGAGCGGCCTTTCGGAGAGCATTCTCCTTGAGAGTGCCTTGGGCTAGCACGTGACATTGTTCTCCTAGAGAGCACCTTCGTTGAGAGCTCCTTTTCGAAGGGTGCCCTCCCCGAGAGTGACCTCCTTGAGAGCACCTTGTGTTGCGCACCTGAGAGTGTTCTCCTCGAGAGCATACTTGTTGAGAGCGTTCTCTTGGAGAGTGCCCTTCTTGAGATTGGTCTCGCCAAGGGCACCCTCCCTGAGAGCATTCTCGTTGAGAGCGCCCTCCGTTAGAGTGGCCTTCTAAAGAGCTTTCTCCTTGAGAGGGCCCTCGCTGGGAGCGTTCTCCCTGTAACACCCTGGTTGAGAGCATTCTTTTGTAGAGCGCCCTTCCTAAGAGTGCCCTCCCTGAGAATGCCCTCTTTGAGAGTAGTCTCCTTGAGGACGTCCTCATGGGTAGCGCTCTCCTTGTTGCATCCTTGTTGAGAGCGGTCTCCCTGGAGAATGCCCTCCTTGAGAGTGGTCTCCCTGAGAGCACGCTCATGGGGAGCGGTCTTCATAAGAGTGCCCTCCTTAAGAACATACTTCTTGAGAGCGATCTTGCTGAGGATGACTTCATCGTGAACATTCTCCCCTCGAGCACCCTCATCAGGAGTAGTTTCCTTGGGAGTGGTCTTCCTAATTGTGCCCTCCCTGAGAACACCCTCCTTGAGAGTAATCTCATTGAGGATGCCCTCATTGAGAGTGTTCTCCCAGGAGCGCCCTCATTGAGAGCGCCCTCATCGGGAGGAGTCTCCTTGGGAGTGGTCTTCCTAAGAGTGCCCTCCCTGAGAATGTCCTCCTTGAGAGCAATCTCACTGAGGATGCTTTCATCGGGAGCATTCTCCCTGGAGCGCCCTTGTTGAGAGCGGTCTCCCTGGAGAATGCCCTCCTTGAGAGCGGTCTCTGTGACAACGCCCTCATCGGAGCATTCTCCTTGGAGCACCCTCATTGAGAGCATTTTGTCGAAGAGTGCCCTCCTTGAGAGCATTCGCCCTAAGAGCATCCTCCATTAGAGCGGCTTCCATGAGAGCGTTCTCCATGAGAGCACCTTACGTTACGCACGTGAGAGTTTTTAGCTTGAAATCGTTCTTTCGTAGAGTGCCCTTCGTAAGAGCGTCCTCCCTGAGAATGCCCTCCTCGAGAGTGATCTCCCTGAGGACGTCCTCATCGGTAGCATTCTCCTTGGAGTGCCCTTGTTGAGAGCGGTCTCTCTGAGAGCGCACTCATGGGGAGCGGTCTTCGTAAGAGTGCCTTCCCTGAGAACACCCTCCTTGAGAATGGTCTCCCTGAGGACACCTTCATCGGGAGCATTCTCCCTGAAGCACCTTCATTGAGAGCGCCCCCATCGGGAGCAGTCTCCTTGGGAGTGCCCTTCCTAAGAGCGCCCTTCCTGAGAATGCCCTCGTTGAGAGCGATCACACTGCGGACGCCCTCATGGGTAGCGTTCTCCGTGTTGCACCCTTGTGGAGAGGGTTCTCCCTGGAGAACGCCCTCCTTGAGAGCAGTCTCCCTGAGAGTGCACTTATGGGCAGTAGTCTTGGTAAGAGTGCCCTCCTTGAGAATGCCCTTCTTGAGAGTGATCTTGCTGAGGACGACTTCATCGTGAATGTTCTCCCCTCAAGCGCCCTCATCGGGAGTAGCCTCCTTGGGAGCGGTCTTCCTAAGTGTGCCCTCCCTGAGAACATCCTCCTTGAGAGCAATCTCATTGAGGACGCCCTCATCGGGAGTGCTCTCCCTGGAGCACGCTCATTGAGAGCGCCCTCGTCAGGAGGAGTCTCCTTGGGAGCAGTCTTCCTAAGAGTGCCCTCCCTGAGAACGCCCTCCTTGAGAGCAATCTCACTGAGGACGCTTTCATCAGGAGCATTCTCCCTGGAGCGCCCTTGTTGAGAGCGGTCTCCCTGGAGAATGTCCTCCTTGAGAGCAGTCTCTGTGACAGCGCCCTCATCGGAAGCGTTCTCCTTGGAGCACCCTCATTGAGAGAGTTTTATTGAAGAGTGCCCTCCTTGAGAGCGTTCTCCCTGACAGTATCCTCCGTTAGAGCTGCCTCCATGAGAGCGGTCTCCTTGAGGAAGTCCTCATCGGTAGCATTCTCCTTAGAGCGCCCTCATTGAGAGCGGTCTCTCTGAGAGCGCACTCATGGGGAGCGGTCTACTTGAGAGCGGTCTTCGTAAGAGTGCCCTCCCTGAGAATGCCCTCCCTGAGAACGGTCTCCCTAAGGACGCCTTCATCGGGAGGGTTCTCCCCAGAGTGCCTTCATTGAGAGCACCCCCATTGGGAGCAGTCTCCTTAGGAGTGCCCTTCCTAAGAGTGCCCTCCCTGAGAACACCCTTGTTGAGAGCGATCTCATTGCAGATGCCCTCATGGGTAGCGTTCTCCCTGTTGCGCCCTCATGGAGAGCGGTCTCCCTGGAGAACGCCCTCATTGAGAGCAGTCTCCCTGAGAGGGTGGTCATGGACAGCAGTCTTCGTAAGAGTGCCCTCCTTGAGAACGCCCTTCTTGAGAGCGATCTTGCTGAGGACGACTTCATCATGAACGTTCTCCCCTCAAGCGCCCTCATCAGGAGCAGTCTCCTTGGGAGCGTTCTTCCTAAGTGTGCCCTCCCTGAGAACGCCCTCCTTGAGAGCAATCTCACTGAGGACGCCCTCATCGGGAGTGCTCTCCCTAGAGTGCCCTCATTGAGAGTGCCCTCGTCAGGAGGAGTCTCCTTAGGAGTGGTCTTCCTAAGAGTGCCCTCCCTGATAATGCCCTCCTTGAGAGCAATCTCACTAAGGATGCTTTCATTAGAAGCGTTCTCCCTGGGTTGACCTCATTGAGAGCGGTCTCCCTGGAGAATGCCCTCCTTGAGAGCGGTCTCTGTGACAGCACCCTCATCGGAGCGTTCTCCTTAGAGCACCCTCATTGAGAGAGTTTTGTCGAAGAGTGCCCTCCTTGAGAGCGTTCTCCCTGAGATCATCCTCTGTTAGAGTGGCCTCCGTGAGAGCGTTCTCCATGAGAACACCTTGCGTTACGCACGTGAGAGATTTCAGCATGAGAGCGTTCTTTCGTAGAGTGCCCTTCGTAAGAGCGTCCTCCCTGAGAACGTCGTCCTCGAGAGCAATCTCCCTAAGGATGTCCTCATCGGTAGCATTCTCCTTGGAGCACCCTCGTTGAGAGCGGTCTCTCTGAGAGCGTGCTCATGGGAAGCGGTCTACTTAAGAGCGGTCTTCATAAGAGTGCCCTCCCTGAGAACGCCCTCCCTGAGAATAGTCTCCCTGAGGACGCCTTCATCAGGAGCATTCTCCCTGGAGTACCTTCATTAAGAGCACCCCCATCGGGAGCAGTCTCCTTGGGAGCACCCTTCCTAAGAGCACCCTCCCTGAGAATGCCCTCGTTGAGAGCAATCTCACTGCGGACGCCCTCATGGGTAGTGTTCTCCCTATTGTACCCTCATGGAGAGCGGTCTCCTTGAGAGCATGCTCATGGGCAGCGGTCTTCGTAAGAGTGCCCTCCTTGAGAACACCCTTCTTGAGAGCGATCTTGCTGAGGATGACTTCATCGTGAATGTTCTCCCCTCGAGCGTCCTCATCGGGAGTAGTCTCCTTGGGAGTGGTCTTCCTAAGTGTGCCCTCCTTGAGAACGCCCTCCTTGAGAGCAATCTCACTAAGGACACCCTCATCGGGAGCGCTCTCCCTGGAGCGCCCTCATTGAGGGTGCCCTCATCGGGAGGAGTCTCCTTGGGAGCGGTCTTCCTAAGAGTGACCTGCCTGAGAACACCCTCCCTGAGAGCAATCTCACTAAGGATGCTTTCATTGGAAGCGTTCTCCCTGGAGCGCCCTCATTGAGAGCGTTCTCCCTAGAGAATGCCCTCCTTGAGAGCGGTCTCTATGATAGCACCCTCATCAGAGCGTTCTCCTTGGAGCATCCTCATTCATAGTGTTTTGTCGAAGAGTGCCCTCCTTGAGAGCATTCTCCCTGAGAGCATCCTCCATTAGAGCGGCCTCTGTGAGAGCGTTCTACATGAGAGCACCTTGCGTTATGCATGTGAGAGTTTTCAACTTGAGAGCATTCTTTTGTAGAGCGCCCTTCGTAATAGCGTCCTCCATGAGAATGCCCTCCTCGAGAGCAGTCTCCCTGAGGACATCCTCATCGGTAGCGTTCTCCTTGGAGCACCCTCATTGAGAGCGGTCTCTTTGAGAGCGTGCTCATGGGGAGCGGTCTACTTGAGACTGGTCTTCGTAAGAGTGCCCTCCCTGAGAACGCCCTCCCTGAGAATGGTCTCCCTAAGGATGCCTTCATCGGGAGCATTCTCCCTGGAGCACCTTCATTGAGAGTGCCCCCATCGGGAGCAGTCTCCTTGGGAGTGCCCTTCCTAAGAGTGCCCTCGTTGAGAGTGATCTCACTGCAGATGCCCTCATGGGTAGTGTTCTCCCTGTTGTGCCCTCATGGAGAGCGGTCTCCCTGAAGAACGTCCTCCTTGAGAGTGGTCTCCTTGAGAGCATGCTCATGGGGAGCGGTCTTCGTAAGAGTGCCCTCCTGTAGAACGCCCTTCCTGAGAGTGATCTTGCTGAGGACGACTTCATCGTGAATGTTCTCCCCTCGAGCGCCCTCATCGGGAGCAGTCTCCTTGGGAGTGGTCTTCCTAAGTGTGCCCTCCCTGAGAACACCCTCCTTGAGAGCAATCTCACTAAGGACGCCCTCATCAGGAGTGCTCTCCCTGGAGCACCCTCATTGAGAGCGCCCTTGTCGAGAGGAGTCTCCTTGGGAGCGATCTTCCTAAGAGTGCCCTCCCTAAGAACATGCTCCTTGAGAGTAATCTCACTGAGGATGCTTTCATCGGGAGCATACTCCCTGGAGCACCCTCATTGAGAGCGGTCTCCCTAAAGAATACCCTCCTTGAGAGCAGTCTTTGTGACAGCACCCTCATCGAAAGTGTTCTCCTTGGAGCACCCTCATTGAGAGCATTTTGTCGAAGAGTTCCCTCCTTGAGAGCATTCTCCCTGAGAGCATCCTTCGTTAGAGTGGCCTTCGTGAGAGCGGTCTCCCTAAGGACATCCTCATCGGTAGCGTTCTCCTTGGAGCGTTCTCGTTGAGAGAAGTCTCTCTGAGAGCGCACTCATGGGGAGTGGTCTACTTGAGAGCGGTGTTCGTAAGAGTGCCATCCCTGAGAACGTCCTCCCTGAGAACGGTCTCCCTGAGGATGCCTTCATCGAGAGCATTCTCCATAGAGCGCCTTCATTGAGAGTGCCCCCATCGGGAGTAGTCTCCTTGGGAGCACCCTTCCTAAGAGCGCCCTCCCTGGGAATGCCCTCATTGAGAGTGATCTCACTATGGACACCCTCATGGGTAGTGTTCTCCCTGTTGCGCCCTCATGGAGAGCGGTCTCCCTGGAGAATGCCCTCCTTGAGAGCGGTCTCCCTGAGAGCACGCTCATGGGTAGCGGTCTTCATAAGAGTGCCCTCCTTGAGAATGCCCTTCTTGAAAGAGATCTTGCTAAGGACGACTTCATCGTGAACGTTCTCACCTCGAGCACCCTCATCGGGAGTAGTCTCCTTGGGAGCGGTCTTCCTAAGTGTGCCCTCCCTGAGAACGCCCTCCTTGAGAGCAATCTCATTGAGGANAATCTCACTGAGAAAGCTTTCATCGGGAGCGTTCTCCCTGGAGCGTCCTCGTTGAGAGCGGTCTCCCTAGAGAATGCCCTCCTTGAGAGCGGTCTCCCTGGAGAATGCCCTCCTTGAGAGCGGTCTCTGTGACAGCACCCTCATTGGAAGCGTTCTCCTTGGAGTGCCCTCATTGAGAGCATTTTTTCAAAGAGTGCCCTCATTGAGAGCATTTTTTCAAAGAGTGCCCTCCTTGAGAGCGTTCTCCCTGAGAGCATCCTCTATTAGAGCAGCCTCCGTGAGAGCGTTCTCCATGAGAGCGCCTTGCATTACCCACGTGAGAGTTTTCAACTTGAGAGTGTTCTTTCATAGAGCGCCCTTCGTAAGAGCATCCTCCCGGAGAATGCCCTCCTTGGGAGTGGTCTCCTTGAGGACGTCCTCATCGATAGCGTTCTCCTTTGAGCACCCTCGTTGAGAGCGGTCTCTTTGAGAGTGCACTCATGGGGAGCGATCTACTTGAGAGCGGTCTTCATAAGAGTGTCCTCCCTGAGAATGCCCTCCCTGAGGACGCCTTCATTAGGAGCGTTCTCCCTGGAGCGTCTTCATTGAGAGTGCCCCCATCAAGAGCAGTCTCCTTGGGAGCGGTCTTCCTAAGAGTTTCCTCCCTGAGAATGCATGCCCTCATTGAGAGTGATCTCACTACGGACGTCCTCACTGAGATCGGTGTTGCTGGGGATGCCCTCTTTGAGACCGTTCTTCCTTAGAGTGACCTCTCGTTGCACCTTGCGTTGCACACGTGAGAGTGTTCTCCTCGAGAGCGCCCTTCCCCAGAGCGTTCTCTTGTAGAGCCTCCTTCTTGAGATCAGTCTTGCTAGGGGTGCCCTCCCCTAGAGCGTTCTCCTTGAGAGCACCCTCCGTTAGAGCGGCCTTTTGAAGAGCTTTCTCCTTGAGAGGGCCCTCGGTGGGAGCATTCTCCCTGTAACACCCTGGTTGAGAGCACTGTGTCGAAGAGTGCACTCCCTGAGAGCTACCTCCATCAGAGCGGTCTCCACAAGAGCGTTCTCCTTAAGAGTGCCTTCTACCCTCATGTGAATGTTCTCCTCGAGAGCATCATCGTTAAGAGTGTTCTTTGGAAGAGCACCCTCCTTGAGAACACCCTCCGTGAGAGCGTCCTCTATTAGAGTGGCCTTTAGGAGAGCATTATCTTTGAGAACACCCTCCCAGAGAGCACCTTGCGCCATGCACGTGAGAGCGCTCTCCTTGAGCTGGTCCTTCGTGATCAAATTTATAAGGGTGCGAGCTGGTATGGCTGAAACTAGCACAATCAACATATATAGGGGGAGGTAGAGTTGACGAGCGGTCAGAGTGATAGAGCGATACGTGGGTTTCTCCCCTCAGGGATGCCTTTCCCTGCCCATGATATCATGGCCTCGTTGTTCATGTCTGTGACCCGCGAGCCTTGGTTGCAAAGAAGGATAGCCCCGGAGAAGGCGTTGTCCTCATTTACGATTTGAGATAAAAGGCTTGTAGTGTTGTGGGCATGTTCCATGGGGTTGGTTGCCCTGGAGCATTCCTCTTGGAGCGCCATCATTGAGAGCTCCCTCTGGGCAAGTGCTCTCCCTCAAAGGGACCTCCCTAAGCGCACTCTGCATTATGCATGCGAGAGTGTTCTCCTGGAGAGCACCCTTGTTAAGATTATTATCTTGGAGAGCTACCTCCATTAGAACACCATCATTGAGATCGGTTTAGCTAGGGACGCCCTTGTTGAGAGAGTCCCTCTTTAAGAGCATTCTACGTGAGATCGCCCTCCTCGAGAGCGTTCTCCTTGAGAGCTCTCTCCCTTAGAGTGACCTCTCTCAGAGGGTTCTCCTCTAGAGCACCTTGTGTTGTGCACGTAAGAGTGTTCTCCTTAAGAACGCCTTTGTTGAGAGCGTTCTCTTGGAGAGTGGCCTCCATTAGAATGCCTTCCTTGAGACCGGGCTCTGTGACATCGCCCTTGATAAGAGCATTATTTTTAGGAGTGCCCTTCATTAGAGGGGCCTTCGAAAGAGCGTCCTCTTTGAGAGCGCTCTCGTTGAGATCGTTCTATCGAAGAGCCCCTTCGTTTAGAGCATGCCTTTCACGAGAGCATTTTCCCTGAGAGCGGCCTCTGTGAGAACATTCTTGTTGAGGATGTGTTCTCTGATTATCTTGTGCTATGCCCGTGAGAGCGTTCTTCTTGAGAGCGCCCTCGTTGAGAGCTCTTTCTCAGAAGGTGCCCTCTTAGAGAACGGTCTTCGTTAGTGCAAGCACCCTCAGAGCGTTCAACCTGAGATCACCTTGTGTTACGCACATGATAGTGTTCTCCCCAAGAGTGCTATTGTTGGGAGCGTTCTCTTGGAGAGCATCCTCCATTACAGCGCCCTTGTTGAGATTGGTCTGGCTGAGGACACTCTCCTTGAGAGTGTTCTTCTTCAGAGCGCCCTCTATTAGAGCGACCATCTGACAAGTATTCTCTTTAAGGGTGCCCTCTCCCGGATCGTTCTTCATAGAGTGCCCTCGTTGAGATCATTCTATCGAAGGATGCCCTCATTTATATCGCCTTTTCTGAGATCATTCTTCCTAAGAGAGGTCTCTGTGAAAGTGTTCTCCTTGAGAGCTTCCTCCATGATGGCGTTGTCCATGGGATCACCTTGCATTATGCACGTGAAAGTGTTCACCTTGAGAGTGCCATCATTGAGAACGCATGGATCAGAGAGTGTCATTCCAAAGAGTGTCCTCCCTGAGAACGGTGTCATCGAGAACGCCCTTCGTCCTCCTTAAGAACGTTCTCAGTGGTAGCGGCCTCTCTAGGAGCACGCTCCATTAGAGCTTCTTTTCAGATAGTGTTCACCTTGAGAGCACCTTCCTCGAGAGTGCTTAGCGTTAGTCATGTGAGAGTGTTCTCCTGGAGAGTGCACTTGTTGAGAGATCACTCTTGAAGGATGCCCTCCTAGAAAGACGCCCTCCTTAGCAGCGTCCTCCTTGAGAGCGTTGTACGTGAGATCGCCTTCCCTGAGAGCATTCTCCTGGACAGTGCCTTGCTAAAGTGGCCTTCCATTTGAGCGTTCTCCACGGAGCACCATCATTGAGAACGTTTTGTTGAAGAGCGCCCTCCAGTAGAGCAGCCATTGCAGGAACATTCTCCTCGAGAGCGGATTCGATGAAAGTGTTGTCCATGAGAGCACCTTGCGTCATGCAGGCAAGAGTGTTCTTCTTGAGAGTGCCAATGTTGAGAACGCTTGTATCAGAGAGTGCCCTTCTTAAGAGTGCCTTTCTTGAGAATGCATTCGCTGAGAATGGTCTCGTTGAGGACACCCTCCTGGAGAGCATCCTCCTTAAGAACATTTTTTTCGAGAGCGCTCTTGTTGAGATCGTTCTCTTGGAGAGCTATGTCCATTGGAACTTCCTCTTTGAGATCGGCCTCTCAGTGGACGGCCTCTTTCTGAGAGCGTCATCTTGGAGAGTGCTATCAATGAGAGCGTCATGTGCCCTCGTGTGAGTATTCTCCTCGAGATCATCCTCATTGTGAGCAGCCTCCGTACGAGTGCCCTCATTGAGAAGGCCCTTCATGAGAGGAATCTCCCCAAGGACGCCCATCTCGAGAGGGTCCTCCATAATAACATTCTCCATGAGAGCACCCTCACTTAGAGCAGCCCTTGGGAGAGCATTCTCCTTGAGTGCGTCCTCCTCTTTGAGTGGATTCAGCGACGGAGGTGAGGGCGATCTCATCGATTTGGTCCTTCATGACCAAATTTATAAGGGTGCGGGACGGTATGGCTGAAACTGGCCCAATCAACATATATAGGGGGAGGTAGAGTTGACGAGAGGTTGGAGTGATAGAGTGATATGTGGGTTTCTCCCCCTAGGGATGTTTTGCCCTACCCACGATATCACGGTGTGGTTGCTCATGTGGGTGACTTGCAAGGCTTGTTGGGAAGAAGGATGACCCCGGAGAAGGTGGTGTCCTCGTTTACGATTTGATTTGGATGACCGTTTCGTGTTGGTAGCACATCGAAAATAGGTGGCACTGATGGCTTTACAGGATCGAACGATCCCATGCGGAACAATTTCATGCGAACGGTAGCATTGATTTGGTGCGGTGGAGGAGGTAGAGCATTTGGACTCCCCCACGGGGAAGCGTCGAGCACATGTTGTCTCTGCGTATGCACCGATTCGATTGCCTAGTAGCGCATGGGTGGTAGTGGAGAGTTGACCTGGATGAGGTGAGAAACGACGAGGGACTTGAGGGTGCATCGTTGTTGGTTTCGGTTTGAGGACTCTATTAACTCGGGTGACCGTCTCGAGGTCATAGCACAACAAAAAGAGCCTTTTGTGGACTCAAGGACACAAGTAGCGCCTTCCCTTGGAGTAGCTTGCGAAGTTTGAGCGCACGCTCGAACATGTCATGAGTTGTTCAAGGGCTAGGAGAATTAGTCAGAGGGATGTTTTAAGGGCCATGTCTCAAAAATCCCTTGTCTTGGCTACGGCACGCTATGTCTCTGTGATTCACGGAGGAGTTTTATGTTGCTCGGTCACATGACGGCGAATTCGGTTGACCCTGATGTGCTGACCGAAATCGTCGGTGCAAGGCTGGAACATGACGAGTACCGAAGGAGATGCGGACGAGCACAGTTGACCCTGCCTCCGCTTGAGGGCAAGCTGGAAAGGACGAAGGCAGAGTGCCTCGAATGGTCTGCACGCGGATCAAACGAGGACTTCCCCGAGCACCGCCGAAGCGTTATACGCTGGGTTATACGTAAATAGGGCGTGAGCAATGAATCGGGCGTACACGGCGTAAACAGCGTAAACAGAAGTGACTATAACGCGGGCGTGTGAATGTGACAGCGTAAACTGAAATGTGCACAGCGTGAGCGTACAGGCGTGACAGCGTAAACAGTGAAATGTCCGCAGCGTGAGCGTGCAGGCGTGATAGCGTAAACAGTGAAAAGTACACAGCCTGAGCGTTCAGGCGTGGCAGCGTAAACAGTGAAAAGTACACGGCGTGAGCGTATAGGCGTGACAGCGTAAACGGTGAATGGATGTGGGGCGTAAAATGGCGTGAACAGTGGGCGTATACAAACGGTGACGGAGCGAGAATGCAAACGGCTGTGGGCGAGGAGTGGGCCAAATTAACGTAAAACTGAGAAAGTACAAACAGCAAGTGTAAACAGTGGTCATTTCCGCATACGGCCCGAGTACAGACCGCGAACGTAAACAGGCGTAAACAAAGCACGGGCGAAATTAGCATAAAACTGTAAGAAGAACTTGCTGTAAATGTAAACACTACATTATGGAATTAAAGTTTTGTGCACCGGTCTAACGCAGTTGTGTGGGGGACACAACGCGGACGTAAAGCCCCGGTGGACGGAAGGATGCAGCTGGCGGACACGGTGGGCGAGGCGTGAACTGTGTTTAGTATGCAGCGTGCAGCATACAGCGTGCAACGTGGGAGTAGAGGGTTTCAGCAGCGTAATTGCTCTGCGTCAGCTCTCTGGTGAATTTTCGCGGCCCGGTAAATGTGGAACGACGGGCTATTTATAGAGGTAGGGTTACCGGGAATATCGGACTGAACGACACGTGGCGTATAGACCGGGTGTTATAAATTAGAAACTCAGGATACGTTGGGCGTATACATTACAAGCTGGCGTGTACGCTGGGCGTACACGCTGGGCGTAAACATTACATGCTGGCGTGTACGATGGGGCGTACACGCTGGGCGTATACGTCGGGTGTAAACACCGGGCGTAGACGCCGACAGATGTCCACTTGCTTCAATCCTTGCTCTCTGGCGTAACCTTTATGTTGCCCTTGGAAACCCTGTCGTCGAGCGTCCCTGCCGTACGTTGGGCGTGAACGCTGGGCGTGTATGCTGGGCGTGTACGCTGGGCGTGAACACTGGGCGTGAACGCTGGACGTGAACGCTTGGCGTGTACGCTGGGCGTGAATGCTGGGCGTGTACGCTGGGCGTGAACGCTGGGCGTGAACGCTGGGCGTGCACGCTGGTACAACACTTAGAAGATTTTTGTGGTGTTTCATTGGCCCCTCTTTGTTGGCGCTTGGAGGAATATACCCGAGAAGCGTCGACAAAGAAGCGCAAAACACCGCAAGCAGCATGATAAAAGCCTTATTCCTTGTCATCTGGCCAGACCTCATCGTACTGTGTTCGATGGTAAATGGGATTTGAAAGGGCGAGATTGGAAACTGATGAGAAGGGTGGGATCATGGGGATTGGTCACTGTCCGGGGGATCATTCCGGAAAAGGAGGTATTTAGGTATGTGGCATGCCGGTCCTTGTCGGTAGCCATATTTTGGCGGACTCGGAATTCAAGTATGCCGTGTGTGTCCTTTGGCGGAACGATGCTCCTAATGGTTTCTTAGGAGAACTAATTATCGTTACCAAAGCCACGGGGTTATGTTTTGC
The DNA here is from genome assembly GCA_015680685.1 of Gnetum montanum. Taxonomy (NCBI): domain Eukaryota; kingdom Viridiplantae; phylum Streptophyta; class Gnetopsida; order Gnetales; family Gnetaceae; genus Gnetum; species Gnetum montanum. The sequence continues at coordinate 223,051 of MNCI01000903.1, forward strand.
ATTCTTTGGAGGAACAGTTCCCTTCTTTGGGGAAACCGTTGGCGGAGAGCCAAAACCATGTGATGGGATTCTTTGGATGAAATTTTTTTTTTTTTTTTGAGATTTGATCTTGTATTCATGTATGAATCTTGTGTCACGTGTGTTCCGATTGGTGTAACGTCTCGCAGCATGCGATGGTTTGGTAGACAGATATCAGGTTTTCGGGGAGTGGGAATGTGCAGGTCAAGGGTTCGATTTAGCCTTGCTAGGTGAACAAATGGACCTTGGCTCATCCTGCTACTTACGATGAAGCGCAACTTCGTACGAGAACTCCTGGGCGTCATCCTGCAAAGGCAACTTCAAAGAGACAAGAAAACCACAAGTGAATTAAAGAGCTTAGATTTAGCCAGCTGCCAGTGAACCAAATTATTCGGACGATTCTGAGTTTTGAATGTTGGAGTCGACGACGGGGGATGCGATGATTCTGATGGATGAATGTGGCTGTGGAATGAGGAGCTGGAGATGAACACACCAGTTTATAGTCTTAGCGGACTATCATGAGTTGTTTTTCTGTCATAACCCGTTGGACAATACCTGTTTAAAGTTGTGGCGGACTTTATATTGCCAGTTTTGAGTCTTGGCGGACCCCGAAGAGGCAAGCTAGGTTACAGTCTTAGCAGACTTGGTGGTGTCAGTTTTAAGTCATGATCCAGGACTGTTCTGTGGTATCAGTTTTAAGTCATGATCCAGGACTGTTCTGTGGTATCAGTTTTAAGTCATGATCCAGGACTGTTCTGTGGTATCAGTTTTAAGTCATGATCCAGGACTGTGGTGTGGTTTACCTGAGTCCGAATTCATGTGTAGAACGGTTTGAGGAACAGATGATTGGTTGGATTTGCAAACTCTTTTCCATCCATGTCGGCCAATTTAAATGCCCCGTTGTCGAATGCTTTAGTAACAAGGTAAGGTCCTTCCCAGTTGGCTGAGAATTTATCTGGGTGTTCCCGAACAGCTTTAAGTACGAGGTCTCCTTCTTTGATGGGACGCTTATGAATGTCATGTCAATGTCTTTGCCGCCGTTGTTTCTGATACCATTCAATTTGATCGAGCGTACGCATGCGTTCCTCCTCCACCGAGTCTAGGTCGATGATGCGTAAATCATTATTTTGCTCGTCGTAAAGGAGATCGGAGAGCGTGATCCTTAGAGATGGTACCTGCAATTCTAGAGGTAAAACAGCTTCTGAACCATAAACAAGACTATACGGGGTTTTACCTGTCGAGGTCCGGTGCGTGGTGCGGTATGCCCATAACGCATACACCAGTTGTTCATGCCATCTTCGTTTGCTCTGGACAAGCATCTTTTTGAGTACTGTGATGATTTTTTTATTTGTTGATTCTGCCTACCCGTTACTTTGAGGGTAATAAGGGGATGAGAACGAATGCCTAATCCTCAGACTATCGCAAAAGGTTTTCGTTTCGGCACTACTAAATTGCGGTCCGTTGTCAGTGATAATCGCTAAAGGGATGCCGAAGCGGGTTACAATGTTTTCTAGGATAAAGTTGCACATGTGCTTAGATGTTTTTTTTTCAGAGGGGAATGGCTTCTACCCATTTCGTGAAGTATTCTGTTGCGGTTATGATGAAACTATGGCCTGCGGAAGACGAAGGTGTTATTGGGCCGATGAGATCCAATCCCCATTTCTGAAAAGGCCATGTTATTTGTGCTGTGTGCAACTCGTTGGGCGGTATATGTATTAAATTACCATGTTTTTAACAGATATTACATGTTTTGACCTTGGACTAACAGTCGTACTCCATGTGCGGCCAATAGTATCCTAGGCGTCTTATTTTAGTAGCCATTGCCTTTGGTGCAATGTGTCCCCCACATATTCCATCATGCACTTGTTCGACAATTGTTTGGGCATCAGCACTATTGACGCATGTTAGTAATATGCCTTCGTAGGACCGATGGCACAACGTATCCCCTATTAATATGTACTGCCTAGAACGTTTACGTACTGCATCTTTTTGTGCGTTGGTTAAATGTTGTGATGCTTCACCGCGCAGAAGGTATTCTCTTACGTCATCATACCATTCATTAGCATGTGTTGTACTGACAGATGCGATTGGAAGCGCATCGAGAGTGTTGGTTATGGGTTTGGCACAGCTGGTCACGGAGCTTGGTAGTGCATGGAACGTATCAGGGGACATGTTCAGAGCTAAGGTTGCTAAGGTGTCCGCAATGGTATTATCGTTCCTAGGGATATGTTGGACGTCAACCTTTCCGAATTGTTTAAGTAGGTGCTTAGCCAAATCACAGTATGGTTGTAAGTGTTGTGCTTTGCACACATAGATATCCGTGACTTGGTTTACAACCGGTTGTGAATCCCCTTTGACTACGAGCCGTGTAATGTCCAAGGCTAATGTGGCTGCGAGACCTCTGAGGAGACCCTCGTACTCTGCTATGTTATTGGTGCA
>MNCI01000903.1:226177-241177 GCA_015680685.1 Gnetum montanum
TCGAGAGTGTTGGTTATGGGTTCGGCACAACTGGTCACGGAGCTTGGTAGTGCATGGAACGTGTCAGGGGATATGTTCAGAGCTAAGGTTGCTAAGGCGTCCGCAATGGTATTATCGTTCCTAGGGATATGTTGGACGTCAACCTTTCCGAATTGTTTAAGTAGGTGCTTAGCCAAATCACAGTATGGTTGTAAGTGTTGTGCTTTGCACACATAGATATCCGTGACTTGGTTTACAACCGGTTGTGAATCCCCTTTGACTACGAGCCGTGTAATGTCCAAGGCTAATGTGGCCGCGAGACCTCTGAGGAGACCCTCATACTCTGCTATGTTATTGGTGCAATGAAAATCGAAGCGATAGGCGAAAGGCTTAATTTCTCCAGAGGGGTATGTGATTACAGCGGCAGCGCTTCCTCCTCGGGAGGTGGATGCTCCGTCGAAGTTTAGAACCGCCTCGTAGTCGTCTGGCACCGCGTCTATTGTATTTACATTCTCGTCTGGGAATTCGGGTTCTATCGTACCTGGATCGTGCGTTGGCGATGTGGTCATTTGATTCGCTATGGCTTGACCCTTTACTGACGATTGTGCTACATAGTGCAGATCAAACTCAGCTATGATTGCCTTCCAGCGGGCTATCCTGCTTGACTCATAGATGTTTCCGGTTATAGCCCTGAGCACATTATCTTTACAAATTATGTTAACTTGATTTTGGAAAAGATAATGCCGCCATTTCTTTAAAGCGAAAACCAAAGCTAAGCATGACTTTTCTACATCGTTATATCTCTTTTCGTGGGCAACCATTGCATGACTCAGGTAGTATACAGGCACCTCAATCCCGTCATCTCGTTTTTGGCACAACATAGATGCGATCGATGATTCTGATGTTGCCAAGTAGATGTAAAACAACCTATCATTTTTGGGCAGGAACACGGTGGGTAATCAAGCGAGCGCCATTTTAACGTTGTCAAATGCTTCTTGGCACTGCGATGTCCATTCAAAGTGGGCATTTTTACGTAATAGGTGGTTCATAGGTGTAAGTTTTCTAGTCAAATTTTCTATGAATCTTCTAATGAACTGCAACCGCCCTTGTAGCCCTCGGAGTTCGGTTAGATTGTTAGGTGGCTTTAGGTTCATAATGGCCTTAACTTTATCGGGGTCTACCCGTATCCCTACCTCTAAGGCTACGAACCCAAGCATTTTGCCTGTTTTAACACCAAAAACGCATTTCTTCAGATTAAGCCTTAATTCGTATTTTAGACAACGTTTTAGCACTAAGTCGAGATCCTGCACATGTTTTTCTAGTGACTTTGACTTGACCACTATGTCGTCTACATAATCATTGAGCGAGTGTAAGATATAATCACTGAAAATATATGTCATCGCTCGTTGATATGTGGCCCCAGCATTCTTGAGACCAAAAGGCATCATGGTATAGCAAAAGGTTCCCCAAGGTGTCATGAAAGTAGTTCGAAGCTGGTGTTCCGGATTGATACGTATCTGGTTATATCCTGAGAACCCATCCATAAGGGATAATAGGGCATGCCCAGCAGTTGAATCAACTAGTTGATCGATGCTAGGTAAGGGAAATTCATCTTTTATGGTTGCTACGTTAAGGTCCCGAAAGTCAATGCAAAGACGAATACTTCCATTCTTCTTTGGGACTATAACCATGTTCGATACCCATTCAGCATAGTCAACAGCCGTAATGAAACCGGCTTGATAGAGCTTGGTAATCTCACTACGAACAGCTAATGCTACTTCGGGTTTGACCTTCCGTGCTTTCTGCTTGATTGGCCTTAGTTTTGGATCCAAGATTATGTTATGCTGGACGATACAGGGGTCTAATCCGGGCATGTCCACATAGGACCACGCGAATGCTTTTATATTATTTTGAAGTATGTTTTTTATATCTTTAGCTAGACATGGTTCTAGTAACGCACTTAACTTTAGGATTTTGACCTCCCCGTTGGGCATAGTTATGGAAGTTTCGATTAGAGGATCTTCGGTAATATTTTCGGCTTCAATGTCGAGGGATTTTGTCATTCCCTCATATTCTTGAACTGTTTGTTGTGTTGAGGCTATGATCGTGCCATTTGCGCTTGCATCAACGAGACTCGCGTCGATATTCCTTTCAACTGGACCGTATGGTCCGTTCATGACCAACGGACTGGTTAAGTAATTGCCATCCATTAGGGAAATTCCTGTCAATAAGCGGAGAGTTTGGTAAGATAGTGGAGTCCATTTTAGGCTTTTTGGTATTCTTTTAGTGCATATGCATGAAAGTGAGGCAACATGAGGGCGAACGGCAGTTTAACGCCTTACCGGGCGACAAACGGCAGTTTAACGCCTTACCGGGCGACCCACGGTAGTTTAACACCTTACTGGGCGACGAACGGCAATTTAATGCCTTACCGGGTGACGAACGGCAGTTTAACGCCTTACCGGGCGACGCACGGCAGTTTAACGCCTTACCGGGCGACGAATGGCAGTTTAACGCCTTACCAGGTAACGAACGGCAGTTTAACGCCTTACCGGGCAACGAACGGCAGTTTAACGCGTTACCGGGCAACGAATGGCAGTTTAACGCCTTACCGGGTGACGAACGGCAGTTTAACGCCTTACCGGGCGATGAACGACAGTTTAACGCCTTACTGGGCAACGAATGGCAGTTTAACGCCTTACCAGGCGACGAACGGCAGTTTAGCGCCTTACTGGGCGACGAACGGCAGTTTAACGCCTTACCGAGCGACGAATGGCAGTTTAGCGCCTTACTGGGCGACGAACGGTAGTTTAATGCCTTACCGAGCGACGAATGGCAGTTTAACGCCTTACCGGGCGACGAATGGCAGTTTAACGCCTTATCGGGCGACGAAGGGCAGTTTAACGCCTTACCGGGCGATGAATGGCAGTTTAACGCCTTACCGGGCGACGAATGGCAGTTTAACGCCTTACCGGGCGACGAACGGTAGTTTAACGCCTTACCGGGCAACGAATGGCAGTTTAACGTCTTACCGGGTGACGAACGGCAGTTTAACGCCTTACCGGGCGACGAACGGCAGTTTAACGCCTTACCGGGCGACGAACGGCAGTTTAACGCCTTACCGGGCAACGAATGGCAGTTTAACGCCTTACCAGGCGACGAACGGCAGTTTAGCGCCTTACTGGGCGACGAACGGCAGTTTAGCACCTTACTGGGTGATGAATGGCAGTTTAACGCCTTACCGGGTGACGAACGGCAGTTTAACGCCTTACCGGACGACGAATGGCAGTTTAACGCCTTACCGGGCGACGAATGGCAGTTTAACGCCTTATCGGGCGACGATGGGCAGTTTAACGCCTTACCGGACGACGAATGGCAGTTTAACGCCTTACTGGGCGACGAACGACAGTTATTCGTGTCTGTATGGATTTTATGGAGAAAATTTAAAACGAATTCAAAAAAGCACGAAAAATGAGACAAAAACCAAGAAAAACGGAGGAGCGGCGGCGGCGGCGGCGGCGTCATCGTCAGCGTCAGCGTCAGCGTGAACGCGCTATAAAAAGGCAGCAGGGCATCATTTTCTTCATTTCGGTTTTGGAGCGTGAGCGTGAACCCCAGCGTGAACGCCGAGCAAAACCCCAGCGTGAACGCCAAGACGGAACCCCAGCGTGAACGCCAAGCGAAACCCCAGCGTGAACACCGAGTGAAGCCCCAGCGTAAACGCCGAGCCAAACCCCAGCGTTAACGCCGAGATGGGCAGAGGCAAAGAACTGGAGGGCCGGGGGCAGAAAGGACCTGAACTGACCTTCGAGGAGGAGAGCCAGGCGATGCTGCACGGTCTACCCCACCTGAGCGTTCCCGCGTGGGCCGGATCTTCTCGCAGGTAGGCCTTTGCCCTTGTTTTGATCAATTTTTCATTTTCGCAGCGTAGGGTTATGTTGACGCCGTGCGCTATTTTTCGCACGTCGGGCGTATACGCCCAGCGTGACTTGTTTTTCGCACGCCGGGCGTATACGCCCAGCGTGACTGTTTTTCGTACGCCGAGCGTATACGCCCAGCGTGACTGTTTTTCGCACGGGTTTTTCGCACGTTGGGCGTATACGCCTAGCGTGACTGTTTTTTGCACGCCGGGCATATACGCCCAGCGTGACTCGTTTTTCGCACACCGGGCGTATACACCCAGCGTGACTCGTTTTTCGCACGCCGGGCGTATACGCCCAGCGTGACTCGTTTTTCGCACGCCGGGCGTATACGCCCAGCGTGACTATTTTTCGCACACCGGGCGTATACGCCCAGCGTGACTTGTTTTTCGCATGCCGGGCGTATACGCCCAACGTGACTGTTTTTCGCACGCCGGGCGTATACGCTCAGCGTGACGGGTTTTGCAAACAGTCTTTTAACATGTAGTTCTGGATATTCATTTTTTGTGTTGTTTAATGGTTTGCAGAGACGCTGAAGCTCCTCTTCTCGTGATTGAGCTGGTTGGGGTCTTAGCATGGTTTGGTCCTATGGAGAGTGACGACCCGACCCTGAGCTTGATCGTTGAGCATAACAAGGTGTGGTTCCGGGACAGGGCCGACGAGTTTCTGGCTTTCTTGCTGGACCATTTCGATGTTGTGGTCTGGTCTCATCTAGGCGGTGGTGTGGCTCGGAGCATTATCGAGGCCATGCTACCTGGCGCGGCAGAAGGCATCAGGCTTTTCATGGAGGACATTGATGAGGGGCCACTTGTTGCCGAGGGCGTTCCCCCTAGTGGTCCGAAATCAACCCGTCCATTAACCCGTGTGTGGGATCAGCTGCCACAGGGCCCCAACTACGTCAACAACACACTGTTCCTAGCAGACCGTGCGCATACTTTGTTCCAGAATCCACCGGGAACAGCGTACCGGGTGGAGAGGTAATTTCATCCTAATCTTGGGTATTCCCTCCTTCCTAACATTCAAATGTTTACTCTCATTTTGACACATGTTTTTGCCTTCCCGCAGACCGAAGGTTACTCCAAGCGGGGCTTACGCGGGTGATGACGGGCTTGGTTTGGCACGCACGGCCGTGGAAACATTTATGATGGGTCCCACTCTGCGCGGGGCAGTCTTGGCCCATACTAGGGAGGCCATGAAGCATTTTCCGAAGAAGTTTTCAAAGGCGTTTGTGCAATGTGTCGCACGTGGTTGGTTGCATGTTGACTGGGCTCCTAATGGGCCAATTTTTCCATCCGCTTCTGATCTGGGCGAAACTTCGAGGTCCAACACTGAAAGTAAGTGACCAAGTTTTCTAGATGTTCTGTTTGATTTGGTCAATTGTCAAGTATCAAGCTCATATGAGGGTTTTGGGTTTGTCTCTACAGCTGGCACCGCCTCCGACAGGGGCCCTGTCGTGACTGGGAGGACCGAGGCTACTCTCTCAATGAAATTTGGCGAAACCAGTGCTGCTCAGAAGTGGTTACAGACGAAGGCCTTGCCGTCTATTGTTGCCTGCTTGGAGCATGCCGGTCTCATGGCGCTCTTCGCTGCCCCTAGCCCGAACGTTTCTATAGCGGAGATGATTGGGATTGTAGATTCATTCGATAGACCCATCTCTTGCTATAGCACGCGTGTTAGGGACGTTAATGTGGTTTTCGAATTATCATAAGGCGGACGTAAAGCCCCGGTGGATGGAAGGATGCAGCTGGCGGACACGGTGGGCGAGGCGTGGACTGTGTTTAGTATGCAGCGTACAGCATGGAGCGTGCAGCGTGCGGCATGCAGCGTGCAGTGTACAGCGTGCAGCGTGCAGCATACAGCGTGCAACGTGGGAGTAGAGGGTTTCAGTAGCGTAATTGCTCTGCGTCGGCTCTCTGGTGAATTTTTGCGGCCCGGTAAATGTGGAACGACGGGCTATTTATAGAGGTAGGGTTACCGGGAATATCGGACTGAACGACACGTGGCGTATAGACCGGGCATTACAAATTAGAAACTCAGGATACGCTGGGCGTATACATTACAAGCTGGCGTGTACGCTGGGCGTACACGCTGGGCATAAACATTACATGCTGGCATGTACGCTAGGGCGTACACGCTGGGCGTATACGTCGGGTGTAAACACCGGGCGTAGACGCCGACAGATGTCCACTTGCTTCAATCCTTGCTCTCTGGCGTAACCTTTATGTTGCCCTTGGAAACCCTGTCGTCGAGCGTCCCTGCTGTACACTGGGCGTGAACGCTGGGCATGTACGCTGGGCGTGAACACTGCGCGTGAATGCTGGACGTGAACGCTGGGTGTGTACGGTGGGCGTGAACGCTGGGCGTGAACGCTGGGCGTGAACGCTGGGCGTGTACGCTGGGCGTGNACTTAGAAGATTTTTGTGGTGTTTCACCTGAAACTCGTTTCTATAGAGTTGCGAGATCGGAGCTAGCATTGATGGCTTTACAGGATTGAACGATCCCATGTGGAATGATTTCATTCGAATGGTAGCGTTGATTTGGTGTGGTGGAGGAGGCAGAGCGTTTGGACGCCCCCACGGGGTAGCGTCAAGCGCATGTCGGCTCTGCGTATGCACCAATTCGATTACCTAGTAGCGCATGGGTGGTAGTGGCGAGTTGACATGGACGAGGTGGGAAACGACGAGGGACTTGAGGGTGCGTTGATGTTGGTTTCGGTTTGAGGACTCTATTGACTCGGGTGACCATCTCGAGGTCGTAGCACAGCAAAAAGAGCCTTTTATGGACTCAAGGACATAGGTAGCGCCTTCCCTTGGAGTAGCTTACGAAGTTTGAGTGCACACTTGAACACATCGTGAGTTGTTCAAGGGCTAAAAGAAGCAGTCGGAGGGATGTTTTGAGGGCCATGTCTCGAAAATCCCTTGTCTTGGCTATGGCACGCTGTGTCTCTATGATTCGTGAAGGAGTTTTCTGTTGCTCGGTCGTGTGATGGGGAATTCGGTTGACCCTGAAACTCGTTTCTATAGAGTTGCGAGATTGGAGCCGGCACTGATGGCTTTACGGGATCGAACTATCCCATGTGGAATGATTTCATGCGAACGGTAGCATTGATTTGGTGTAGTGTAAGAGGCAGAGCATTTCGACACCCTCACGGGGTAGCGTCGAGCACATGTCGTCTCTGCGTATGCACCGATTCGATCGCCTAGTAGCGCATGGGTGGTAGTGGTGAGTTGACATGGATGAGGCGAGAAACAATGAGGGACTTGAGGGTGCGTCATTGTTGGTTTCAGTTTGAGGACTCTATTGACTCGGGTGACCATCTCGAGGTCGTAGCACAGGGAAAAGAGCCTTTTGTGGAGTCAAGGACACAGGTAGTACCTTCCCTTGGAGTAGCTTGTGAAGTTTGAGCACCTGCTCGAACACGTTGTGAGTTGTTCAAGGGCTAGGAGAAGTAGTTGGAGGGATGTTTTGAGGGCCATGTCTTGAAAATCCCTTGTCTTGGCTATGGCATGCTATGTCTCTGTGATTCGCGAAGGATTTTTCTGTTGCTTGGTTGCGTGACGGGGAATTCGGTTGACCCTGAAACTTGTTTCCATAGAGTTGCAAGATCGGAGCCAGCACTGATGGCTTTACGGGATCGAACGATCCCATGCGGAACGATTTCATGCGAACGGTAGCGTTGATTTGGTGCGGTGGAGGAGTCAGAGCATTTGGTCACCCCCACAGGGTAGCATCGAGCGCATGTCGTCTATGCGTATGCACTGATTCGATTGCCTAGTAGCGCATGGGTGGTAGTAGCGAGTTGACGTGGACGAGGTGAGAAACGACGAGGGTCTTAACGGTGTGTCAATGTTGGTTTCGGTTTGAGGACTCTATTGACTCGGGTGACCATCTCGAGGTCGTAGCACAGCGAAAAGAGCCTTTTTGGAGTCAAGTACACAGGTAGCACCTTCCCTTGGAGTAGCTTGCGAAGTTTGAGCGCACGCTCGAACACGTCGTGAGTTGTTCAAGGGTTAGGAGAAGTAGTCAGAGGGATGTTTTGAGGGCCATGTCTCAAAAATTCCTTGTCTTAGCTGTGCCACGCTGTGTCTCTATGATTCATAAAGGAGTTTTCTGTTGCTCGGTCATGTGACAGGGAATTCAGTTGACCCTAAAAATCATTTCCATAGAGTTACAAGATTGGAGCCGGCACTTATGGCTTTACGGGATCAAACGATCCCATGCGGAATGATTTCGTGCGAATGGTAGCATTGATTTGGTGTGGTGGAGTAGTCAGAGAATTTGGATGTCCCCATGGGGTAGCGTCGAGCACATGTCATCTCTGCGTGTGCACCGATTCGATTGCCTAGTAGTGCATGGGTGGTAGTGGCGAGTTGACGTGGACGAGGCCGGAAATGACGAGGACTTGAGGGTGCATCGATGTTGGTTTCGATTTGAGGACTCTATTGGCTTGGGTGACCATCTCGATGTCATAGCATAGCGAAAAGAGCCTTTTGTGGACTCAACGACACAGGTAGCTCCTTCCCTTGGAGTAGCTTGCGAAGTTCGAGCGCACGCTCGAACACTTCATGAGTTGTTCAAGGGTTAGGAGAAGCAGTCGGAGGGATGTTTTGAGGGCTATGTCTTGAAAATCCATTGTCTTGGCTACGGCACGCTGTGTTTCTGTGATTCGCGAAGGAGTTTTCTGTTGCTCGGTCGTGTGACGGAGAATTCGGTTGACCCTGAAACTCGTTTTCATAGAGTTGCGAGATCGAAGCTGGCACTGATGGCTTTACGAGATCGAACGATCCCATGTGGAATGATTTTGTGCAAACGGTAGCGTTGAATTGGTGCGGTGGAGGAGGCAGAGCGTTTGGACACCCCCACGGGGTAGAGTCGAGTACATGTCGTCTCTGCGTATGCACCGATTCGATTTCCTAGTAGCGCATGGGTGGTAGTGGCGAGTTGACCTAGACGAGGCGAGAAAGGAAGAGCTCTTTGTCTCTCATTCTCCATGCATTTGCTGGTGCCTTGCTTTTGTTTTCAGTTTGAGGATTTTATTGATTCTGGTGACCGGTTCGTGATCATCGCATCTTGAAAATTACCTTTCGTGGAATCAAGGACAAAGGCTTCCATTGTGATACGAACGTTGCCATCGACATAGGGTCATAGTTGCAATCGCGATTCCAGGATGCATCTCCCATTTTTCTTGATGCGATAGCAGTTGAGCACATGCGAATAGCTGTGTCAGGTTTGTGTGGTTGAGGTAGCAGAGCATGTCAATGCCCCCGCGGGGTAGCATCAGGTGCATGTTTCCTCTTCATGATCAAGGATCGGATAGCTCAGTAGCACGCGGGTGGTAGATGCGAGTTCATGTGCACGTGTTGCAGTACCTGGAGGATTGAGTTTCTGTTGTCCTTTATGCATGTTTGCGTGGATCATTTTTCAGTTTTTGGCCCCTGATTGTGTTCTTTGGTGCAGAACAAGTTCGTGTGAACGGTATCGTTGATTTGGTGCTGTGGAGGAGGCAGAGTGTTTGGATGCCCCCACGTGGTAGCGTCGAGTGCATGTCATCTTTTCCTATGCACCGATTCGATTGCCTAGTAGCAAATGGGTGGTAGTGGCGAGTTGACGTGGACGAGTTGAGAAATGATGAGGGACTTGAGGGTGCATCGTTGTTGGTTTCGGATTAAGGACTCTATTGACTCGGGTGACCGTCCCGAGGTCGTAGCACAATGAAATGATCCTTTTGTGGACTCAAGGACACAGGTAGCGCCTTCCCTTGGAGTAGCTTGCGAAGTTTGAGCACACGCTCGAACACGGTTGTAAGTTTTTCAAGGGTTAGGAGAAGCAGTCGGAGGGATGTTTTGAGGGCCATGTCTCGAAAATCCCTTGTCTTGGCTATGGCACACTGTGTCTCTGTGATTTGTGAAGGAGTTTTCTGTTGCTCGGTCACGTGACGGGGAATTCGGTTGACCCTGAAACTCATTTCTATAGAGTTACGAGACCGAAGCCCGCACTGATGGCTTTACGGGATCAAACGATCCCATGCGGTGGAGGCAGAGCATTTGGACGCCCCCACGGGGTAGCGTCAAGCACATGTCTTCTCTACCTGTGCACCATTTCGATTGCCTAGTAGTGCATTGGTGGTAGTGGCGAGTTGACCTGGATGAGTCGAGAAACAACGAGGGACTTGAGGGTCCGTCGTTGTTGGTTTTGGTTTGAGGACTCTATTGACTCAGATGACCATCTCAAGGTTGTAGCACAACGAAAAGAGCCTTTTGTGGATGCAAGGACATAGGTAGCGCCTTCCCTTGGAGTATCTTGAGAAGTTTGAGTGCACGCTTGAACACGTCGTGAGTTGTTCAAGGGTTAGGAGAAGTAGTCGAAGGGATGTTTTGAAGGCCATGTCTCAAAAATCCCTTGTCTTGGTTGCGGCACATTGTGTCTCTATGTTTTGCGAAGGAGTTTTCTGTTGCTCGGTCATGTGACGGGAAATTCGGTTAATGCTGAAACTCATTTCTATAGAGTTTCAGGATCAGAGCCGGCACTGATGGCTTTACTCGATTAAACGATTCAATGCGGAATGATTTCGTGTGAATGGTAGCATTGATTTGGCGCATTGGAGGTGGTAGAGCATCTCGAGGTCCCCACGGGGTATTGTTCAGCGCATGCCGTCTCTACCTATGCACCGATTTGATTGCCTAGTAGCCCATTGGTGGTAGTGGCTAGTTCACCTGGACAAGGCCAGAAACAAAGAGCATCTTTGTCTCTCGTTCTCCATGCATTTGCAGGTGCCTCGCTTTTGTTCTACATTGTGATGCGAACGATGCCATCGGCGTTGGATCATAGTTGGGATCACGATTTCGGGATGCATCTCCCATTTTTCTTGATGCGATAGCGGTTGAGCATGTGCAAACAGCTGCATCGGGTTTGTGTGGTTGAGGTAGCAGAGCATGTCGAGGCCCCCACAGGGTAGCGTTGGGTGCATGTTTCCTCTTCATGATCATGGATTGGACCGCTCAGTAGCGCGTGGGTGGTAGATGCGAGTTCAGGTGCACGTGCCAGAGTACTTGGAGGACTGAGGTTCTGTTGTCCTTTATGCACGTTCACGTGGCTCATTTTTTAGTTGGTGGCCCCTGATTGTGGTCTTTGTGGGTGCGGCGTGTTCTGGTTCCTACGTGGAACTTTGTTCTCACGGAGAAGCATTTTTGAGGTAGCGCTCTCGGGTTCAGTAATCGTATCGAGGGGATGGCAGAACCCATAGGTGTTCCTCGATGTTGGGCATTTACATGAATGTAGGACAATGCAGGTAGTAAGCTGTGGGCTTGCGCGATGCTCTCGGCACTCACACATCCATGGTCGAGAGCGAGGCTACGTTTGTTGCCTATTGCGGTGCCGCGTTTCCTGGGCTTGAACTAGGGAATGGTGCCCGCGAAAGATGCTGTGCGAAATCGGTGCATGGAGGGTCTATCATGTCTTTTGAGTAAGGAAGGAAGATGGTACCCACTGCACAGGTGCAGATGGCATTACCTGGTTGATCCTGCCAGTAGTCATATGCTTGTCTCAAAGATTAAGCCATGCATGTCTAAGTATGAACTTACTTCAAACAGTGAAACTGTGGATGGCTCATTAAATCAGTTATAGTTTCTTTGATGGTACCTTACCACTCAGATAATCGTACTAATTCTAGAGCTAATACGTGTAGCAAATCCCAACTCTCAGAAGGGATGCATTTATTAGATAAAAGGCCGATGCGAGCTTGCTCATTTTCTCGGTGAATCATGGTAACTGGACGGATCACACGGCCCTTGTGCCGGCGACGCTTCATTCAAATTTCTGCCCTATCAACTTTCAATGGTAGGATAGAGGCCTACCATGGTTGTGATGGGTGACGGGGAATTAGTGTTCAATTCCGGAGAGGGAGCCTGAGAAACGGCTACCACATCCAAGGAAGGCAGCAGGTGCGCAAATTACCCAATCCTGACACGGGGAGGTAGTGATAATAAATAACAATACCGGGCTCATCGAGTCTAGTAATTGGAATGAGTACAATTTAAAGCCCTTAACAAGGATCCATTGGAGGGCAAGTCTGGTGCCAGCAGCCACGGTAATTCCAGCTCCAATAGCGTATATTTAAGTTATTGCAGTTAAAAAGCTCGTAGTTGGATCTTGGGATGGGGTGGTCGATCGGCTGATGCGGTGTGCATCGACTGCTCTGTCCCTTCTGTCGGTGACGTGGTGCTGGCCTTAATTGGCTAGGTCACGGCTCCGACGTTGTTACTTTGAAAAAACTAGAGTGCTCAAAGCAAGCCTATGCTGTGAATACGTTAGCATGGAATAACGCGATAGGATTTCGATCCTCTTGTGTTGGCCTTTGGGATGGGAGTAATGATTAATAGGGACTGTCGGGGGCATTAATATTTCATTGTTAGAGGTGAAATTCTTGGATTTATGAAAGACAAACTAGTGCGAAAGAATTTGCCAAGGATGTTTTCATTAATCAAGAATGAAAGTTGGGGGCTCGAAGACGATCAGATATCATCCTAGTCTCAACCATAAACGATGCCGACCAGGGATTGGCGGATGTTGCTCTTAGGACTCCGTCGACACCTTCCGAGAAATTAGAGTGTTTGGGTTCTAGGGGGATTATGGTCGTAAGGCTGAAACTTAAAGGAATTGACGGAAGGGCACCACTAGGAGTGGAGCTTGCAGCTTAATTTGACTCAACACGGGAAAACTTACCAGGTCCAAACATAGTAAGGATTGACAGATTGAGATCTCTTTCTTGATTCTATGGGTGGTGGTGCATGGCCGTTCTTATTTGGTGGAGTAATTTGTCTGGTTAATTCCGTTAATGAACGAGACCTCAGCCTGCTAACTAACTATGTGGAGGTACGCCCTTCACAGAAAGCTTCTTAGAGGAACTATGGCCACTCAGGCCATGGAATTTTGAGGCAATAACAGGTCTGTGATGCCCTTAGATCTTTTGGGCCACACGCGCGCTACACTGATGCATTCAGTGAGCCTCCTTCCCTGGTCCGAGAGGATCAGGAAATCTTGTGAAAATATATCGTGATGGGGATAGATCTTTGCAATTATTAATCTTGAACGAGGAATTCCTAGTAAGCATGAGTCATCAGCTCGCGTTGACTACATCCTTGCCCTTTGTACACACCGCCCATCGCTCCTACCGATTGAACGATCCGGTGAAATGTTTGGATTACGGTGATGATGATGGTTTCACCATCATCGACGTCGTGAGAAGCTCATTGAACCTTATTTTTTAGAGGAAGGAGAAGTCGTAACAAGGTTACCATAGGTGAACCTGCAGTAGGATCATTGACGTGCACATGGTTTTTTCCTGTTGGTCATGGTCTTGCGTTCCCGTCGTAGCGACGAGAAACACTTGGGGGCAGGGGCAAGGGGACCACGACGGTGGTGCCGCGTCGGGATGGAACTTTGTGGGAAGAGCGTGCGCTTGGCGGGGGCACGAGACGTTGCATCAGAATTACACCTTGCACGTTCGATGGATCGATGGATGGCACGAAGGGCACGCCATTGCCCAGGCAAGCTTCCGGGTGTCGTTTCGGAGTGGGGGCTTAGGTTGCCCCCTGATGGAGGATGCGTCATCATTGTCCGTTGAGGATAGGTGACCTGCGAAGGGAGCGTGTACCCCTGGGTGAGAGAGAGTCACAGAGCTCTACGTTCACGGTGAAACGGCTTTTAAAATACAAAGGCTAGACATGAGGGGGAAATACGAGGACCGCTATTTTCCTCCCCGGGCCATTCGGTTCTGCGGGAGGGAGGGGAGATGTCGCGATGGCTGGGTGCAGCTCTCTTCTCCCATCGCACGTGTTCTAGGCGAACGGTTGCCCTCGGCCTGTGGGTTGCAGGGTACGTCGTCACTTCAGGAAAATGCGGGGGGGCCTTGAGCTGAACAACCGTGGTGCTGGTGCTTTGCGGGTTGTCATCCTGCGCACCCATGGGTTGCGTAGTAGGGTTCTCATATGTAGGGTGGTTGACACCACCCTTGTCCGAACGTCGATGCTTGGTCACATCCCTCAGGTGGCGCCTGCTTCTTTTTCCCCAATGCAAGGGTGCGAGTGGCACCAAGGATGTGACGAACATCCACCGTGACGGTCAACCAGGGTTGGTGACCCCAACCACGACTCTCAATAATGGATATCTTGGCTCTCGTTTCGATGAAGAACGTAGTGAAATGCGATACTTTGTGTGAATTGCAGAATCCCGTGAATCATTGAATCTTTGAATGCAAGTTGTGCCCAAGGCCTAGGTCAAGGGCACGTATGGCTGGGTGTGATGAAAGATCCTAGGGTGCGCCCTCCTCGCCCCATGCGAGGAGGGCAGCAGATGTCGTTGTCTGTGTCTCCTGACGTGTGGTCGCCTAAAAAGTTGCTGTCGATCATGTTTTTTAGCTTCTACCTAGATGGAGCGACGGATGGTGGTGGTGGTCTGTGCATTCCCTGTGCTAAGTGCGCAGGAGGTACGTTGGCCCCCTCCCTGCCCTTCTCCTTCGGTGCGATGCAGGACCGAGTGACTGGTGGGGGCGATGTTCCTCCTTTGCGTCGTGCACAGGAGGGATGATGCTCCCTCTTCGTAGCGACCCTAGTTTAGGTGAGGGTACTCGCTGAGTTTAAGCATATAACTAAGCAGAGGAAGAGAAACTTATGAGGATTCCCCTAGTAATGGCAAGCAAACCGGGAATAGCCCAGTGTGAAAATCTGGCAGCGGTAGCTGCCCGAATTGTAGTCTGCAGAAGCGTCCCCTGCGGTGGACGGAGCCTAAGTCCCCTGGAACAGGGCACCGAAGAGGGTGACAGCCCCATCGGGCTCGAACCCTGTTGCATCACGGGGTGCTATCAGCGAGTCGGGTTGTTTGGGAATGCAGCCCTAAGCGGGTGGTAAATTCTATCCAAGGTTAAATATGCGCGAGAGACCGATAGCAAAAAAGTACCTCAAGGGAAAGATGAAAAGGACTTTGAAAAGAGAGTTAAAAAGTGCTTGAAATTATCGAGAGGGAAGCGGATGGAGGCCAACATTGCTTCCCGACTGGACATGGAGCGGAGTGTGTACGCTTCGGTCCGCTGCTCGGTCTGGGAGGC
>MNCI01000903.1:243677-261177 GCA_015680685.1 Gnetum montanum
CATCATGAGACAGGTTAGTTTTACCCTACTGATGATGCGCGCCACGATAGTAATTCAACTTAGTACGAGAGGAACCGTTGATTCACACAATTGGTCATCGTGTTTGGTTGAAAAGCCAGTGACGCGAAGCTACCATGTGTCGAATTATGACTGAATGCCTCTAAGCCAGAATCCATGCTAGAGGCGGCACCTCTTTCCTCGTCAGTTGCTATGCGACCTACGGTAGGAGCGGCTT
This sequence comes from Gnetum montanum, assembly GCA_015680685.1. Taxonomy (NCBI): domain Eukaryota; kingdom Viridiplantae; phylum Streptophyta; class Gnetopsida; order Gnetales; family Gnetaceae; genus Gnetum; species Gnetum montanum. The sequence goes on from MNCI01000903.1 coordinate 243,913, forward strand.
CGTTGCTCCTGTTGGCATGTGTCAATGGTACCCCCTGGTCCTGCCTGCACGGTGGGGGCACTGGGGGCCATGCAGTTTCATTTCGAGCAGTCGATGAGAAGAATCCTTTGCAGATGACTTAAATACACGATGGGGTATTGTAAGTGGCAGAGTGGCCTTGCTACCACGATCCACTGAGATTCGGCCTCTTATCGTCGAGATTCGTGATACTCACTCTCTCTCCCTCGCTATCTTTCTCCTTCTCTTTCTTTCACTTTGTCTCCCTTTGCAGGTGCCTCGCCGCATCTCATACCCTCATCTCGTGGGGTCATGCATTTGTCTTCCCCTTCACGGGCACATGCGCACACACACATGCATGCGCGAGGCCCTTTTGTAAATTTGCGTTGTGTTGGCAACGAATGTCCCCTCTGCATGTGAGGTCGCACAAAGTCAGAGGCTACAGTGCAACCTTCTTGACGAGGTTTCCACTCTCGCCCATGACCCTTGTGACAAAATTCGCAAGCATGCAGCATGGGGAGAGGTAGCATTCTCACTGGGAGCACCGCACGGTGCTCTCGCGATAGTGCGCTCTCCAAGGGAGCACCTCGCAAAGCTGCATTGGCATGAATGCTCCCATGAGACCAAGTGTGTTTGCCAAATGGGCCCCCGTGTGACCAAGCATTGGCCGAACAGGGAACCCTCGAGACCAAATTTGTAAGGGTGCAAAAGATGGTTTGGCTAAAACTGGCCCAATCAACACATAGGCGGAGAGGTAGCGTTCTACCTGGGAGCACCTCGTGACCAAGTGTTGACCATACGGTCCCTCGTGACCAACTGTTGGCCCATACGATTCCTCATGTCCAAGGGTTGGCCCAACCATCCCTGGTGACCAACTATTGGACCAACGGACCCTCGTTACCAACTGTTGGACCAACGGATCCTCGTGACCAAGGGTTGGCCCAACCATCCCTTGTGACCAACTGTTGGTCCAACCGTCCCTCGTGGCCAAGGGTTGGGGTTGGCCCAACCATCCCTCATGATCAAATTTACAAGGGTGTAGGATGGTATGGCTCAAACTGGCCCAATCAGCATATATGGGGAGAGGTAAACTGTCCCTCATGACCAAGGGTTGCCCCAATGGTCCCTCCTAACCAATTGTTGGACGAACGGACCCTCGTGACCAAGGTTTGGCCCAACTATTGGCCCAAAGATCCCTCGTGACCAAGTGTTCGCCAAACGGTCCCTCGTGACCAAATTTATAAGGGTGCAGGACGGTACGGCTGAAACTGGCCCAATCAGTGTATATGGGGAGAGGTAGCGTTCTCCCAGGGAGCACCTTGCATAGCTACGCTGGCATGAGCACTTTCACGTAAATAAGTGTTGGCCAAACGGTCCCTCATGACCAAGTGTTGAACCAACAATCCCTCGTGACCAGGGGTTGGCCCAATCGTCCCTTGTGACCAAGGGTTGGCAAAATGGTCCCTCGTGACCATGTGTTCGCCAAACGGTCCCTCATGACCAAGTGTTTGCCAAATGGTTCCTCGTGACCAAGTGTTCGCCTAACAGTCCCTCATGGAAAAGGGTTTCCCCAACGGTCCCTCATGGCCAAGGGTTGGCCCAACGGTCTCTCGTGACCAAGTGTTTACCAAACGGTCCCTCGTTACCAAGTGTTGGCCCAACGGTCCCTCGTGACCAAATTTATAAGGGTGTAGGACGGTACGGTTGAAACTGGCCCAATCAGCATATATGGGAAGAGGTAGCGTTCTCCCTGGGCACGAGCACTTTCACGTGAATAAGTGTTGTCCAAACAGTCCCTCGTGACCAAGTGTTGAACCAACGGTCCCTCATGACCAAGGGTTGGCCCAACCGTCCCTTGTGACCAACTGTCGGCCCAATAGTCCCTCATGGCCAAGGGTTGGCCCAATGGTCCCTCCTGACCAAGTGTTCATGAAAGGGTCCCTCGTGACCAAGTGTTCGTCCAACGGTCCCTCATGACCAAGGGTTACCCAAACGGTCCCTCGTGACCAAGTGTTCGCCAAACAGTCCCTCGTGACCAAATTTATAAGGGTGTAGGATGGTATAGCTGAAACTGGCCCAATCAGCATATATGAGAAGAGGTAGTGTTCTCCCTGGGAGCACCTTGCATAGCTACGCTAGCACGAGCACTTTCACGTGACCAAGTGATGGCGCAACGGACCCTCGTAACCAAGTGTTGGCCAAACGGTCCCTTGTGACCAAGTGTTGAACCAACGGTCCCTCGTGACCAAGTGTTCGCCAAACGGTCCCTCGTGACCAAATTTATAAGGGTGTAGGATGGTATAGCTGAAACTGGCCCAATCAGCATATATGGGGAGAGGTAGCATTCTCCATGGGAGCACCTTGCATAGCTGCGCTGGCACGAGCAATTTCACGTGACCAAGTGATGGCCCAACAGACCCTCGTAACCAAGTGTTGGCCAAACGATCCCTCATGACCAAGTTTTAAACCAACGGTCCCTCGTGACCAAGTGTTGGTCCAACAGACAATCGTGACCAAGGGTTGGCTCAATGGTCCCTCATGGCCAAGGGTTGGCCCAACGGTCCCTCATGACCAAGTGTTCGCCAAACGGTCCCTCATGACCAAGTGTTTGCCAAATGGTCCCTCGTGACCAAAGGTTGCACCAATGGTCCCTCGTGACCAAGTGTTCGCCAAACGGTCACTTGTGACCAAATTTATAAGGGTGCAGGATGGTACAGCTAAAACTGGCCCAATTAGCATATATGGGGAGAGGTAGCGTTCTCCCTGGGAGCACCTTGCATAACTGCACTGGCACAAGCACTTTCACATGACCAAGTGATGGCCCAACGGACCCTCGTAACCAAGTGTTGGCCAGACGGTCCCTCGTGCCCAAGTGTTGAACCAACGGTCCCTCGTGACCAGGGGTTGGCCCAACGGTCCCTCGTGACCAAGTGTTCGCCAAATGGTCCCTCATGACCAAGTGTTCGCCAAACGGTCCCTCATGACCAAGTGTTTGCCAAATGGTCCCTCGTGACCAAAGGTTGCACCAATGGTCCCTCGTGACCAAGTGTTCGCCAAATAGTCCCTCGTGACCAAGTTTTTGCCAAACGGTCCCTCCTGACCAAGGGTTGCCCCAATGGTCCCTTGTGACCAAGTGTTCGCCAAATGGTCCCTCGTGACCAAGGGTTGTCCCAATGGTCCCTCGTGACCAAGTGTTCGCCAAACGGTCCCTCGTGACCAAGTGTTGCCCCAATGGTCCCTTGTGACCAAGTGTTGGTGCAATGGATGCTCGTGACCAAGGGTTGGCCCAACCGTCCCTTGTGACCAAGTGTTCGCCAAATAGTCCCTCGTGACCAAGGGTTCTCCCAATGGTCCCTCGTGACCAAGTGTTGAACCAATGGTCCCTCGTGACCAAGTGTTCGCCAAACAGTCCCTCGTGACCAAGTGGTAGCCCAACGGTCCCTTGTGATCAAATTTATAAGGGTGCAGGATGGTACAGCTGAAACTGGCCCAATCAGCATATATGGGGAGAGGTAGCATTCTCCCTGGAAGCACCTTGCATAGCTGCACTGGCATGAGCACTTTCACGTGACCAAGTGATGGCCCAACGGACCCTTGTAACCAAGTGTTTGCCAAACAGTCACTTGTGACCAAGTGTTGAACCAATGGTCCCTCGTGACCAGGGGTTGGCCCAACAGACAATCATGACCACGGGTTGGCCCAACGGTCCCTCATGGCCAAGGGTTGGCCCAATGGTCCCTCGTGACCAAGTGTTCGCCAAACAGTCCCTCATGACCAAGTGTTCGCCAAACAGTCCCTCGTGACCAAGGGTTGTCCCAATGGTCCCTCGTGACCAAGTATTTGCCAAACGGTCCCTCATGACCAAGTGTTGGCCCAATTGTCCCTCGTGACCAAGTGTTGGCACAACGGACGCTCGTGACCAAGGGTTGGCTCAACGGTCCCTCATGACCAAGTGTTCGCCAAACGGTCCCTCGTGACCAACTATTCGCCAAACGGTCCCTCATGACCAAGGGTTGGCCCAACGGTCCCTCGTGACCAACTATTCGCCAAACGGTCTGTCGTGACCAAGGGTTGGCCCAACAGTCCCTCATGACCAACTGTTCACCAAACGGTCCCTCATGACCAAGGGTTGGCCCAACGGTCCCTTGTGACCAAGTGTTCGCCAGACGGTCCCTCGTGACCAAGTGGTAGCCCAACGGTCCCTCGTGACCAAATTTATAAGGGTGCAGGATGGTACGGCTGAAACTAGCCCAATCAACATATATGGGGAGAGGTAGCATTCTCCCTGGGAGCACCGCACGGTGCTCTCGTGAGAGTGCTCTCCATGGGAGTACCTCGCATAGCTGCGCTGGCATGAGCGCTCTCACGAGTCCAAGTGGTGGCCAAACGGACACCCTCCCTGAGAGTGTTCTCCCTGAGAACTTTCTCCTTGAGAGTGCCTTCCTAGTACGCACATGAGAGTGTTCTCCTTGAGAGCACCCTCCCAGAGAGTGCTCTCCCTAAGCGGGGCCTCCCTCAGAGCGTTCTCCTTGATAGTGCCTTGCACTACGCATGTGAGAGCATTCTCTCGGAGCATGCCCTTCCTAGGAGTGCCCTCCCTGAGAACAAGGGTTGGACCAACAGAGCTTCGTGACCAAATTTATAAGGGTGCAAGATGGTATGGCTGAAACTAGCCCAATCAGCATATATGGAGAGAGGTAGCGTTCTTTCTGGGATCATCGCACGATGCTCTCGCAAGAGTGCTCTCACGAGAGCGCCTCGCATAGCTGCGCTGGCAAGTGCACTCTCACAAGAGCGTCTCATGCAGCGTTTGCGAGAGCACTCTCTATGGGAGTGCCTCTTGCTACACAATGTGATGGTGTTCTCTCTTAGAGTGCACTCCCCGAGAGAGCCTTGTGTTGTGCATTTGAGAGCATTTTCAATGAGAGAGGCCTCGTTGGAAGCATTCCGTTGGAGAGCGCTCTTCCTAGGAGTGGCCTCCCTGAAAGCATTCTTCTCGAGAATGCCCTCCTTGAGAGTGTTCTCCATGAGAGTGCCCTCCCTAAGCATGCTCAACATGAGCGCGCTCTCTATGGGAGCACCCTCCATGAGAACCCTCTCCTATAGAGCGTTCTCACTGACAACGTTCTCCCTGAGAGCACCTTACGCTACACATGTGAGAGCGTTACCCTTGGGAGTGCCCTCCCTGAGAGCACCTTGCGCTATGTACATGAGAGCTTTCTCCTCAAAAGTGTCCTCATTGAGAGTGTTCTCTTGGAGAGTGCCCTCCTTGGGAACAGTCTCCTCGAGAGTGCCCTTGTTGAGAGCGTTCTCGCTGAGTGCATCCTCTCTGAGAGCACCTTGTGTTACGCACGTGAGGATGCCCTTTGTGAGAGCAGTGTTCCTGAGAGCATTCTCACTGAGTGCATCCTCTCTGAGAGCACCTTGCGTTACGCACGTGAGGACGCCCTCCTCGAGAGCGTGCTCTGTGAGAGCATTCTCCTTGAGAGTGTCGTCCTTGAGAACGATCTCCTCAAGAGTGCCCTTGTTGAGAGCATTCTCGCTGAGTGCACCCTCTCTAAGAGCACCTTGCGTTATGCACATGAGGATGCCCTCCGTGAGAGTGATGTTCCTGAGAGTGTTCTCACTGAGTGCACCCTCTCTGAGAGTGCCTTGCATTACGCACGTGAGGATTCCCTCCTTGAGAGCATGCTCCCTGAGAGCGTTCTCCTGAGAGAGCTCCCTCTGTGGGAGTGTTCTCCCTGAGCACACCTTGCACTATGCACGTGAGAGTGGGCTCACTAAGGACACCCTCTCCAATAGCGTCCTCCTTAAAACTGCCCTTTGCTAGATCATTCTCTGTGAGAGCGTCCTCTGTTAGAGCAGACTCCCTGAGAGCGTTCTCCTTGAGATCACCCTCCCTAAGAGTGCCTTGTGCTATGCTCATGAGAGTGTTCTCCTTGAGAGAACCCTCATTGAAAGCGTTCTCTCAAAGACCACCCTCTGTTATAGGGGTGTTCCTGAGAGCATTCTCGCTGAGTGCACCCTCTTTGAGAGTGCCTTGCGTTACACATGTGAGAATGTTCTCCTCTGAGCACGCTCGTTGAGAGCATTCTCATGGAGAGCAGCCTTTGTTAGAGCATTCTCGCTGAAAGCTCCCTCCTTGAGAGCTCTCTCTATGAGAGAATTTTCCTTGAGGGTGTCCTTACTTGGTGCTCTCTCTCTCTGAGAATGCTCTTTTTGAGAACGTGGTGTTCATGACCAAATTTATAAGGGTGCAGGACGGTATGGCTAAAACTGGCCCAATCAGCATATATAGGAAGAGGTAGCATTCTTCCTGGGAGCATCGCACGATGCTCTCATGAGAGAGCTCTCATGAGAGTGCCTCGCATAGCTACACTGGCAAGAGCATGCTCTCATGAGAGCACCTCATGCAGCGGTTGCGAGAGCAGTCTCCATGGGAGTGCTTCTTGCTACGCACGTGATGGTGTTCTCTCAAGGAGTATCCTTCATCAGAGAGACTTGCATTGTGCATTTGAGAGCATTCTCAATGAGAGAGCCCTTGTTGAGAGCATTTTGTTGTAGAGCGCTATTTCTGGGAGTGGCCTCCCTGAAAGCATTCTCTGTGAGAATACCCTCCTTGAGAGCGTTCTTCCTGAGAGCGCCCTCCTCGAGCACGCTCTCGATGGGATTGCCCTCCATGAGAACGCTCTCCTAGAGAGCACCCTCCTTGAGAGTGCACTCCCGGGGAGAACACTATCTCTCCCTATATATGTTGATTGGGCCAATTTTAGCCATACTGTCCCGCGCCCTTATAAATTTGGTCATGAAGCTCCATTCGGCCAACGCTTGGTCGAGAGTGTCTCCTAAAGAATGTTCTCTGTGAGAGTGGCCTTTCGGAGAGCGTTCTCCTTGAGAGTGCCTTGGGCTAGCATGTGAAATTGTTCTCCTGGAGAGCACCTTCATTGAGAGCTCCTTTTTGAAGGGTGCCCTCCCCGAGAGTGACCTCCTTGATAGCACCTTGCGTTGCGCACCAAAGAGTGTTCTCCTCGAGAGCGTACTTGTTGAGAGCATTCTCTTGGAGAGCACCCTTCTTGAGATCGGTCTCACCAGGGGTGCCCTCCCTGAGAGCGTTCTCGTTGAGAGCACCCTCCATTAGAGTGGCCTTCTGAAGAGCTTTCTCCTTGAGAGGGGCCTCGCTGGGAGCGTTCTCCCTGTAACACCCTGGTTGAGAGCATTCTGTCGTAGAGCACCCTCCCGGAGAATGCCTTCCTTGAGAGCGGTCTCCCTGAGGACGTCCTCATGGGTAGCGTTCTCCCTGTTGCGCCCTCGTTGAGATCGGTCTCCCTGGAGAACACCCTCCTTGAGAGTGGTCTCCCTGAGAGCACACTCATGGGGAACAGTCTTTGTCAGAATGCCCTACTTGAGAACGCCCTTCTTGAGAGCGATCTTGCTGAGGACGACTTCATCATGAACATTCTCCCCTTGAGCGCCCTCATCGGGAGTAGTCTCCTTGGGAGCGGTCTTCCTAAGTGTGCCCTCCCTGAGAACGTCCTCCTTGAGAGCAATCTCATTGAGGATGCCCTCATCGGGAGTGCTCTCCCTGGAGTGGCCTCATTGAGAGCGCCCTCATCGGGAGGAGTCTCCTTGGGAGTGGTCTTCCTAAGAGTGCCCTCCCTGAGAATGCCCTCCTTGAGAGAAATCTCACTGAGGACGCTTTCATCAGGAGCGTTCTTCCTAGAGCGCCCTTGGTGAGAGCGATCTCCTTGGAGAATGCCCTCCTTGAGAGCAGTCTCTATGACAGCGCCCTCATTAGAGCGTTCTCCTTGGAGCACCCTCATTGAGAGCATTTTGTCGAAGAGTGCCCTCCTTGAGAGCATTCTCCCTGAGAGCATCCTCCATTAGAGCGGCCTCCGTGAGAGCGTTCTCCATGAGAGCACCTTGCATTACGCACATGAAAGTTTTCAGCTTGAGAGCGTTCTTTCGTAGAGCACCCTTCGTAAGAGCATCCTCCCTGAGAACGCCCTCCTTGAGAGTCGTCTCCCTAAGGACGTCCTCATCGGTAGCGTTCTCCTTGGAGCATCCTCGTAGAGAGCGGTCTCTCTGAGAGCACGCTCATGGGGAGCGGTCTACTTGAGAGCGGTCTTCGTAAGACTGCCCTCCCTGAGAACGCCCTCCCTAAGAATGATCTCCCTGAGGACGCCTTCATCGGGAGTGTTCTCCATAGAGCGCCTTCATTGAGAGCACCCCCATCAGGAGCAGTCTCCTTGGGAGCACCCTTCCTAAGAGCACCCTCCCTGAGAATGCCCTCGTTGAGAGTGATCTCACTGCGGACACCCTTATGGGTAGCATTCTCCGTGTTGCGCCCTCGTGGAGAGCGGTCTCCCTAGAGAATGCCCTCCTTGAGAGCGGTCTCGCTGAGAGCACACTCATGGGCAACGGTCTTCGTAAGAGTGCCCTCCTTGAGAACACCCTTCTTGAGAGCGATCTTGCTGAGGACGACTTCATCGTGAACATTCTACCCTCGAGCACCCTCATCGGGAGCAGTCTCCTTGGGAGCGGTCTTCCTAAGTGTGCCCTCCATGAGAATGCCCTCCTTGAGAGCACTCTCACTAAGGATGCCCTCATTGGGAGAGCTCTTCCTGAAGTGCCCTCATTGAGAGCGCCCTCGTTAGGAGGAGTCTCCTTGGAAGCGGTCTTCCTAAGAGTGCCCTCCCTGAGAATGCCCTCCTTGAGAGCAATCTCACTGAGGACACTTTCATCGAGAGCATTCTCCCTGGAGTGCTCTTGTTGAGAGTGGTCTCCCTGGAGAATGCCCTCCTTGAGAGCGGTCTTTGTGACAGCACCCTCATCGGAGCGTTCTCCTTGGAGCATCCTCATTGAGAGCATTTTGTCGAAGAGTGCCCTCCTTGAGAGCGTTCTGCCTGAGAGCATCCTCTGTTAGAGCGGCCTCTGTGAGAGCGTTCTCCATGAGAGCACCTTGTGTTATGCGTGTGAGAGTTTTCAGCTTGAGAGCGTTCTTTCGTAGAGCACCCTGCGTAAGAGCATCCTCCCTTAGAATGCCCTCCTTGAGAGCAATCTCCCTGAGGACGTCCTCATCGGTAGCATTCTCCTTGGAGCACCCTCGTTGAGAGCGGTCTCTCTAAGAGCGTGCTCATGGGGAGCGGTCTACTTGAGAGCGGTCTTCCTAAGAGTTCCCTCCCTGAGAATGCCCTCCCTAAGAACGGTCTCCCTAAGGACGCCTTCATTGGGAGCGTTCTCCCTAGAGCACCTTCAGTGAGAGCACCCCCATCGGGAAAAGTCTCCTTGGGAGCGCCCTTCCTAAGAGTGCCCTCCCTGAGAATGCCCTCCTTGAGAGTGGTCTCCCTGAGGACGTCCTCATGAGTAGCGTTCTCCCTGTTGCACCCTTGTTGAGAGCGGTCTCCCTGAAGAATGCCCTTCTTGAGAGCGGTCTCCCTAAGAGCATGTTCATGGGGAGCGGCCTTCGTAAGAGTGCCCTCCTGTAGAATGCCCTTCCTGAGAGTGATCTTACTAAGGATGACTTCATCGTGAACGTTCTCCCCTCGAGCACCCTCATCGGGAGGAGTCTCCTTGGGAGCGGTCTTCCCAAGAGTGCCCTCCTTGAGAAGGCCCTCCTTGAGTGCAATCTGACTGAGGATGCTTTCATCGAGAGCGTTCTCCCTGGAGTGGTCTTCCTAAGAGTGCCCTCCCCGAGAACACCCTCCTTGAGAGCGGTGTCCCTGAGGACGTCCTCATGGGTATCGTTCTCCTTGTTGTGCCCTCGTTGAGAGCGGTCTCCCTGCAGAATGCCCTCCTTGAGAGCGGTCTCCCTGAGAGTGCGCTCATGGACAACGGTCTTTGTAAGAGTGGCTTTCTATAGAACGCCCTTCTTAAGAGCGATCTTGCTGAGGACGACTTCATCGTGAACGTTCTCCCCTCGAGCGCCCTCATCTGGAGCAGTCTTCATGGGAGTGATCTTCCTAAGTGTGCCCTCCCTGAGAATGCCATCCTTGAGAGCAATCTCACTGAGGACACCCTCATCGGGAGCACTCTCCCTGGAGCGCCCTCATTGAGAGCGCCCTCGTCAGGAGTAGTTTCCTTGGGAGCGGTCTTCCTAAGAGTGCCCTACCTGAGAATGCCCTCCTTTAGAGCAATCTCACTGAGGATGCTTTCATTGGGAGCATTCTTCGTGGAGCACCCTCGTTGAGAGCGGTCTCCCTGGAGAATGCCCTCCTTGAGAGCGGTCTCTATGACAGCTCCCTCATCGGAAGAATTATCCTTGGTGTGCCCTCATTGAGAGTGTTTTGACAAATAGTTCCCTCCTTGAGAGCATTCTCCCTGAGAGCATCCTCCGTTAGAGCGGCCTCCGTGAGAGCGTTCTCCATGAGAGCACCTTGCGTTACGCACGTGAGAGTTTTCAGCTTGAGAGCGTTCTTTCGTAGAGCACCCTTCCTAAGAGCGTCCTCCCTGAGAACGCCCTCCTTAAGAACGATCTCCCTAAGGACATCCTCATCAGTAGCATTCTCCTTGGAGCGCCCTCGTTGAGAGAGGTCTCTCTAAGAGTGCGCTCATGGGGAGCAGTCTGCTTAAGAGCGGTCTTCGTAAGAGTACCCTCCCTGAGAACGCCCTCCCTGAGAATGGTCTCCTTGAGGATGCCTTGATCGGGAGCATTCTCCCTGTAGCACCTTCATTGAGAGCGCACCCATTGGGAGCAGTCTCCTTGGGAGCACCCTTCCTAAGAGCACCCTCCCTGAGAATGCCCTCCTTGAGAGTGATCTCATTGCAGACGCCCTCATGGGTAGCATTCTCGCTGTTGCGCCCTCATGGAGAGCGGTCTCCCTGGAGAACACCCTCCTTGAGAGCGGTCTCCCTGAGAGCATGCTCATGGGGAGTGGTCTTCGTAAGAGTGCCCTCCTTGAGAACGCCCTTCTTGAGATACATCTTGCTGAGGACGACTTCATCGTGAACATTCTCCCCTCGAGCGCCCTCATCGGGAGTAGTCTCCTTGGGAGCGGTCTTCCTAAGTCTGCCCTCCCTAAGAACACCCTCCTTGAGAGCAATCTCACTGAGGATGCCCTCATCGGCAGCTCTCTCCCTGGAGCGCCCTCATTGAGAGTGCCCTCATCGGGAGGACTCTCCTTGGGAGCGGTCTTCCTAAGAGTGCCCTCCCTGAGAACGCCCTCCTTGAGAGCAATCTCACTGAGGACGCTTTCATCGAGAGCGTTCTCCTTGGAGTGCCCTCGTTGAGAGTGGTCTCCCTGGAGAATGCCCTCCATGAGAGCGGTCTCTGTGATAGCGCCCTCATCGGAGCGTTCTCCTTGGAGCACCCTCATTGAGAGCATTTTGTCGAAGAGTTCCCTCCTTGAGAGCGTTCTCGCTGAGAGCATCCTCCGTTAGAGCGGCCTCCGTGAGAGCGTTCTCCATGAGAACACCTTACGTTACGCACGTGAGAGTTTTTAGCTTGAGAGAGTTCTTTCGTAGAGCGCCCTTCGTAAGAGCGTCCTCCCTGAGAACGCCCTCCTCGAGAGCGGTTTCCCTGAGGATGTCCTCATTGGTAGCATTCTCATTGGACCGCCCTCATTGAGAGCGGTCTCTCTGAGAGCGCACTCATGGGGAGCGGTCTACTTAAGAGCGCTCTTCGTAAGAGTGCCCTTTCTGAGAACGCCCTCCCTGAGAACGGTCTCTTTGAGAACGCCTTCATCGGGAGCATTCTCCCTGGAGCACCTTCATTGAGAGCGCCTCCATCGGGAGTAGTCTCCTTGGGAGCATCCTTCCTAAGAGCACCCTCCCTGAGAACACCCTCGTTGAGAGCGATCTCACTGTGGACACCCTCATGGGTAGCGTTCTCCCTGTTGTGCCCTCGTGGAGAGCGGTCTCCCTAGAGAACGCCCTCCTTGAGAGCGGTCTCCCTGAGAGCATGCTCATGGGCAGCGGTCTTCGTAAGAGTGCCTCCTTGAGAACGCCCTTCTTGAGAGTGATCTTGCTGAGGACGACTTCATCGTGAACATTCTCCCCTCGAGCGCCCTCATCGGGAGTAGTCTCCTTAGGAGCGGTCTTCCTAAGTGCGCCCTCCCTGAGAACGCCCTCCTTGAGAGCAATCTCACTGAGGACGCCCTCTTCGAGAGCGCTCTCCTTGGAGTGCCCTCATTAAGAGCGCCCTCGTCAAGAGGACTCTCCTTGGGAGCGGTCTTCCTAAGAGTGCCCTCCCTAAGAATGCCCTCCTTGAGAGCAATCTTACTGAGGACGCTTTCATCGGGAGCGTTCTCCCTGGAGCACCCTTGTTGCGAGCGCTCTCCCTGGACAATGCCCTCCTTGAGAGCGGTCTCTGTGATAGCGCCCTCATCAAAGCGTTCTCCTTGGAGCACCCTCATTGAGAGTGTTTTGTCAAAGAGTGCCCTCCTTGAGAGCATTCTCCTTGAGAGAATCCTCCGTTAGAGCGGCCTCCGTGAGAGCGTTCTCCATGAGAGCATCTTGCATTACGCACATGAGAGTATTCAGCTTGAGAGCATTCTTTCGTAGAGCGCCCTTCCTAAGAGCGTCCTCCCTGAGAACGCCCTCCTTGAGAGCGGTCTCCCTGAGGACGTCCTGATCGGTAGCGTTCTCCTTGGAGTGCCCTCGTTGAGAGCGGTCTCTCTGAGAGCACGCTCATGGGAAGATATCTACTTGAGAGCGGTCTTTGTAAGAGTGCCCTCCCTGAGAACGGTCTCCCTGAGGACACCTTCATTGGGAGCATTCTCCCTGGAGCACCTTCATTGAGAGCATCCCCATCGAGAGTAGTCTCCTTGGGAGCGCCCTTCCTAAGAGTGCCATCCCTGAGAATGCCCTCTTTGAGAGCAGTGTCCCTGATGACGTTCGCATGGGTAGCATTCTCCTTGTTGCACCCTCGTTGAGAGCGGTCTCCCTGAAGAATGCCCTCCTTGAGAGCGGTCTCCCTGAGAGCGCACTCATGGGGAGCGGTCTTCGTAAGAGTGCCCTCCTGTAGAACGCCCTTCTTTAGAGTGATCTTGCTGAGGATGACTTCATCGTGAACGTTCTCCCCTAGAGCGCCCTCATCGGGAGCAGTCTCTTTGGGAGCACCCTTCCTAAAAGCGCCCTCCCTGAGAACACCCTCCTTGAGAGCGGTCTCCCTAAGGATGTTCTCATGTGTAGCGTTCTCCCTGTTGCACCCTCGTTGAGAGCGGTCTCCCTGAAGAATGTCCTCCTTAAGAGCGGTCTCCCTGAAGAACGTCCTTCTTGAGAGCGGTCTCCCTGAGAGCACGCTCATGGGAAGCAGTCTTCGTAAGAGTGCCCTCCTATAGAACGCCCTTCCTGAGAGTGATCTTGCTGAGGACGACTTCATCGTGAAAGCTCTCCCCTTGAGCGCCCTCATCGGGAGTAGTCTCCTTGGGAGCGGTCTTCCTAACTGTGCCCTCCCTGAGGACGCCCTCCTTGAGAGCAATCTCATTGAGGACACCCTCATCGGGAGCGCTCTCCCTAGAGCACCCTCATTGAGAGTGCCCTCGTCAGGAAGAGTCTCCTTGGGTGTGGTCTTCCTAAGAGTTCCCTCCCTAAGAACACCCTCCTTGAGAGCAATCTCACTGAGGATGCTTTCATCGGGAGCATTCTCCCTGGAGCACCCTCGTTGAGAGTGGTCTCCCCTGAGAATGCCCTCCTTGAGAGCAGTCTTTGTGATAGCACCCTCATCGGAAGCGTTCTCCTTGGAGTGCCCTCATTGAGAGTGTTTTGTCGAACAGTGCCCTCCTTGAGAGCGTTCTCCCTGAGAGCATCCTTCGTTAGAGCAGCCTCCATGAGAGCATCTTGCATTACACACGTGAGAGTTTTCAGCTTGAGAGCATTCTTTCGTAGAGCACCCTTCCTAAGAGCATCCTCCCTGAGAACGCCCTCCTTGAGAGCGGTCTCCCTGAGGATGTCCTCATCGGTAGCATTCTCCTTGGAGTGCCCTCATTGAGAGCAGTCTCTCTGAGAGTGCGCTCATGGGGAGCTTTCTACCTGAGAGTGATCTTCGTAAGAGTGCCCTCCCTGAGAATGGTCTCCCTGAGGATGCCTTCATCGGGAGCATTCTCCTTGGAGTGCCTTCATTGAGAGCATCACCATCGGGAGCAGTCTCCTTCGGAGTGCCCTTCCTAAGAGCGTCCTCCCTGAGAACGTACTCCTTGAGAGCGGTGTCCCTGAGGATGTTCTCATGGGTAGCATTCTCCCTGTTGCGCCCTCGTTGAGAGTGGTCTCCTTGAAGAATGCCCTCCTTGAGAGTGGTCTCCCTGAGAGCGCGCTCATGGGGAGCACTCTTCGTAAGAGTGCCCTCCTGTAGAACGTCCTTCTTGAGAGCGATCTTGCTGAGGACGACTTCATCGTGAACGTTCTCCCCTCGAGCACCCTCATCGGGAGCAGTCTCCTTGGGAGCGGTCTTCCTAAGTGTGCCCTCCCTGAGAACGCCCTCCTTAAGAGCAATCTCATTGAGGACGCCCTCATCGGGAGCGCCCTCATTGAGAGCGCCCTCGTCGGGAGGAGTCTCCTTGGGTGTGGTCCTCCTAAGAGTGCCCTCCCTGAGAACACCCTCCTTGAGAGCAATCTCACTAAGGACGCTTGCATCGGGAGCATTCTCCCTGGAGCACCCTTGTTGAGAGTGGTCTCCCCTGAGAATGCCCTCCTTGAGAGCAGTCTTTGTGATAGCACCCTCATCGGAAGCGTCCTCCTTGGAGTGCCCTCATTGAGAGTGTTTTGTCGAAGAGTGCCCTCCTTGAGAGTGTTCTCCCTGAGAGCATCCTCCGTTAGAGCGGCCTCCGTGAGAGCGTTCTCCATGAGAGCATCTTGCATTACGCACGTCAGAGTTTTCAGCTTGAGAGCGTTCTTTCATAGAGCGCCCTTCCTAAGAGTGTCCTCCCTGAGAACGCCCTCCTTGAGAGTGGTCTCCCTGAGGATGTCCTCATCGGTAGCGTTCTCCTTGGAGCACCCTCGTTGAGAGCGGTCTCTCTGAGAGCACACTCATGGGGAGCTGTCTACCTAAGAGCGGTCTTCGTAAGAGTGCCCTCCCTGAGAATGCCCTCCTTAAGAGTGATGTCCCTAAGGACGTCCTCATGGGTAGCATTCTCCCTGTTGCGCCCTCGTTGAGAGCGGTCTCCCTAAAGAATGCCCTCCTTGAGAGTGGTCTCCCTGAGAGCGCACTCATGGGGAGTGGTCTTCGTAAGAGTGCCCTCCTGTAGAACGCCCTTCTTGAGAGCGATCTTGCTGAGGACGAATTCATCGTGAACGTTCTTCCCTCGAGCACCCTCATTGGGAGTAGTCTCCTTGGGAGCAGTCTTCCTAAGTGTGCCCTCCCTGAGAATTCCCTCCTTGAGAGCAATCTCACTAAGGACGCCCTCATCGGGAGCATTCTCCCTGGAGCGGTCTTTCTAAGAGCGCCCTCCCTGAGAACGCCCTCCTTGAGAGCGGTGTCCCTGAGGACATCCTCATGGGTAGCGTTCCCCCTGTTGCGCCCTCGTTGAGAGCGGTCTCCCTGAAGAACGCCCTCCTTGAGAGCAGTCTCCCTGAGAGCACGCTCATGGGGAGCGGTCTTTGTAAGAGTGTCCTTTTGTAGAACACCCTTCTTGAGAGCGATCTTGCTGAGGATGACTTCATCGTAAATGTTCTCCCCTCGAGCGCCCTCATCAGGAGTAGTCTCCTTGGGAGAGGTCTTCCTAAGTGTGCCCTCCCTAAGAACACCCTCCTTGAGAGCAATCTCACTGAGGACGCCCTCATCGGGAGCATTCTCCCTGGAGCGCCCTCATCGGGAGGAGTCTACTTGGGAGCGGTCATCCTAAGAGTGCCCTCCCTGAGAACGCCCTCCTTGAGAGCAATCTCACTGAGGACACTTTCATCGGGAGCGTTCTCCCTGGAGCACCCTCGTTGAGAGCAGTCTCCCTGGAGAATGCCCTCCTTGAGAGCGGTCTCTGTGACAACGCCCTCATCGGAGCATTCTCCTTGAAGCGCCCTCATTGAGAGCATTTTTTCAAAGAGTGCTGTCCTTGAGAGCGTTCTCCTTGAGAGCATCCTCCGTTAGAGCGGCCTTCGTGAGAGCGTTCTCCATGAGAGCACCTTGCATTACGCATGTGAGAGTTTTCACCTTGAGAGCGTTCTTTCGTAGAGTGCCCTTCGTAAGAGCATCCTCCCTGAGAATGCCCTCCTTGAGAGCGGTCTCCCTAAGGACATCCTCATCAATAGCATTCTCCTTGAAGCGCCCTCGTTTAGAGCGGTCTCTCTGAGAGTGCGCTCATGGGGAGCGGTGTACTTGAGAGCGGTCTTCGTAAGAGTGCCCTCCTTGAGAACGTCCTCCCTGAGAATGGTCTCCCTGAGGATGCCTTCATCGGGAGTGTTCTCCCTAGAGCGCCTTCATTGAGAGCACCCCCATCGGGAGCAGTCTCCTTGGGAGCACCCTTCTTAGGAGCGCCCTCCCTGAGAACGCCCTCATTGAGAGCGATCTCACTGTGGACACCCTCATGGGTAGCGTTCTCACTGTTGTGCCCTCGTGGAGAGCAGTCTCCCCAAGAGTGCCCTTCCTAAGAACGGGACTTGGTGCGGGGGAGGAGGCAGAGCGTTTGGACGCCCCCACATGGTAGCGTCGAGCACATGTCATCTTTGCCTATGCAGCAATTTGATTGCCTAGTAGCGAGTGGGTGCTAGTGGCGAGTTGACGTGGACGAGTTGAGAAACAACGAGGGACTTCAGGGTGCATCGTTGTTGGTTTCGGATTGAGGACTCTATTGACTCGGGTGACTGTCCCGAGGTCGTAGCACAACAAAACAATCCTTTTGTGGACTCAAGGACATAGGTAGCACCTTCCCTTGGAGTAGCTTGTGAAGTTTGAGTGCCCGCTTGAACACGGTCGTAAGTTGTTCAAGGTTTAGGAGAAGCAGTCAGAGGGATGTTTTGAGGACCATGTCTCGAAAATCCCTTGTCTTGGCTATGGCACACTGTGTCTTTGTGATTCGTGAAGGAGTTTTCTGTTGCTCGATCATGTGACGGGGAATTCGATTGACCCTTAAACTCGTATCTATAGAGTTGCGAGACCGGAGCTGACACTGATGGCTTTACGGGATCGAACGATCCCATGCGGTGGAGGCAGAGCATTTGGATGCCCCCACGGGGTAGTGTCGTGTGCATGTCTTCTCTGCCTATGCACCGTTTCAATTGCCTAGTAGCGTATTGGTGGTAGTGGCGAGTTGACCTGGATGAGTCGAGAAACGACAAGGGACTTGAGGGTCCATCGTTGTTGGTTTCAGTTTGAGGACTCTATTGACTTGGGTGACCGTCTCG
>MNCI01000903.1:266177-272240 GCA_015680685.1 Gnetum montanum
TACATGGTCTTTCCATTCGAGCTGTCTTGAAACATGGACCAAGGAGTCTAACATGCGTGCGAGTCGTCGGGTTTGGAAACCCGCACGGTGCAAGGAAGCTGAAAGGTGGGATCCGTGCATGGGTGCGGAGCACCATCCACTGACCTTGATCTTGTTGAGAAGGGTTCGAGTGAGAGCATGCCTGTTGGGACCTAAAATATGGTAAACTATGCCTGAGTAGGGAGAAGCCAGAGCAAACTCTGGTGGAGGCCCGTCGCGATACTAACATGCAAATCGTTCATCTGACTTGGGTATAGGGGTGAAAGACTAATCGAACCATCTAGTAGCTGGTTCCATCTGAAGTTTCCCTCAAGATAGTTGGAGCTTGCACTCTCGAGTTTTATCAGGTAAAGCAAATGATTAGAGGCATCAGGGGCGCAACGCCCTCGACCTATTCTCAAACTTTAAATAGGTAAGATGGCGCGGCTAGCTCGGTGAGCCGCGTTAATGAATCGAGAGCTCCAAGTGGGCCATTTTTGGTAAGCAGAACTGGCGATGCGGGCTGAACCAAAAGTTGAGCTACGGTGCCTAACTGCGCGCTAACCCAGAACCCACAAAGGGTGTTGGTTGATTAAGATAGCAGGATGGTGGTCATGGAAGTCGAAATCCGCTAAGGAGTGTGTAACAACTTACCTACCGAATCAACTAGCCCTGAAAATGGATGGCGCTTAAGCGCCCGACCTACGCTCAGCCATCAGGGCAAGCGCCAGGCCTCGATGAGTAGGAGGGCACGGTGGTCCGTTGCAAAGCCTAGGGCGTGAGCCCGGGTGGAGTGGCCACTGGTGCAGATCTTGGTGGTAGTAGCAAATATTCAAATGAGAACTTTGAAGACCGACATGGAGAAAGGTTCCATGTGAACAGCACTTGGACATGGGTTAGTCGATCCTAAGAGATGGGGGAGCCCCTTCCAATGGGTGCACTCCACATGAGATCTCGAAAGGGAATCGAGTTAACATTCCTGAACCGGGACATGGCGGTGGACGACAACGTCAGGGGATCCGGAGATGCCACCAAGGGCCCTGGGAAGAGTTATCTTTTCTTTTTAATAGCCTTCCCACCCTGAAATCGGCTTAACCAGAGATAGGGTCTAGCGGCTGGAACAGAACTACACATCCTGCGATGTTTGATGCGCCCTCGATGGCCCCTGAAAATTTGGAGAACCGAGTACCGTTCATGCCCGATCGTACTCATAATCGCATCAAGTCTCCAAGGTGAACAGCCTCTGGTCCATAGAACAATGTAGGTAAGGGAAGTCAGCAAAATGGATCCATAACTTCGGGAAAAGGATTGGCTCTGAGGGTTAGGCCTAGGGGTCTACACCCTGAACCCACGGGCTGTCAAGGGCTTGCCTGAGCCGCTTCCATGGCGACGATGGGCCCTTGCATGCCGGTCGGGCGATGGACGCAGAGTGCCCTCCCCCCCTCCATGGGGGAGGGCTTTCCCTAGGCAACGAACAACCAGCTCAGAACTAGCTCGGACAAGGGGAATCCTACTGTTTAATTAAAACAAATCATTGTAATGGTCCCTGCGGATGCTGACGTAATGTGATTTCTGCCCAGTGCTCTGAATGTTAAAGTGACGAAATTCAACCAAGCGCGGGTAAACGGTGGGAGTAACTATGACTCTCTTAAGGTAGCCAAATTCCTCATCATCTAATTAGTGACATGCATGAATGGATTAACAAGATTCCCACTATCCCTACCTACTATCTAGTGAAACCATAGCCAAGGAATGGGCTTGGCAGAATCAACGGGGAAAGAAGACCCTGTTGAGCTTGACTCTAGTCTGACTTTGTGAAATGACTTAAGAGATGTAGAATAAGTGGGATCCACTCACGGCGCAAGTGAAATACCACTACTTTTAAAGTTATTTTACTTACTCCATTGGTCGGGAATGGGGCACAGCCCTAGCTATTGGACCCAAGATGCGCCTTGGTGCGTCGATCCACTTGGAAGAAAGAGTTAGGTGGGGAGTTTGTCTGGGGCGGCACATCTATTAAAAGATAACGCAGGTGTCCTAAGATGAGAAATCTCATGTGGAATAGAAGGGTAAAATCTCATTTGATTTTGATTTTCAGTACGAATACAAACCGTGAAAGCGTGGCCTATCGATCCTTTAGATCTTCAGAATTTAAAGCTAGAGGTGTCAAAAAAGTTACCACATAGATAACTGGCTTGTGGTAGCCAAGCGTTCATAGAGACGTTGCTTTTTGATCCTTCAATGCCGGCTCTTCCTATCATTGTGAAGTAGAATTCACCAAGTGTTGGATTGTTCACCCACCAATAGGGAACGTGAGCTGGGTTTAGACCATCGTGAGACAGGTTAGTTTTACCCTACTGATGATGCATGCCGCGATAGTACCCCCTGGTCCTGCCTGCACGGTGGGGGCACTAGGGGCCATGCAGTTTCATTTTGAGCGGTCGGCGAGAAGAATCCTTTGCAGACAACTTAAATACATGATGGGGTATTGTAAGTGGCAGAGTGGCCTTACTGCCACGATCCACTGAGATTCGGCCTCTTATCATCGAGATTTGTGATCCTCACTCTCTCTCCCTCGTTCTCTTTCTCCTTATCTTTCTTTCGCTTTGTCTCCCTCCACAGGTGCCTTGCCACATCTCATACCCTCGTCTCGTGGGATCATGCATTTGTCTTCCCCTTTACGGGCACATGTGCACACACATGTGCATGCGTGAGGCCCTTTCGTAAATTTGCGTCGTGTTGGCAGCGAACATCCCCTCTGCATGTGAAGTCACACGAAGTCAGAGGCCACAGTGCAACCTTCCTGATGAGGTTTCCGCTCTCGCCCATGACCCTCGTGACAAAATTCACAAGCGTGCAGCATGGGGAGAGGTAGCGTTCTCGCTAGGAGCACCACACGGTGCCCTCGCAATAGTGCGCTCTCCAAGGGAGCACCTCGCAAACCTGCGTTGGCATGAATGCTCCCGTGAGACCAAGTGTGTTTGCCAAATGGGCCCCCATGTGACCAAGCGTTGGCCGAACGGGGAACCCTCAAGACCAAATTTGTAAGGGTGCAAAAGATGGTTTGGCTGAAACTGGCCTAATCAACATATAGGCGGAGAGGTAGCGTTCTACCTAGGAGCACCTCGTGACCAAGTGTTGACCATATGGTCCCTCTTGACCAACTGTTGGTCCATACGGTCCCTCGTGTCCAAGGGTTGGCCCAACCATCCTTGGTGACCAACTGTTGGACCAACGGACCCTTGTGACCAACTGTTGGACCAACGAACCCTCGTGACCAAGGGTTGGCCCAACCGTCCCTTGTGACCAACTATTGGTCCAACCGTCCCTCGTGGCCAAGGGTTGGGGTTGGCCCAACCGTCCCTCATGATCAAATTTACAAGGGTGCAGGATGGTATGGCTCAAACAGGCCCAATCAACATATATGGGGAGAGGTAAACGGTCCCTCATGACCAAGGGTTGCCCCAACGGTCCCTCCTAACCAACTGTTGGACCAATGGACCCTCGTGATCAAGGGTTGGCCCAACTATTGGCCCAATGGTACCTCATGACCAAGTGTTTGCCAAACGGTCCCTCGTGACCAAATTTATAAGGGTGCAGGATGGTACGACTGAAACTGGCCCAATCAGCATATATGGGGAGAGGTAGCGTTCTCCTAGGGAGCACCTTGCATAGCTGCGCTGGCACGAGCACTTTCACATGAATAAGTGTTGGCCAAATGGTCCCTCATGACCAAGTGTTGAACCAACGGTCCCTTATGGCCAGGGGTTGGCCCAACCATCCCTTGTGACCAATTGTTGACCCAACAGTCCCTCGTGACCAAATATATAAGGGTGCAAGACAGTACAGCTGAAACTGGCCCAATCAATGTATATGGGGAGAGGTAGCGTTCTCCTAGGGAGCACCTTGCATAGCTGCATTGGCACGAGCACTTTCACATGAATAAGTGTTGGCCAAATGGTCCCTGGTGACCAAGGGTTGGCCCAACGGTCCCTCGTGGCCAAGGGTTGGTCCAACGGTCCCTCGTGACCAAGTGTTGGCCCAACGGTCCCTCATGACCAAGTGTTCAAGAAACAGTCCCTCGTAACCAAGAGTTCGCCAAACAGTCCCTCGTGAGCAAGTGTTCGCCTAATGGTCCCTCGTGGCCAAGGGTTGCCCCAATGGTCCCTCGTGACCAAGGGTTGGCCCAACGGTCCCTTGTGACCAAGTGTTCACGAAACGGTCCCTCATGACCAAGTGTTGGCCCAACGGTCCCTCATGACCAAATTTATAAGTGTGCAGGATGGTACGGCTGAAACTGGCCCAATCAGCATATATGGGGAGAGGTAGCATTCTCCCTGGGAGCACCTTGCATAGCTGCACTGGCACGAGCACTTTCATGTGAATAAGTGTTGGCCAAATGGTCCCTCATGACCAAGTGTTGAACCAACGGTCCCTCGTGACCAAGGGTTGGCCCAACGGTCCCTTCTGGCCAAGGGTTGGCCTAACGGTCCCTCGTGACCAAGTGTTCACCAAATGGTCCCTCGTGACCAAGTGTTCACCAAACGGTCCCTTGTGACCAAGTGTTCACCTAACGGTCCCTCGTGGCCAAGGGTTGCCCCAACGGTCCCTCATGACCAAGGGTTGGCCCAACAGTCCCTCGTGATCAAGTGTTTGCCAAACGGTCCCTCGTGACCAAGTGTTGGCCCAACGGTCCCTCGTGACTAAATTTATAAGGGTGCAGGACAGTATAGCTAAAACTGGCCCAATCAGCATATATGGGGAGTGGTAGCGTTCTCCCTGGGAGCACCTTGCATAGCTGTGCTGGCACGAGCACTTTCACATGACCAAGTGATGGCCCAACGGACCCTCATAACCAAGTGTTGGCCAAACGGTCCCTCGTGACCAAGTGTTGAACCAATGGTCCCTCGTGACCAAGTGTTGGTCCAATAGATAATCGTGACCAAGGGTTTGCCAAACGGTCCCTCGTGGCCAAGGGTTGGCGCAACTTTCCCTTGTGACCAAGTGTTCGCCAAACGATCCCTCATGACCAAGTGTTGGCCCAATGGTCCCTCGTGACCAAATTTATAAGCGTGTAGGATGGTACGGATGAAACTGGCCCAATCAGCATATATGGGGAGAGGTAGCATTCTCCCTGGGCACGAGCACTTTCACGTGAATAAGTGTTGGCCAAACGGTCCCTCGTGACCAAGTGTTGAACCAACTGTCAGCCTAATGGTCCCTCGTGGCCAAGGGTTTGCCCAACGGTCCCTCGTGACCAAGTGTTCACGAAACGGTCCCTCATGACCAAGTGTTCGCCAAATGGTCCCTCGTGACCAAGTGTTTGCCCAATGGTCCCTCGTGGCCAAGGGTTGCCCCAATGGTCCCTCGTGACCAACGGTTGGCCCAACGGTCCCTTGTCACCAAGTGTTCACCAAACGGTCCCTTGTGACCAAGTGTTGGCCCAACGGTCCCTCGTGACCAAATTTATAAGGGTACAGGACTGTACGGCTAAAACTGGCCCAATCAGCATATATGGGGAGAGGTAGCGTTCTCCCTGCGAGCACCTTGCATAGCTGCACTGGCACGAGCACTTTCACGTGAATAAGTGTTGGCCAAATGGTCCCTCATGACCAAGTGTTGAACCAATGGTCCCTCGTGACCAAGGGTTGGCCCAACCGTCCCTTGTGACCAACTGTTGGCCCAACAATCCCTCGTGGCCAAGGGTTGGCCCAACGGTCCCTTGTGACCAAGTGTTCACGAAACTGTCCCTCGTGACCAAGTGTTCACCAAATGGTCCCTCATGACCAAGTGTTCACCTAACAGTCCCTCATGGCCAAGGGTTGCCCCGACGATCCCTCGTGACCAAGGGTTGGCCCAATGGTCCCTCATGACCAAGTGTTTGCCAAACGGTCCCTCGTGACAAAGTGTTGGTCCAACGGTCCCTCGTGACCAAATTTATAAGGGTGTAGGACTGTACAGCCGAAACTGGCCCAATCAGCATATATGGGGAGAGGTAGCATTCTCCCTGGGAGCACCTTGCATAGCTGCACTGGCACGAGCACT
>MNCI01000903.1:273147-285647 GCA_015680685.1 Gnetum montanum
TCCCTCATGACCAAGTGTTCGCGAAACGGTCCCTCGTGACCAAATTTATAAGGGTGTAGGATGGTACGGCTGAAACTGGCCCAATCAGCATATATGGGGAGAGGTAGCGTTCTCCCTGGGAGCACCTTGCATAGTTACGTTGGCACGAGCACTTTCACGTGAATAAGTGTTGGCCAAATGGTCCCTCATGACCAAGTGTTGGACAAACAGTCCCTCATGACCAAGTGTTGAACCAACGGTCCCTCGTGACCAAGGGTAGGCCCAACCGTCCCTTGTGACCAACTATCGGCCCAACGGTCCCTCGTGGCCAAGGGTTGGCCCAACGGTCCCTCCTGACCAAGTGTTCACAAAATGGTCCCTTGTGACCAAGTGTTCGCCAAACAGTCCCTCGTGACCAAGGGTTGGCCCAACGGTCCCTTGTGACCAAGTGTTCGTCAAACGGTCCCCCGTGACCAAGTGTTCGCCAAACGGTCCCTCGTGACCAAGGGTTGGCCCAATGGTCCCTCGTGACCAANNNNGGTCCCTCGTGACCAAGGGTTGCCCCAACGGTCCCTCGTGACCAAGTGTTCGCCAAACGGTCCCTCGTGACCAACTATTCGCCAAACTGTCCCTCTTGACCAAGGGTTTACCCAATGGTCCCTCATGACCAAGTGTTCGCCAAATGGTCCCTCATGACCAAGTGGTAGCCCAACGGTCCCTCGTGACCAAATTTATAAGGGTGCAGGATGGTACGGCTGAAACTGGCCCAATCAGCATATATGGGGAGAGGTAGTGTTCTCCCTGGGAGCACTGCACGGTGCTCTCCATGGGACCACCTCGCATAGCTGCGCTGGCACAAGCGCTCTCACGAGTCCAAGTGCTGGCCAAACGGATGCCCTCCCTAAGAGCGTTATCCTTGAGAGTGCCTTCCCGGTACGCACGTGAGAGTGTTCTCCTTGAGAGCACCCTCCTGGAGAGTACTCTCCCTAAGAGTGGCCTCCCTCAGAGCGTTCTCCTTGATAGTGCCCTGCGCTACGCATGTGAGAGCATTCTCTCGGAGCATGCCCTTCCTAGGAGTGCCCTCCCTGAGAACAAAGGTTGGCCCAACGGAGCTTCGTGACCAAATTTATAAGGGTGCAAGATGGTATGGCTGAAACTGGCCCAATTAGCATATATGGGGAGAGGTAGCGTTCTTCCTAGGAGCATCGCACGGTGCTCTCGCGAGAGTGCTCTCACGAGAGCGCCTCGCATAGCTGCGCTTGCAAGTGCACTCTCACAAGAACGTCTCATGCAGCGCTTGCGAGAGCACTCTTCATGGGAGTGCCTCTTGCTACGCAACATGATGGTGTTCTCTCTTAGATTGTACTCCCCGAGAGAGCCTTGTGTTGCGCATTTGAGAGCATTTTCAATGAGAGAGGCCTCATTGAGAGCATTCCATTGGAGAGCACTCTTCCTGGGAGTGGCCTCCCTGAAAGCATTCTTCTCGAGAATGCCCTCCTTGAGAGTGTTCTCCGTGAGAGTGCCCTCCCTAAGCATGCTCAACATGAGCGCGCTCTCTGTGGGAGTGCCCTCCATGAGAACCCTCTCCTATAGTGCGTTCTCACTAACAACATTCTCCCCGAGAGCACCTTACGCTACGCACGTGAGAGCGTTAGCCTTGGGAGCACCCTCCCTAAGAGCGCCTTGCACTACGCACGTGAGAGCTTTCTCCTCGAAAGTGTCCTCATTGAGAGCGTTCTCTTGGAGAGTGCCCTCCTTGGGAACGGTCTCCTTGAGAGTGTCCTTGTTGAGAGCATTCTCGCTGAGTGCACCCTCTCTGAGAGCACCTTGCATTACACATGTGAGGATGCCCTCCATGAGAGTAGTGTTCCTAAGAGCATTCTCACTGAGTGCACCCTCTCTGAGAGCACCTTGAGTTACGCACATGAGGACATCCTCCTCGAGAGCGTGCTCCGTGAGAGCATTCTCCTTGAGAGTGCCCTCCTTGAGAACAGTCTCCTCGAGAGCACCCTTGTTGAGAGCATTCTCGCTGAGTGCACCCTCTCTGAGAGCACCTTGCATTACGCACGTGAGGATGCCCTCCGTGAGAGTGGTGTTTCTAAGAGCATTCTTACTGAGTGCACCCTCTCTAAGAGCACCTTGCGTTACACACGTGAGGATGCCCTCCTCGAGAGCATGCTCCCTAAGAGCGTTCTCCTGAGAGAGCTCCCTTCGTGGGAGCATTCTCCCTGAGTACACCTTGCGCTATGCATGTGAGAGTGGTCTCTTGGAGAGCACCCTCGTTGAGAGCGGTCTCTCAGAGCACACCCTCCATGAGAGTGCCCTCCCTGAGAACGGGCTCACTGAGGATGCCCTCTCCAATAGCATTCTCCTTAAGACTACCCTTTGCGAGATCATTCTCTATGAAAGTGACCTCTATTAGAGTAGCCTCCCTGAGAGCGTTCTCCTTGAGATCACCCTCCCTAGGAGCACCTTGTGCTATGCTCATGAGAGTGTTCTCCTTGAGAGCGCCCTCATTGAAAGCGTTCTCTCAAAGAGCACCCTCTATTAGAGGGGTGTTCCTAAGAGCATTCTCACTGAGTGCACCCTCTTTGAGAGTGCCTTGCATTACGCATGTGAGAATGTTCTCCTCGAGAGCATGCTCATTGAGAGCATTCTCATGGAGAGCAGCCTTTGTTAGAGTGTTCTCGCTGAGAGCGCCCTCCCCAAGAGCTCTCTCTATGAGAGCATTTTCCTTGAGGGCATCCTTACTTGGTGCTCTCTCTCTCTGAGAACGCTCTTTTTGAGAACGCGGTGTTCATGACCAAATTTATAAGGTTGCAAGAAGGTATGGCTAAAACTGGCCCAATCAGCATATATAGGGAGAGGTACGTTCTTCCTGGGAGCATCGCACGATGCTCTTGCAAGAGCACTCTCACGAGAGCGCCTCGCATAGCTGCGCTGGCAAGAGCATGCTCTCATGAGAGCGCCTCATGCAGCACTTGCAAGAGCACTCTCCGTGGGAGTGCTTCTTGTTGTGCACGTGATGGTGTTCTCTCAAGGAGTGTCCTCCATCAGAGAGCCTTGCATTGTGCATTTGAGAGCGTTCTCAATGAGAGAGCCCTCATTGAGAGCATTTTGTTGTAGAGTGCTATTTCTGGGAGTGGCCTCCCTGAAAGCGTTCTCTACGACAATGGCCTCCTTGAGAGCATTCTTCATGAGAGCCCCCTCCTTGAGCACGCTCTCGGTGGGAGCGCCCTCCATGAGAACGCTCTCCTAGAGAGCATCCTCCTTGAGAGTGCACTCCCAGGGAGAACACTATCTCTCCCTATATATGTTGATTGGGCCAGTTTTAGCCATACTGTCCCGCACCCTTATGAATTTGGTCACGAAGCTCCATTCGACCAATGCTTGGTTGAGAGCATCTCCTAAAGAACATTATTGGTGAGAGCGGCCTTTCGGAGAGCATTCTCCTTGACAGTGCCTTGGGCTAGCACGTGACATTATTCTCCTGGAGAGCACCTTCGTTGAGAGCTCCTTTTCGAAGGGTGCCCTCCCCAAGAGTGACCTCCTTGAGAGCACCTTGCGTTGCACACCTGAGAGTGTTCTCCTTAAGAGTGTACTTGTTGAGAGAGTTCTCTTGGAGAGCACCCTTCTTGAGATCGGTCTGGCCAAGGGTGCCCTCCTTGAGAGCATTCTCGTTGAGAGCACCCTTCGTAAGAGTGGCCTTCTAAAGAGCTTTCTCCTTGAGAGGGCCCTCGCTGGGAGCATTCTCCCTATAACACCCTGGTTGAGAGCATTCTATCGTAGATCGCCCTTCCTAAGAGCGCCCTCCCTGAGAACACCCTCCTTGAGAGCGGTCTCCCTGAGGACGTCCTCATGGGTAGGGTTCTCCCTATTGCATCCTCGTTGAGAGCGGTCTCCCTGAGACCGCGCTCATGAGGAGTGGTCTTCGTAAGAGTGCCCTCCTTGAGAATGCCCTTCTTGAGAGCGATCTAGCTAAGGATGACTTCATCGTGAACGTTCTCCCCTCAAGCACCCTCATCAAGAGCAGTCTCCTTGGGAGCGGTCTTCCTAAGTGTGCCCTCCTTGAGAATGCCCTCCTTGAGAGCAATATCACTAAGGACGCCCTCATCGGGAGCGCTCTCCCTGGAGCACCCTCATTGAGAGCGCCCTCATCGAGAGGAGTCCTTGGGAGCGGTCTTCCTAAGAGTGCCCTCCCTGAGAATGTCCTCCTTGAGAGCAAGCTCACTGAGGATGCTTTCATCAGGAGCGTTCTCCCTGGAGCACCCTCGTTGAGAGTGGTCTCCTTGGAGAATGCCCTCCTTGTGAGCGGTCTCTGTGATAGCACCCTCATCGGAGCATTCTCCTTGGAGTGCCCTCATTGAGAGCATTTTGTTGAAGAGTGCCCTCCTTGAGAGCGTTCTCCCTGAGAGCATCCTCCGTTAGAGTGGCCTCCGTGAGAGAATTCTCCATGAGAGCACCTTGCGTTACGCACGTGAGAGTTTTTAGCTTGAGAGAATTCTTTCGTAGAGCGCCCTTCGTAAGAGCATCCTCCATGAGAACGCCCTCCTTGAGAGCGGTCTCCCTGAGGACGTCCTCATCGGTAGCGTTCTCCTTGGAGCACCCTCGTTGAGAGCGGTCTCTCTGAGAGCGTGCTTATGGGGAGCGGTCTACTTGAGAGTGGTCTTCGTAAGAGTGCCCTCCCTGAGAACGATCTTCCTAAGGACACCTTCATCAGGAGCGTTCTCCCTGGAGCACCTTCATTGAGAGCACCCCCATTAGGAGCAGTCTCCTTGGGAGCGATCTTCCTAAGAGTGCCCTCCCTGAGAATGTCCTCGTTGAGAGAAATCTCACTGCAGACGCCCTCATGGGTAGCGTTCTTGCTGTTACGTCCTCGTGGAGAGCGGTCTCCCTGGAGAACATCCTCCTTGAGAGCGGTCTCCCTGGAGAACGCCCTCCTTGAGAGCGGTCTCCCTGGAGAACGCCCTCCTTGAGAGCGGTCTCCCAGAGAGCGCCCTCATGGGTAGCGGTCTTCGTAAGAGTGCCCTCCTTGAGAACACCCTTCTTGAGAGCGATCTTGCTAAGGAAGACTTCATCATGAATGTTCTCCCCTCGAGCACCCTCATCAAGAGCAGTCTCCTTGGGAGCGGTCTTCCTAAGTGTGCCCTCCCTGAGAATGCCATCCTTGAGAGCAATCTCACTAAGGATGCCCTCATCAGGAGCACTCTCCTTGGAGTGCCCTCATTCAGAGTGCCCTTGTCAGGAGGAGTCTCCTTGGGAGCAGTCTTCCTAAGAGTGCCCTCCCTGAGAATGCCCTCCTTGAGAGCAATCTCACTGAGGACGCTTTCATCGGGAGTGTTCTCCCTGGAGTGCCCTCGTTGAGAGCGGTCTCCCTGGAGAATTCCCTCCTTGAGAGCGGTCTTTGTGATAGTGCCCTCATCAGAAGCGTTCTCCTTGGAGTGCCCTCATTAAGAGCATTTTGTCGAAGATTTCCCTCCTTGAGAGCGTTCTCACTGAGAGCATCCTCCATTAGAGTGGCCTCTATGAGAGCATTCTCCATGAGAGCACCTTGCGTTACGCATGTGAGAGTTTTCAGCTTGAGAACATTCTTTCATAGAGCATCCTTCCTAAGAGTGTCCTCCTTGAGAATGCCCTTGTTGAGAGCAATCTCCCTGGGGACGTCCTCATCGGTAGCATTATCCTTGGAGTGCCCTCGTTGAGAGCGGTCTCTCTGAGAGCACGCTCATGGGGAGCGGTCTACTTGAGAGTGGTCTTTGTAAGAGTGCCCTGCCTGAGAACGCCCTCCCTGAGAAGGGTCTCCCTGAGGACGCCTTCATCAGGAGCGTTCTCCCTGGAGCACCTTCATTGAGAGCGTCCCCATCGGGAGCAGTCTCCTTGGGAGCGCCCTTCCTAAGAGCACCCTCCCTAAGAATGCCCTCCTTGAGAGCGGTGTCCCTAAGGACGTCCTCATGGGTAGTGTTCTCCCTGTTACGCCCTCGTGGAGAGCGGTCTCCCTAGAGAATGCCCTCCTTGAGAGTGGTCTCCCTAAGAGCACGCTCATGGACAACGGTCTTTGTAAGAGTGCCCTCCTTGAGAACACCCTTCTTGAGAGCGATCTTGCTAAGGACGACTTCATCGTGAATGTTCTCCCCTTGAGCACCCTCATTGGGAGCAGTCTCCTTGGGAGCGGTCTTCCTAAGTGTGCCCTCCCTGAGAATGCCCTCCTTGAGAACAATCTCACTGAGGATGCCCTCATTGAGAGTGCTCTCCCTGGAGTGCCCTCATTGAGAGCATCCTCGTCGGGAGGAGTCTCCTTGGGAGCGGTCTCCCTAAGAGTGTCATCCCTGAGAATTCCCTCCTTGAGAGCAATCTCACTAAGGATGCTTTCATCAGGAGCGTTCTCCTTGGAGCGGTCTTCCTAAGAGTGCCCTCCCTGAGAACGCCCTCCTTGAGAGCAGTGTCCCTGAGGATGTCCTCATGGGTAGCGTTCTCCCTGTTGCACCCTTGTTGAGAGTGGTCTTCCTAAATAACGCCCTCCTTGAGAGCGGTCTCCCTGAGAGCGCGTTCATGGGGAGCGGTCTTCGTAAGAGTGCCTTTCTGTAGAACACCCTTCTTGAGAGCAATCTTGCTGAGGATGACTTCATCGTGAATGTTCTCCCCTCGAGTGCCCTCATCGGGAGCAGTCTCCTTGGGAGCGGTCTTCCTAAGTGTGCCCTCCCTGAGAACACCCTCCTTGAGAGCAATCTCACTGAGGACGCCCTCATCGAGAGCGATCTCCCTGGAGCGCCCTCATTGAGAGCACCCTCATCGAGAGGAGTCTCCTTGGGATTGGTCTTCCTAAGAGTGCACTCCCTGAGAATGCCCTCCTTGAGAGCAATCTCACTGAGGACGCTTTCATCGAGAGAATTCTCCCTGGAGCACCCTCGTTGAGAGCGGTCTCCCTGAAGAATGCCCTCCTTGAGAGCGGTCTCTGTGATAGCGCCCTCATCGAAAGAGTTCTCCTTAGAGCATCCTCATTGAGAGCGTTTTGTTGAAGAGTGCCCTCCTTGAGAGTGTTCTCCCTAAGAGCATCCTCCATTAGAGTGGCCTCCGTGGGAGCGTTCTCCATGAGAGCACCTTGCGTTACGCACGTGAGAGTTTTCAGCTTGAGAGCGTTCTTTCATAGAGCACCCTTCCTAAGAGCATCCTCCCTAAGAACGTCCTCCTTGAGAGCGGTCTCCCTGAGGACATCCTTATCGGTAGCATTCTCCTTGGAGCGCCCTCATTGAGAGCGGTCTCTCTGAGAGTGCGCTCATGGGGAGCGGTCTACTTGAGAGCGGTCTTCGTAAGAGTGCCCTCCCTGAGAACGTCCTCCCTAAGAATGGTCTCCTTGAGGACACCTTCATCGGGAGCATTCTCCTTGGAGCACCTTCATTGAGAGCGCCCCCATCGGGAGCAGTCTCCTTGGGAGTGCCCTTCCTAAGAGTGCCCTCCCTGATAACACCCTCGTTGAGAGCGATCTCACTGTAGATGCCCTCATGGGTAGTGTTCTCACTGTTGCACCCTCATGGAGAGCGGTCTCCCTGGAGAACGCCCTCCTTGAGAGCGGTCTCCCTGAGAGCGCCCTCATGGGCAGCGGTCTTTGTAAGAGTGCCCTCCTTGAGAACACCCTTCTTGAGAGCGATTTTGTTGAGGACGAATTCATCATGAACGTTCTCCCCTCGAGCACCCTCATCGGAGCAGTCTCCTTGGGAGTAGTCTTCCTAAGTGTGCCCTCCCTGAGAATGCCATCCTTGAGAGCAATCTCACTGAGGACGCCCTCATCGGGAGCGCTCTCCATGGAGCACCCTCATTGAGAGCACCCTCATCGGGAGGAGTCTCCTTGGGAGCGGTCTTCCTAAGAGTGCCCTCCCTGAGATTGCCCTCCTTGAGAGCAATCTCACTAAGGATGCTTTCATCGGGTGCATTCTCCCTGGAGTGCCCTCGTTGAGAGCGGTCTCCCTAGAGAATGCCCTCCTTGAGAGTGGTCTCTATGACAGCGCCCTCATCGAAAGAGTTCTCCTTGGAGCGCCCTCATTGAGAGCATTTTCTCGAAGAGTGCCCTCCTTGAGAGCGTTCTCCCTGAGAGCATCCTCCGTTAGAGCGGCCTCCGTGAGAGCATTCTCCATGAGAGCACCTTGTGTTACGCACGTGAGAGTTTTCAGCTTGAGAGCGTTCTTTCGTAGAGCGCCCTTCCTAAGAGCATCCTCCCTAAGAACTCCCTCCTTGAGAGCGGTCTCCTTGAGGACATCCTCATCGGTAGCGTTCTCCTTGAGGACATCCTCATCGGTAGGGTTCTCCTTGGAGCGCCCTCATTGAGAGCGGTCTCTCTAAGAGCACGCTCATGGGGAGCGGTCTACTTGAGAGTGGTCTTCGTAAGAGTGCCCTCCCTAAGAATGCCCTCCCTGAGAACGCCTCCATCCAGAGCATTCTCCCTGAAGCACCTTCATTGAGAGCGCCCCCATCAGGAGCAGTCTCCTTGGGAGCACCCTTCCTAGGAGCCCCCTCCCTGAGAATGCCCTCATTGAGAGCGATCTCACTACAGACGCCCTCATGGGTAGTGTTCTTGCTGTTGCGCCCTCGTGGAGAGCGGTCTCCCTGGAGAACACCCTCCTTGAGAGCGGTCTCCCTGAGAGCATGCTCATTGGTAGAAGTCTTCGTAAGAGTACCCTCCTTGAGAACACCCTTCTTGAGAGCGATCTTGCTGAGGATGAGTTCATCGTGAAGATTCTCCCCTCGAGCGCCCTCATCGGGAGTAGTCTCCTTGGGAGCGGTCTTCCTAAGTGTGCCCTCCCTGAGAATGCCCTCCTTCAGAGCAATCTCACTAAGGATGCCCTCATCGGGAGCACTCTCCTTGGAGCACCCTCATTGAGAGTGCCCTCTTCGGGAGAAGTCTCCTTGGGAGCGATCTTCCTAAGAGTGTCCTCCGTGAGAATGCCCTCCTTGAGAGCAATCTCACTGAGGACGCTTTCATCGGGAGAGTTCTCCCTGGAGCACCCTCGTTCAGAGCAGTCTCCCTGGATAATGCCCTCCTTGAGAGTGGTCTCTATGACAGTGTCGTCATCGGAAGAATTCTCCTTGGAGCACCCTCATTGAGAGCATTTTTTCGAAGAGTACCCTCCTTGAGAGTGTTCTCCCTGAGAGCATCCTTCGTTAGAGGGGCCTTCGTGAGAGCGGTCTCCCTGAGGACGTCCTCATCGGTAGCGTTCTCCTTGAAGCACCCTCGTTGAGAGCGGTCTCTCTGAGAGTGCGCTCATGGGGAGTGGTCTACTTGAGAGTGGTCTTCGTAAGAGTGCCCTCCCTGAGAACGCCCTACCTGAGAACGGTCTCCCTGAGGACGCCTTCATCGGGAGCGTTCTCCCTGGAGCACCTTCATTGAGAGTGCCCTACTAAAGTGGCCTTCCATTTGAGCATTCTCCACAGAGCACCGTCATCGAGAACGTTTTGTTGAAGAGTGCCCTCCAGTAGAGTGGCCATTGTAGGAGCATTCTCCTCGAGAGCGGATTCGATGAAAGCAGTGTCCATGAGAACACCTTGCATCATGCACGTGAGAGTGTTCTTCTTGAGAGTGCCGATGTTGAGAACGCTTGTATCAGAGAGTGCCCTTCTTAAGAGTGCCCTTCTTGAGAATGCCTTCACTGAGAATGGTCTCGTTGAGGATGCCCTCCTGGAGAGCATCCTCCTTAAGAACATTTTTTTCGAGAGTGCTCTTGTTGAGATCATTCTCTTGGAGAGCTATGTCCATTGGAACTCCCTCTTTGAGATCGGCCTCTCAGTGGATGGCCTCTTTCTGAGAGTGTCATCCTGGAGAGTGCTATCGATGAGAGCATCGTGCGCCCTCATGTGAGTGTTCTCCTCGAGAGCATCCTCATTGTGAGTAGCCTCTGTACGAGTGCCCTCATTGAGAAGGCCCTTCATGAGAGTAATCTCCCCGAGGACGCCCATCTTGAGAGGGTCCTCCATAATAACGTTCTCCATGAGAGCGCCATCGCTTAGAGCGGCCATTGGGAGAGCATTCTCCTTGAGCGCGCCCTCCTCTTTGAGCGGGCTCAACAACGGAGGTGAGGGCGATCTCATCGATTTGGTCCTTCGTGACCAAATTTATAAGGGTGCGGGATGGTATGGCTGAAACTGGCCCAATCAACATATATAGGGGGAGGTAGAGTTGACGAGAGGTTGGAGTGATAGAGTGATACATGGATTTCTCCCCCCAGGGATGTTTTGCCCTACCCACGATATCACGGCATGGTTGCTCATGTGGGTGACTTACAAGGCTTGTTGGGAAGAAGGATAACCCCAGAGAAGGTGGTGTCCTCATTTACGATTTGATTCGGGTGACCATTTCGTGCTGGTAGCACATCGAAAATAGGTGGCATTGATGGCTTTACGGGATCAAATGATCCCATGCGGAACTATTTCGTGTGAATAGTAGCATTGATTTGGTGAGGTGGAGGAGGTAGAACGTTTGGACACCCCCATGGGGAAGCGTTGAGTGCATGTCGTCTCTGCGTATGCACCGATTTGATTGCCTAGTAGCGCATGGGTGGTAGTGGCGAGTTGACATGGACAAGGCGAGAAATGACGAGGGACTTGAGGGTGCGTCGTTGTTGGTTTTGGTTTCAGGACTCTATTGACTCGGGTGACCATCTCGAGGTCATAGCACAGCGAAAAGAGCCTTTTGTGGACTCAAGGACACAGGTAGCGCCTTCCTTTGGAGTAGCTTGGGAAGTTTGAGTGCACGCTCAAACACGTCGTGAGTTGTTCAAGGCCAGGAGAAGAAGTTGGAGGGACATTTTGAGGGCCATGTCTCAAAAATCCCTTGTCTTGGCTACGGCATGCTATGTCTCTGTGATTCGCGAAGGAGTTTTCTATTGCTCGGTCGCGTGACAGGGAATTCGATTGACCCTAAAACTCGTTTCTATAGAGTTGCGAGATCGGATCCAGCACTGATGACTTTACGGGATCGAACGATCCCATGCGGAACGATTTCGTGCAAACAGTAGCATTGATTTGGTGCGGTGGAGGAGGCAGAGCATTTGGACACCCCCACAGGGTAGCGTCGAGCGCATGTCATCTCTGCGTATGCACTGATTTGATTGTCTAGTAGCGCATTGGTGGTAGTAGCGAGTTGACGTGGACAAGGCGAGAAACGACGAGGGACTTGAGGGTGCATCGTTGTTGGTTTCAGTTTGAGGACTCTATTGACTTGGGTGACCGTCTCAAGGTCGTAGCATAGGCAAAATAGCCTTTTGTGGACTCAAGGACACAGGTAGCACCTTCCCTTGGAGTAGCTTGCAAAGTTTGAGCACCCGCTCGAACATGTCGTGAGTTGTTCAAGGGCTAGGAGAAGCAGTCGGAGGGATGTCTTGAGGGCCATGTCTCGAAAATCCCTTGTCTTGGCTACGGCATGCTGTGTCTCTGTGTTTTGCGAAGGAGTTTTCTGTTGCTCGGTCACATGATGGGGAATTCTATTAATGCTGAAACTCATTTCTATAGAGTTGCAGGATCAGAGCCGGCACTGATGGCTTTACGTGATTGAACGATTCGATGCAGAATGATTTCATGCAAACGGTAGCATTGATTGGGCATGCTGGAGGTGGCAGAGCGTCTCGAGGTCCCCACGGGGTATCGCTCAGTGCATGCCATCTCTGCCTATGCACCGATTCGATTGCCTAGTAGCCCATTGGTGGTAGTGGCTACTTCACCTGGATGAGGCGAGAAACGAAGAGCATCTTTGTCTCTCGTTCTACATGCATTTGCGTGTGCCTTGCTTTTGTTCTACGTTGTGATGCGAACGATGCCATCGGCGTTAGGTCATAGTTGGGATCGCGATTCCAGGATGCATCTCCCATTTTTCTTGATACAATAGCAGTTGAGCACGTGCAAATGGCTACGTCGGGTTTGTGTGGTTGAGGTAGCAGAGCATGTCAACGCCCCTGCGGGGTAGCGTCAAGTGCATGTTTCCTCTTCATGATCACGGATCGGACCGCTCAGTAGCGCGCGGGTGGTATATGCGAGTTCACGTGCACGTGCCGAAGGACCTGGAGGACTGAGGTTCTATTGTCCTTTATGCACATTCACGTGGCTCATTTTTCAGTTGGTGGCCCCTGATTGTGGTCTTTGTGGGTGCGGCATGTGCTGGTTCCTGCGTGGAACTTTGTTCTCACGGAGAAGCATTTTTGAGGTAGCGCTCTTGGGTTCGGTAATCGTATCGAGGGGATGGCGGAACCCGTAGGTGTTCCTCGATGTTGGGTGTTTGCATGAATGCTAGATGATGTAGGCAGTAAGCTATGTGCTTGCGCGATGCCCTTGGCACTCGCACGTCCATGGTCGAGAGCGAGGCTGCGTTTGTCACCTGTTGCGGTGTTGCATTTCCTGGGCTTGAACTGGGGAATAGTACCCATGAAAGATGCTGTGCGAAATCAGTGTGTGGAGGGTCTATCATGCCTTTCGATTAAGGAAGGATGACGGTGCCCACCACACGGGTGCGGACGACGTTACCTGGTTGATCCTGCCAGTAG
>MNCI01000903.1:288147-295336 GCA_015680685.1 Gnetum montanum
GCTCGCATCCCTCGGGTGGCACCTACTTCTCTTTCCCCAATGCAAGGGTGCGAGTAGAACCAAGGATGTGATAAACATCTGCTGCGGTGGTCAACCAGGGTTGGTGACCCCAACCACGACTCTCGACAATGGATATCTCGGCTCTCGTTTCGATGAAGAACGTAGCAAAATGCGATACTTTGTGTGAATTGCAGAATCCCGTGAATCATCGAATCTTTGAATACAAGTTGCACTTGAGGCCTAGGTCGAGGGCACGTCTGGCTGGATGTGATGAAAGATCCTAGGATGCTCCCTCCTCGCCCCATGCGAGGAGGGCAGCGGATGTGGTCGTCCGTGTCTCCTGAGGTGCGGTCACCTGAAAAATTGCCGTCGATCATGTTTTCTGGCTTCTACCCGGACGGAGCGATGGATGGTGGTGGTGGTATGTGCGTTCCCTGCGCTGAGTATGTAGGAGGTATGTTGGCCCCCTCCCTGCCCTTCTCCTTCAGTGCGATGCGGGACCGAGCGACCGATAGGGGCGATGTTCCTCCTTTGCGTCGTGTGAAAAGTTGCCGTTGATCGTGTTTTCTAGCTTCTACCTGGACGGAGCGATGGATGGTGGTGGTGGTCTATGCATTCCCTGCGCTGAGCATGTAGGAGGTACGTTGGCCCCCTCCCCGTCCTTCTCCTTTGGTGCGATGCAGGACCGAGCAACCGATGGGGGCGATGTTCCTCCTTTGCATCGCGCATAGGAGGGGTGATGCTCCCTCTTCGTAGTGACCCCAATTCAGGAAAGGGTACCCACTGAGTTTAAGCATATAACTAAGTGGAGGAAGAGAAACTTACGAGGATTCCCCTAGTAACGGCGAGTGAACCAAGAATAGCCCAGCGTGAAAATCTAGCGGCGGTGGTCACCCAAATTGTAGTTTGCAGAAGCATCCCCTGTGGTGGACAGAGCCTAAGTCCCCTAGAATGGGGCACCGGAGAGGGTGACAGCCCCATCGGGCTCGGACCCTGCTGCATCACGGGGCACTATCGGCGAGTCGGGTTGTTTGGGAATGCAGCCCTAAGTGGGTGGTAAATTCCGTCCAAGGCTAAATACGTGCGAGAGACCGATAGCGAACAAGTACCGCGAGGGAAAGATGAAAAGGACTTTGAAAAGAGAGTTAAAAAGTGCTTGAAATTGTCGAGAGGGAAGCGGATGGAGGCCAACGTTGCTTCCCGGCCGGACGTGAAGCAGAGCATGTACGCTTCGGTCCGCCGCTCGGTTCGGGAGGTGAGTCTGCGTGGATCAGCACCATGGCACAAGCATACGCAGCTGCCTGCATGCGTGCTGCCACTGCGACGGTCGAGGGTCCAAGCGCATGTCCCCTGGAGGGGCAGGTCCTGCAGCACCTGCGCGCTCGGGACGCGGATTGCGTGGGCTTTCCATTCAACCTGTCTTGAAACACGGACCAAGGAGTGTAACATGCGTGCGAGTCGTCGGGTTTGGAAACCTGCACGGTGCAAGGAAGCTGAAAGGCGGGATCCGTGCGCAGGAACAGAGCACCATCCACCGACCTTGATCTTGTTGAGAAGGGTTCGAGTCAGAGCATGCCTGTTGGAACCCGAAAGATGGTGAACTATGCCTGAGCAGGGCGAAGCTAGAGGAAACTCTGGTGGATGCCCATCGCGATACCGACGTGCAAATCATTCATCTGACTTGGGTATAGGGGCGAAAGACTAATCGAACCATCTAGTAGCTGGTTCCCTCCGAAGTTTCCCTCAGGATAGTTTGAGCTCACGATCTCAAGTTTTATCAGGTAAAGAAAATGATTAGAGGCATCGGGGGCACAACACCCTTGACCTATTCTCAAACTTTAAATAGGTAAGACAGCGCGGCTACCTCGGTGAGCTACGTCAACGAATCGAGAGCTCCAAGCGGGCCATTTTTGGTAAGCAGAACTGGCGATGCAGGCTGAACCGAAAGTCGAGCTACGGTGCCTAACTGCACGCTAACCCAGAACCCACAAAGGGTGTTGGTTGATTAAGACAGCAGGACGGTGGTCATGGATGTCAAAATCCGCTAAGGAGTGTGTAACAACTCACTTGCTGAATCAACTAGCCCCAAAAATGGATGGTGCTTAAGCGCGTGACCTACGCTCGGTCATCGGGGCAAGTGCCAGGCCCCAATGAGTAGGAGGACGTGGCGGTACGTTGCGAAGCCTAGGGCGCGAGCCTGGGTGGAGCAGCCGCCGATGTAGATCTTGGTGGTAGTAGCAAATATTCAAATGAGAACTTTGAAGACCGACGTGGAGAAAGGTTCCATGTGAACAGCACTTGGACATGGGTTAGTTGATCCTAAGAGATGGGGGAGCCCCTTCCAATGGGTGCACTCCACACGAGATCTCGAAAGGGAATCAGGTTAACATTCTCGAATCGGGACATGGCAGTGGACGGCAACATTAGGGGATCTGGAGACGCCAGCGAGGGCCCTGGGAAGAGTTATCTTTTCTTTTTAACAGCTTGCCCACCCTGAAATCGGCTCAACCGGAGATAGGGTCCAGCAGTTGGAAGAGCACCGCACGCCCTGTGGTGTTCGGTGCACCCTCGGTGGTCCCTGAAAATTTGGATAACTAAGTACCGTTCATGCCCGGTCGTACTCATAACCGCATCAAGTCTCCAAAGTGAATAGCCTCTGGTCCATAGAACAATGTAGGTAAGGGAAGTTAGCAAAACGGATCTGTAACTTCGGGAAAAGGATTGGCTCTGAGGGTTGGGCCTAGGGATCTGCGCCTCGAACCCGCAGGCTATCGAGGGCCTGCCTGAGCTGCTTCTGTGGAGACGGTGGGCCCTCGTGTGCCAATCGAGCGATGGATGCAGAGCATCCTCCCCCCCTCTATGGGGGAGGTCTTTCCCTAGGCAACGAACAACCAGCTTAGAACTGGCTCGGACAAGGGGAATCTGACTGTTTAATTAAAACAAAGCATTGCGATGGTCCCTACGGATGCTGACACAATGTGATTTCTGCCCAGTGCTCTAAATGTCAAAGTGAAGAAATTCAACCAAGTGCGAGTAAACGGCGGGAGTAACTATGACTCTCTTAAGGTAGCCAAATGCCTCATCATCTAATTAGTGATGCTCATGAATGGATTAACGAGATTCCCACAGTCCCTACCTACTATCTAGCAAAACCATAGCCAAGGGAACGGGCTTGGTAGAATCAGCAGGGAGAAGACCCTGTTGAGCTTGACTCTAGTCTGACTTTGTGAAATGACTTAAGAGGTGTAGAATAAGTGGAAGCCGCTCGCGGCGCAAGTGAAATACCACTACTTTTAACGTTATTTTACTTACTCCATTGGTCAGGAATGGGGCACGACCTTGGCTTTTGGACCCAAGATGCGCCTCAGTGCGTTGATCCGTGCAGAAGACAGAGTCAGGTGGGGAGTTTGGCTGGGGCAGCACTTATGTTAAAAGGTAATGCAGGTGTCCTAAGATGAGCTCAACAAGAACAAAAATCTCGTGTGGAATAGAAGGGTAAAAGCTCATTTGATTTTGATTTTCAGTACGAATACAAACTGTGAAAGCGTGGCCTATCGATCCTTTAGATCTTCGGAATTTGAAGCTAGAGGTGTCAGACAAGTTATCACAGGGATAACTAGCTTGTGGCAGCCAAGCGTTCATAGCGACGTTGCTTTTTGATCCTTCGATGTCGGCTCTTCCTATCATTGTGAAGCAGAATTCACCAAGTGTTGGATTGTTCACCCACCAATAGGGAACGTGAGCTGGGTTTAGACCATCGTGAGACAGGTTAGTTTTACCCTACTGATGATGCACGCCGTGATAGTAATTCAACTTAGTACGAGAGGAACCGTTGATTCACACAATTTTTCATCGTGTTTGGTTAAAAAGCCAGTGACGCGAAGCTACCGTGTGTCGGATTATGACTGAACGCCTCTAAGTCAAAATCCATGCTAGAGGCGGTGCCGTTGGCATGTGTCAATGGTACCCCCTGGTCCTGCTTGCACGGTGGGGGCACTGGGGGCCATGCAGTTTCATTTTGAGTGGTCGTCGAGAAGAATCCTTTGCAGATGAATTAAATACACTATGGGGTATTGTAAGTGGCAGAGTGGCCTTGCCGCCACGATCCACTGAGATTCAGCCTCTTATCATCGAGATTCGTGATCCTCACTCTCTCTCCCTCGTTCTCTTTCTCCTTCTCTTTCTTTCACTTTGTCTCCCTCTGCAGGCTCCTCGCCACGTCTCATACCCTCGTCTCGTGGGGTCATGCATTTGTCTTCCACTTCACGGGCACATGCACACACACACGTGCATGCGTGAGGCCCTTTCGTAAATTTGCATCATGTTGGCAGCAAATGTCCCCTCTGCATGTGAGGTCGCACGAAGTCGGAGGCTGCATTGTAACCTTCTTGATGAGGTTTCTGCTCTCGCCCATGACCCTCGTGACAAAATTCGCAAGCGTGCAGCATGGGGAGAGGTAGCGTTCTCGCTGGGATCATCGCACAGTGCTCTCGCGATAGTGCGCTCTCCAAGGGAGCACCCTGCAAAGCTGTGTTGGCACAAATGCTCTCATGAGACCAAGTTTGTTTGCCAAATGGGCCCCCATGTGACCAAGCATTGGCCAAATGGGGAACCCTCGAGACCAAATTTGTAAGGGTGCAAAAGATGGTTTGGCTGAAACTGGCCCAATCAACATATAGGCGGAGAGGTAGCGTTCTACCTGGGAGCACCTCGTGACCAAGTGTTGACCATACGGTCCCTCGTGATCAACTGTTGGCCCATACGGTCCCTCGTATCCAAGGGTTGGCCCAACCATCCCTGGTGACCAATTCTTGGACCAACGGACCCTCGTGACCAGCTGTTGGACCAACGGACCCTCGTGACCAAGGGTTGGCCCAACCGTCCCTTGTGACCAACTGTTGGTCCAACCATCCCTCGTGGCCAAGGGTTGGGGTTGGTCCAACCATCCCTCGTGACCAAATTTACAAGGGTGCAGGATGGTATGACTCAAACTGGCCTAATCAGCATATATGGGGAGAGGTAAATGGTCCCTCATGATCAAGGGTTGCCTCAACGGTCCCTCTTGACCAACTGTTGGACCAATGGATCCTCGTGACCAAGGGTTGGCCCAACTGTTGGCCCAATGGTCCCTTGTGATAAAATTTATAACGGTGCAGGATGGTACAGCTGAAACTGGCCAAATCAGTGTATATGGGGAGAGGTAGCGTTCTCCCAGGGAGCACCTTGCATAGCTGCGCTGGCACGAGCACTTTCACGTGAATAAGTGTTGGCCAAACGGTCCCTCGTGACCAAGTGTTGAACCAACGGTCCCTCGTGACCAAGGGTTGGCCCAACCATCCCTTGTGACCAACTGTTGGCCCAATGGTCCCTCGTGACCAAATTTATAAGGGTGCAAGATGGTACAGCTGAAACTGGCCCAATCAACATATATGGGGAGAGGTAGTGTTCTCCCAGGGAGAACCTTGCATAGCTACGCTGGCACGAGCACTTTCACATGAATAAGTGTTGGCCAAATGGTCCCTCGTGACCAAGGGTTGTCCCAACGGTCCCTCATGGCCAAGGGTTGGCCCAACGGTCCCTCGTGACCATGTGCTGGCCCAATGGTCCCTCGTGACCAAGTGTTCATGAAATGGTCCCTCGTGACCAAGAGTTTGCCAAACGGTCCCTCGTGACCAAGTGTTCGCCTAACGGTCCCTCATGGCCAAGGGTTGCCCCAACGGTCCCTCGTGACCAAGGGTTGGCCCAACGGTCCCTCATGACCAAGTGTTCGCAAAACGGTCCCTCGTGACCAACTGTTCGCCAAATGGTCCCTCATGACCAAGGGTTGGCCCAACGGTCCCTCGTGACCAAGTGTTCAGCAAACGGTCCCTCATGATCAAGTGTTGGCCCAACGGTTCCTCGTGACCAAATTTATAAGGGTGTAGGATGGTACGACTGAAACTGGCCTAATTAGCATATATGGGGAGAGGTAGCGTTCTCCCTAGGAGCACCTTGCATAGCTATGCTGGCACGAGCACTTTCACGTGACCAAGTGATGGCCCAACGGACCCTCATAACCAAGTGTTGGCCAAACGGTCCCTCATGACCAAGTTTTGAACCAACGGTCCCTCGTGACTAGGGGTTGGCCCAACAGACAATCGTGACCACGGGTTGGACCAACGGTCCCTCGTGGCCAAGGGTTGGCCCAATGGTTCCTCGTGACCAAGTGTTGGCCCAACGGTCCCTTGTGACCAAATTTATAAGGGTACAGGATGGTACAGCTGAAACTGGCCCAATCAGCATATATGGGGAGAGGTAGCATTCTCCCTGGGCACGAGCACTTTCACGTGAATAAGTGTTGGCCAAACGGTCCCTCGTGACCAAGTGTTGAACCAACAGTCCCTCATGATCAAGGGTTGGCCCAACTGTCCCTTGTGACCAACTTTCGTCCCAACGGTCCCTCATGGCCAAGGGTTGGCCCAACGGTCCCTCCTGACCAAGTGTTCACGAAACGGTCCCTCATGACCAAGTGTTCGCCAAACGGTCCCACGTGACCAAGTGTTCGCCCAATGGTCCCTCATGGCCAAGGGTTGTCCCAACGGTCCCTCTTGACTAAGGGTTGTCCCAACGGTCCCTCGTGACCAAGTGTTCGCCAAACGGTCCCTCGTGACCAAGTGTTGGCCCAAAAGTCCCTCGTGATCAAATTTATAAGGGTGTAGGACGGTACGGCTGAAACTAGCCCAATCAGCATATATGGGGAGAGGTAGCGTTCTCCCTGGGAGCACCTTGCATAGCTGCGCTGGCACGAGCACTTTCACGTGAATAAGTGTTGGCCAAACGGTCCCTCATGACCAAGTGTTGAACCAACGGTCCCTCGTGACCAAGGGTTGGCCCAACCGTCCCTTGTGACCTACTAATGGCCCAACGGTCCCTCATGACCAAGTGTTCACGAAATGGTCCCTCATGACCAAGTGTTTGCCAAACGGTCCCTTGTGACCAAGTGTTCGCCTAACGGTCCCTCATGGCCAAGGGTTGCCCCAATGGTCCCTCATGACTAAGGGTTGGTCCAACGGTCCCTCGTGACCAAGTGTTCACCAAACGGTCCCTCGTGACCAAGTGTTGGCCCAAAGGTCCCTCGTGACCAAATTTATAAGGGTGCAGGACGGTATGGCTAAAACTGGCCCAATCAGCATATATGGGGAGAGGTAGC
>MNCI01000903.1:296771-301771 GCA_015680685.1 Gnetum montanum
GAGCACCTTGGCGTTACGCACGTGAGGATGCCCTCCGTTAGAGCAGTGTTCCTGAGAGCGTTCTCGCTGAGTGCATCCTCTCTGAGAGCGCCTTGCGTTACGCACATGAGGACGCCCTCCTCGAGAGCATGCTCCGTGAGAGAGTTCTCCTTGAGAGTGCCCTCCTTGAGAACGGTCTCCTTGAGAGCGCCCTTGTTGAGAGTGTTCTTGCTGAGTGCACCCTCTTTGAGAGCACCTTGTGTTACGCACGTGAGGATGCCCTCTATGAGAGTGGTTTTCTTGAGAGCTTTCTCGTTGAGTGCACCCTCTCTGAGAGCGCCTTGCGTTACGCATGTGAGGATGCCGTCCTCGAGAGCATGCCCCCTGAGAGCATTCTCCTGAGAGAGCTCCTTCTGTGGGAGCGTTCTCCCTAAGTACATCTTGCGCTA
Source organism: Gnetum montanum (assembly GCA_015680685.1). NCBI lineage: Eukaryota > Viridiplantae > Streptophyta > Gnetopsida > Gnetales > Gnetaceae > Gnetum > Gnetum montanum. Next base: position 297,200 of record MNCI01000903.1, read on the forward strand.
TGCACATGAGAGTGGGCTCACTGAGGACACCCTCTCCAATAGCGTCCTCCTTAAGACTGCCCTTTGCGAGATCATTCTCTGTGAGAGCGACCTCTGTTAGAGTAGCCTCCCTAAGAGCGTTCTCCTTGAGATCACCCTCCCTAAGAGCGTCTTGTGCTATTCTCATAAGAGTGTTCTCCTTGAGAGCACCCTCATTGAAAGCGTTCTCTCAAAGAGCACCCTCTATTAGAGGGGTGTTCCTGAGAGCGTTCTCGCTAAGTGCACCCTCTTTGAGAGTGCCTTGCGTTAGGCACGTGAGAATGTTCTCCTCGAGAGCACGCTCATTGAGAGCATTCTCATGGAGAGCAGCCTTTGTTAGAGCGTTCTCGCTGAGAGTTCCCTCCTTGAGAGCTCCCTATATGAGAGCATTTTCCTTGAGGGTGCCCTTACTTGGTGCTCTCTCTCTCTGAGAATGCTCTTTTTGAGAACACAGTGTTCGTGACCAAATTTATAAGGGTGCAGGATGGTATGGCTAAAAATGGCCCAATCAGCATATATAGGGAGAGGTAGTGTTCTTCCTGGGAGCATCGCACGATGCTCTCGCGAGAGCACTCTCACGAGAGTGCCTCGCATAGCTGCGCTGGCAAGAGCGCGGTCTCATGAGAGCGCGTCATGCAGCGCTTGCGTGAGCACTCTCCGTGGGAGTGCTTCTTGCTGCGCACGTGATGGTGTTCTCTCAAGGAGTGTCCTCCATCAGAGAGCCTTGCATTACACATTTGAGAGCATTCTCAATGAGAGAGCCCTTGTTGAGAGCATTTTGTTGTAGAGCACTATTTCTGGGAGTGGCCTCCCTGAAAGCGTTCTCCACGAGAATGCCCTCCTTGAGAGCGTTCTTCATGAGAGCGCCCTCCTTGAGCACGCTCTCGGTGGGAGTGTCCTCCATGAGAATGCTCTCCTAGAGAGTGCCCTCCTTGAGAGTGCACTCCTGGGGAGAACACTATCTCTCCCTATATATGTTCATTGGGCCAGTTTTAGCCATACTATCCCATGCCCTTATAAATTTGGTCACGAAGCTCCATTCGGCCAACGCTTGGTCGAGAGTGTCTTCTAAAGAATGTTCTTGGTGAGAGCAGCCTTTCAGAAAGTGTTCTCCTTGAGAGTGCCTTGGGCTAGCACATGACATTGTTCTCCTAGAGAGCGCCTTCGTTGAGAGCTCCTTTTCGAAGGGTGCCCTCCCTGAGAGCGACCTCCTTGAGAGCACCTTGTGTTGCACACCTGAGAGTGTTCTCCTTGAGAGCATACTTGTTGAGAGTGTTCTCTTGGAGAGCGCCCTTCTTGAGATCGGTCTCGCTAGGGGCACCCTCCCTGAGAGTGTTCTCGTTGAGAGCGCCCTCCGTTAGAGTGGCCTTCTGAAGAGCTTTCTCCCTGAGAGGGCCCTCGCTAGGAGCGTTCTCCCTATAACACCATGGTTGAGAGCATTCTATCATAGAGCGCCCTCCCTGAGAATGCCCTCCTTGAGAGTGGTCTCCCTAAGGACGTCCTCATGGGTAGCGTTCTCCCTGTTGCACCCTCATTGAGAGCAGTCTCCTTGGAGAACACCCTCCTTGAGAGCAGTCTCCCTGGAGAACGCCCTCCTTAAGAGTGGTCTCCCTAAGAGCGCGCTCATGGGGAGCAGTCTTTGTAAGAGTACCCACCTTGAGAATGCCCTTCTTGAGAGTGATCTTGCTGAGGATGACTTCATCGTGAACGTTCTCCCCACGAGTGCCCTCATCAGGAGTAGTCTCCTTGGGAGCGGTCTTCCTAAGTGTGCCCTCCCTAAGAACGCCCTCCTTGAGAGTAATCTCACTCAGGACACCCTCATCGGGAGTGCTCTCCCTGGAGCGCCCTCATTGAGAGTACCCTCGTCGGGAGGAGTCTCCTTGAGAGTGGTCTTCCTAAGAGTGCCCTCCCTGAGAACACCCTCCTTGAGAGAAATCTTTCTGAGGACTCTTTCATTGAGAGCATTCTCCCTGGAGTGGCCTCGTTGAGAGCGGTCTCCCTGGAGAATGCCCTCCTTGAGAGCGGTCTCTGTGACAGCGTCCTCATCGGAAGCGTTCTCCTTGGAGCACCCTCATAGAGAGCATTTTGTCGAAGGGTGCCCTTCTTGAGAGTGTTCTCCCTAAGAGCATCCTCTATTATAGTGGCCTCCATGAGAGCGGTCTCCCTAAGGACGTCCTCATTGGTAGCGTTCTCCTTGGAGTGCCCTCGTTGAGAGCAGTCTCTCTGAGAGCGTGCTCATGGGGAGTGGTCTACTTCAGAGCGGTCTTCATAAGAGTGCCCTCCCTGAGAATACCCTCCCTGAGAACGGTCTCCCTGAGGATGCCTTCATCAGGAGTGTTCTCCCCAGAGCGCCTTCATTGAGAGCACCCCCATCGGGAGCAGTCTCCTTGGGACCACCCTTCCTAAGAGCGCCCTCCCTGAGAACACCCTTGTTGAGAGTGATCTCACTATGGATGCCCTCATGGGTAGCATTCTCCCCGTTGTGCCCTCATGGAGAGCGGTCTCCCTGAGAGCGTGCTCATGGGCAGCGGTCTTCGTAAGAGTGCCCTCCTTGAGAACACCCTTCTTGAGAGTGATCTTGCTGAGGACGACTTCATCGTGAACTTTCTCCCCTCGAGCGCCCTCATCAGGAGCAGTCTCCTTGGGAGCGGTCTTCCTAAGTGTGCCCTCCCTGAGAACGCCCTTCTTGAGAGCAATCTCACTGAGGACGCCCTCCTCGGGAGTGCTCTCCCTGAAGCGCCCTCATTGAGAGTGCCCTCGTCAGGAGGAGTCTCCTTGGGAGTGGTCTTCCTAAGAGTGCCCTCCCTGGGAACACCCTCCTTAAGAGCAATCTCACTGAGGATGCTTTCATTGGGAGCATTCTCCCTGGAGCGCCCTCGTTGAGAACGGTCTCCCAAGAGAATGCCCTCCTTGAGATCGGTCTTTGTGACAGCACCCTCATCGGAAGTGTTCTCCTTGGAGCACCCTCATTGAGAGCATTTTGTCGAAGAGTGTCGTCCTTGAGAGCGTTCTCCCTGAGAGCATCCTCCGTTAGAGCGGCCTCTGTGAGAGCGTTCTCCATGAGAGCACCTTGCGTTATGCATGTGAGAGTTTTCATCTTGAGAGCTTTCTTTCGTAGAGCACCCTTCGTAAGAGCGTCCTCCCTGAAAACGCCCTCCTTGAGAGCGATGTCCCTAAGGACGTCCTCATTGGTAGCGTTCCCCTTGGAGCGTCCTTGTTGAGAGCGGTCTCTCTGAGAGCACGCTCATGGGGAGCAGTCTACTTGAGAGCGGTCTTTGTAAGAGTGCCCTCCCTGATAATGCCCTCCTTGAGAATGGTCTCCCTAAGGATGCGTTCATCGGGAGCGTTCTCCCTGGAGCACCTTCATTGAGAGTGCCCCCATCAGGAGCAGTCTCCTTGGGAGCACCCTTCCTAGGAGTGCCCTCCCTGAGAACACCCTCGTTGAGAGCGATCTCACTGTAGATGCCCTCATGGATAGCATTCACGCTGTTGCACCTTCCTGGAGAGCGGTCTCCCTAAGAGTGCCCTCCCTGAGAACGGGACTTGGTGCAGTGGAGGAGGCAAAGCGTTTGGACGCCCCCACGCGGTAGCGTTGAGCGCATGTTGTCTTTGCCTGTGCACCGATTCGATTGCCTAGTAGCGAATGGGTGGTAGTTGCGAGTTTACATGGACGAGTTGAGAAACGACAAGGGACTTGAGGGTGCATCGTTGTTGGTTTCGGATTGAGGACTCTATTGACTCAGGTGACCGTCCCGAGGTTGTAGCACAATGAAACGATCCTTTTGTGGACTCTAGGATACAGGTAGCACCTTCCCTTAGAGTAGCTTACAAAGTTTGAGCGCATGCTCGAACACGGTCGTGAGTTGTTCAAGGGTTAGGAGAAGTAGTCAGAGGGATGTTTTGAGGGCCATGTCTCAAAAATCCCTTATCTTGGCTACAGAACACTGTGTCTCTATGATTTTCAAAGGAGTTTTCTATTGCTCGGTCACATGACGAGGAATTCGATTGACCCTGAAACTCGTTTCTATAGAGTTGCGAGACTGGAGCTGGCACTGATGGCTTTATGGGATCAAACAATCCCATGTGGTGGAGGTAGAGCATTTGGACACCCCCATGGGGTAGCATCGTGCACATGTCTTCTCTGCCTGTGCACCGTTTCGATTTCCTAGTAGCGCATTGGTGGTAGTGACGAGTTGACCTGGATGAGTTGAGAAACGACAAGGGACTTGAGGATCCGTCGTTGTTGGTTTCGGTTTGAGGACTCTATTGACTCGGGTGACCATCTCGAGGTCATAGCACAACAAAAAGAGCCTTTTGTGGATGCAAGGACACAGGTAGTGCCTTCCCTTGGAGTAGCTTGCGAAGTTTGAGTGCATGCTTGAACACGTCGTGAGTTGTTCAAGGGTTAGGAGAAGCAGTCGGAGGGATGTTTTGAGGGCCATGTCTTGAAAATCCCTTGTCTTGGCTATGGCATGCTGTGTCTCTGTGTTTCGCGAAGGAGTTTTCTATTGCTCAGTCATGCGACGAGGAATTTGGTTAATGCTGAAACTCATT
>MNCI01000903.1:306771-321771 GCA_015680685.1 Gnetum montanum
CCTAAGAGCTACCTCCATCAGAGCGGCCTCCACGAGAGCATTCTCCTTAAGAGCGCCTTGCACCCTCGTGTGAATGTTCTCCTCAAGAGCGTCGTCATTGAGAGTGTTCTTTGGAAGAGCACCCTCCCTGAGAACGCCCTCCGTGAGAGCGCCCTCTATTAGAGTGGCCTTTCAGAGAGCGTTCTCTTTTAGAATGCCCTCCCAGAGAGCACCTTGTGCCACACACGTGAGAGTGCTCTCCTTGAGCTGGTCCTTCATGATCAAATTTATAAGGGTGCAGGATGGTATGGCTGAAACTGGCGCAATCAACATATATAGGGGGAGGTAGAGTTGATGAGCGGTCAGAGTGATAGAGCGATACGTGGGTTTATCCCCTCAGGGATGCCTTTCCCTTCCCACGATATCACGGCCTCATTGTTCATGTCCGTGACCTGCGAGCCTTGGTTGCAAAGAAGGATAGCCCCAGAGAAGGAAATGTCCTCGTTTACGATTTGAGATAAAAGGCTTGCAGTGTTGTGGGCATGTTCCATGGGGTTTGTTGCCCTGGAGCATTCTTCTTGGAGCACCATCATTGAGAGCTCCCTCTGAGCGAGTGCTCTCCCTCAAAGGGACCTCCCTAAGCGCACTCTATGTTATGCACACGAGAGTGTTCTCCTGGAGAGCACCCTTGTTGAGATTGTTCTCTTGGAGAGCTACCTCCATTAGAACACCGTCATTGAGATCGGCTTAGCTAGGGATGCCGTTGTTGAGAGAGTCCCTCTTTAAGAGCATTCTACATGAGATCGCCCTCCTCGAGAGTGTTCTCCTTGAGAGCTCTCTCCCTTAGAGCAACCTCTCTCAGAGGATTCTCCTCTAGAGCACCTTGCATTGTGCACGTGAGAGTGTTCTCCCTGAGAATGCCTTTGTTGAGAGTGTTCTCTTGGAGAGTGGCCTCCATTAGAATGCCTTCCTTGAGAGTGGGCTCCTTGACATTGCCCTTGATGAGAGCGTTGTTTTTAGGAGTGCCCTTTATTAGAGGGGCCTTTGGAAGAGTGTTCTCTTTGAGAACGCTCTCGTTGAGATCGTTCTATTGAAGAGTCCCTTCGTTTAGAGTGCGCCTTTCACGAGAGCGTTTTCCCTAAGAGCAGCCTCTATGAGAACGTTCTTGCTGAGGATGTGTTCTCTGATTATCTTGTGCTACGCTCATGAGAGCATTCTTCTTGAGAGCACCCTTGTTGAGAGCTCTTTCTCAGAAGGTGCCCTCTTAGAGAACGGTCTTCGTTAGTGCAAGAACCCTCAGAGCATTTGACTTGAGATCACCTTGTGTTACATACATGATAGTGTTCTCCCCAAGAGTGCTATTGTTGGGAGCGTTCTCTTTGAGAGCATCCTCCATTACAGCACCCTCATTGAGATCGGTCTAGCTGAGGACGCTCTCCTTGAGAGTGTTCTTCTTCAGAGTGCCCTCTGTTAGAGCGACCATCTAACAAGTGTTCTCTTTGAGGGTGCCCTCTCCTGGATCGTTCATCATAGAGTGCCCTCATTGAGATCGTTCTATCGAAAGATGCCCTCATTTAGATCGCCTTTATTGAGATCGTTCTTCCTAAGAGCGGTCTCTGTGAAAGCATTCTCCTTGAGAGCTTCCTCCATGATGGCATTGTCCATGGGATCACCTTGCGTTATGCATGTGAGAGTGTTCACCTTGAGAGTGCCATCGTTAAGAACTCTTGGATCAGAGAGTGTTGTTCCAAAGAGTGCCCTCCCTGAGAACAGTGTCGTTGAGGATGCCCTTCGTCCTCCTTAAGAACGTTCTCGGTGGTAGCGGCCTCTCTAGGAGCGCACTCCATTAGAGCTACTTTTTGGATAGTGTTCTCCTTGAGAGCACCTTCCTCGAGAGCACTTAGCGTTAGTCACATGAGAGTGTTCTCCTAGAGAGTGCCCTCATTGAGAGCTCACTCTTGAAGAATGCCCTCCCAGAAAGACGCCCTCCTTGGCAGCGTCCTCCTTGAGAGCATTGTATGTGAGATCACCTTCCCTGAGAGTGTTCTCCTGGACAGTTCCCTGCTAAAGTGGCCTTCCATTTGAGCATTCTCCATGGAGCACCGTCATCAAGAACATTTTGTTGAAGAGCGCCCTCTAGTAGAGTGGCCATTGTAGGAGCGTTCTCCTCGAGAGCGGATTCGATGAAATCGTTGTCCATGAGAGCACCTTGCATCATGCATGCGAGAGTGTTCTTCTTGAGAGTGTTGACGTTGAGAATGATTGTATCAAAGAGTGCCCTTCTTAAGAGTTCCTTTCTTGAGAACGCATTCGCTGGGAATGGTCTTGTTGAGGACGCCCTCCTGGAGAGCGTCCTCCTTAAGAACAGTTTTTTCGAGAGCGCTCTTGTTGAGATCGTTCTCTTGGAGAGCTATGTCCATTGGAACTCCCTCTTTGAGATTAGCCTCTCAGTCGATGGCCTCTTTCTGAGAGCATCATCCTGGAGAGTGCTATCGATGAGAGCGTTGTGTGCCCTCATGTGAGTGTTCTCCTCGAGAGCATCCTCGTTGTGAGCAGCCTCCGTATGAGTGCCCTCGTTGAGAAGGACCTTCATGAGAGAAATCTCCCTGAGGATGCCCATCTCGAGAGGGTCCTCCATAATAACATTCTCTGTTAGAGTGGTCCTTGGGAGAGCGTTCTCCTTGAGCATGCCCTCCTCTTTGAGCGGGTTCAGCGATGGAGGTGAGGGTGATCTCATCGATTTGGTCCTTCTTGACCAAATTTATAAGGGTGCGGGACGGTATGGCTGAAACTGGCCCAATCAACATATATAGGGGGAGGTAGAGTTGACGAGAGGTTGGAGTGATAGAGTGATACGTGGGTTTCTCCCCCAGGGATGTTTTTCCCTGCCCACAATATCACGGCATGGTTGCTCATGTGGGTGACTTGCAAGGCTTGTTGGGAAGAAGGATAACCCTGGAGAAGGTAGTGTCCTCATTTACAATTTGATTCGGGTGACCGTTTCGTGATGGTAGCACATCGAAAATAGGTGGCACTGATGGCTTTACAGGATCGAACGATCCCATGCGGAACAATTTCGTGCGAATGGTAGCGTTGATTTGGTGCAGTGGAGGAGGCAGAGCGTTTGGACATCCCCATGGGAAAGTGTCGAGTGCATGTCATCTCTGCGTATGCACTGATTCGATTGCCTAGTAGTGCATGGGTGGTAGTGGGAGTTGACGTGGACGAGGCAAGAAACGACGAGGGACTTGAGGGTGCGTCATTGTTGGTTTCGGTTTGAGGACTCTATTGACTCGGGTGACTGTCTCGAGGTCATAGCACAACGAAAAGAGCCTTTTGTGGACTCAAGGACATAGGTAGCGCCTTCCCTTGGAGTAGCTTATGAAGTTTGAGTGCACACTCAAACACGTCGTGAGTTGTTCAAGGGCTAGGAGAAGTAGTCGGAGGGATGTTTTGAGGGCCATGTCTCAAAAATCCCTTGTCTTGGCTATGGCACGTTGTGTCTCTATGATTCACGGAGGAGTTTTCTGTTGCTCGGTCGCGTGACGGGGAATTCGATTGACTCTGAAACTCATTTCTATAGAGTTGCGAGATCGAAGCCAGCACTGATGGCTTTATAGGATCGAACGATCCCATGCGGAACAATTTCGTGAGAATGGTAGCGTTGATTTGGTGCGGTGGAGGAGGCAGAGCATTTGGACACCGCCACGGGGTAGCGTCGAGCGCATGTTGTCTCTGCGTATGCACCGATTCGATTGCCTAGTAGCGCATGGGTGGTAGTGGCGAGTTGACTTGGACGAGGCAGGAAACGATGAGGGACTTGAGGGTTCGTCGATGTTGGTTTCGGTTTGAGGACTCTATTGACTCAGGTGACCATCTTAAGGTTGTAGCACAGGGAAAAGAGCCTTTTGTGGACTCAAGGACACAGGTAGCACCTTCCCTTGGAGTAGCTTGCAAAGTTTGAGCGCCCGCTCGAACATGTCGTGAGTTGTTCAAGGGCTAGGGGAAGCAGTCGGAGGGATGTTTTGAGGGCCATGTCTCGAAAATACCTTGTCTTGGCTATGGCACACTGTGTCTCTTTGATTCACAAAGGAGTTTTCTGTTGCTCGGTCACATGACAGGGAATTCGGTTGACCCTGAAACTCGTTTCCATAGAGTTGCGAGATCGTAGCTGGCACTGATGGCTTTACGGGATCGAATGATCCCATGCGGAACGATTTCATGCGAACGGTAGCATTGATTTGGTGTGGTGGAGGAGTCAAAGCATTTGGACACCCCCACGGGGTAGCGGGGAGTGCATGTTGTCTCTGCGTATGCATCGATTCGATTACCTAGTAGCGCATGGGTGGTAGTGGCGAGTTGACGTGGACGAGGCGGGAAACGACGAGGGACTTGAGGGTGAGTCGATGTTGGTTTCGGTTTGAGGACTCTATTGACTCGGGTGACCTTCTTGAGGTCTTAGCATAGCTAAAAGATCCTTTTGTGGACTCAAGTACATAGGTAGCGCCTTCCCTTGGAGTAGCTTGCGAAGTTTGAGCGCACGCTCGAACACGTCGTGAGTTGTTCAAGGGTTAGGAGAAGCAGTCAGAGGGATGTTTTGAGGGCCATGTCTCAAAAATCCCTTGTCTTGGCTGCAGCACACTATCTCTCTGTGATTCGCGAAGGATTTTTTTGTTGCTTAGTCACATGACGGGGAGTTCGGTTGACCCTGAAACTCATTTCCATAGAGTTGCGAGATCGGAGTTGGCACTGATGGCTTTATGGGATCAAACGATCCCATGTAGAATGATTTCATGTGAACAGTAGCGTTGATTTGGTGTGGTGGAGGAGGCAGAGCATTTGGATGCCCCCACGGGGTAGTGTTGAGCGCATGTGGTCTCTGCGTATGCACCGATTCGATTGCCTAGTAGCGCATGGGTGGTAGTGGCGAGTTGACTTGGATGAGGCGAGAAACGACAAGGGACTTGAGGGTGCATTTTGTCGAAGAGTGCCCTCCTTGAGAGCGTTCTCCCTAAGAGCATCCTCCATTAGAGTGGCCTCCGTGAGAGCGTTCTCCATGAGAGCACCTTGCGTTACGCACGTGAGAGTTTTCAGCTTGAGAGCGTTCTTTCGTAGAGCGCTATTCATAAGAGCATCCTCCTAGAGAACACCCTCCTTGAGAGCGGTCTCCCTGAGGACATTCTCATCGGTAGCATTCTCTTTGGAGTGCCCTCGTTGAGAGCGGTCTCTCTAAGAGCACGCTCATGGGGAGTAGTCTACTTGAGAGCGCTCTTCGTAAGAGTGCCCTCCCTGAGAATGCCCTCCCTGAGAACGGTCTCCCTAAGGATGCCTTCATTGGGAGTGTTCTCCCTGGACCGCCTTCATTGAGAGCGCCCCCATCGGGAGCAGTCTCCTTGGGAGCACCCTTCCTAAGAGCGCCCTCCCTGACAATGCCCTCATTGAGAGTGATCTCACTGCGGATGCCCTCATGGGTAGTGTTCTCCGTGTTGCGCCCTCGTGGAGAGCGGTCTCCCTGCAGAACGCCCTCCTTGAGAGTAGTCTCCCTGGAGAACGCCCTCCTTGAGAGCGGTCTCCTTGAGAGCACGCTCATGGGCAACAGTCTTCGTAAGAGTGCCCTCCTTGAGAACACCCTTCTTGAGAGCGATCTTGCTGAGGGTGACTTCATTGTGAACGTTCTCCCCTCGAGCGCCCTCATCGGGAGCAGTCTCCTTGGGAGCGGTCTTCCTAAGACTGCCCTCCCTAAGAACGCACACCCTCGTTAAGTGCGATCTCACTGCGGATGCCCTCACTGAGATCGGTGTCGCTGGGGATGCCCTCTTTGAGAGCGTTCTCCCTTAGAGTGACCTCGCGTTGCACCTTGCGTTGCGCATGTGAGAGTGTTCTCCTCGAGAGCACCCTTGTTGAGAGCGTTCTCTTGTAGAGCCCCCTTCTTGAGATTGGTCTTGCTAGGGGTGCCCTCCCCTAGAGCATTCTCCTTGAGAGCACCCTCCGTTAGAGCAGCCTTTCAAAGAGCTTTCTCCTTGAGAGGGCCCTCGGTGGGAGCATTCTCCCTATAACACCCTGGTTGAGAGCACTATGTCAAAGAGTGCACTCCCTGAGAGCTACCTCCATTAGAGCAGCCTCCACGAGAGTGTTCTCCTTAAGAGTGCCTTGCACCCTCGTGTGAATGTTCTTTTCGAGAGTGTCGTCATTGAGAGTGTTCTTTGGAAGAGCACCCTCCCTGAGAACACCTTCCGTGAGAGCACCCTCTGTTAGAGTGGCCTTTCAGAGAGCATTCTCTTTGAGAATGCCCTCCCAGAGAGTGCCTTGCGCCACACACGTGAGAGCACTCTCCTTGAGCTGGTCCTTCGTGATCAAATTTATAAGGGTGCGGGACAGTATGGCTGAAACTAGCGCAATCAACATATATAGGGGGAGGTAGAGTTGATGAGTAGTTGGAGTGATAGAGAGATACGTGGATTTCTCCCCTCAGGGATGCCTTTCCCTGTCCACGATATTGTGGCCTTGTTGCTCATGTCACCCGTGAGCCTTGGTTGCGAAGAAGGATAGCCTCGGAGAAGGCGGTGTCCTCGTTTACGATTTGAGATAAAAGGCTTGCAGCATTGTGGGCATGTTCCATGGGGTTGGTTGCCCTGGAGCATTCTTCTTGGAGCACCATCATTGAGAGCTCCCTCTGGGCAAGTGCTCTCCCTCAAAGGGACCTCCCTGAGCGCACTCTGCGTTATGCACGCGAGAGTGTTCTCCTGGAGAGCACCCTTGTTGAGATTGTTCTCTTGGAGAGCTACCTCCATTAGAACACCATCATTGAGATCGGTTTAGCTGGGGACACCCTCGTTGAGAGAGTCCCTCTTTAAGAGCATTCTACATGAGGTCGCCCTCCTCGAGAACGTTCTCCTTGAGAGCTCTCTCCCTTAGAGCAACCTCTCTCAGAGGGTTCTCCTCTAGAGCACCTTGTGTTGCACACGTGAAAGTGTTCTCCCTGAGAATGCCTTTGTTGAGAGCTTTCTCTTGGAGAGTGGCCTCCATTAGAATGCCTTCCTTGAGAGCAGGCTCTGTGACATCGCCCTTGATGAGAGCATTGTTTTTAGGAGTGCCCTTCATTAGAGGGGCCTTCGGAAGAGCGTTTTCTTTGAGAGCGCTCTCATTGAGATCATTCTGTCGAAGAGTCCCTTCATTTAGAGCGCACCTTTCATGAGAGAATTTTCCCTAAGAGCGGCCTCTATGAGAACATTCTTGTTGAGGACGTGTTCTCTGATTATCTTGTGCTACGCCCATGAGAGCGTTCTTCTTGAGAGTGCCCTCGTTGAGAGCTCTTTCTCAGAAGGTGCCCTCTTAGAGAACGGTCTTTGTTAGTGCAAGCATCCTCAGAGTGTTCAACCTGAGATCACCTTGTGTTACGCACATGATAGTGTTCTCCCCGAGAGTGCTATTGTTGGGAGCCTTCTCTTGGAGAGCGTCCTCCATTACAGCACCCTCGTTGAGATCGGTCTAGCTGATAACACTCTCCTTGAAAGTGTTCTTCTTCAGAGCGCCCTCTGTTAGAGCGACCATCTGACAAGTGTTCTCTTTGAGGGTGCCCTCTCTCGGATCGTTCTTCATAGAGTGCCCTTGTCGAGATCGTTCTATCAAAGGATGCCCTCATTTAGATCCCCTTTACTGAGATCATTCTTCCTAAGAGCGGTCTCTATGAAAGTGTTCTCCTTGAGAGCTTCCTCCATGATGGCATTGTCCATGGGATCACCTTGCATTATGCACGTGAGAGTGTTCACCTTGAGAGTGCCGTCATTGAGAACCCTTGGATTAGAGAGTGCCATTCCAAATAGTGCCCTCCCTAAGAACGGTGTCGTTGAGGATGCCCTTCGTCCTCCTTAAGAACGTTCTCGGTGGTAGCGGCCTTTCTAGGAGCATGCTCCATTAGAGCTGCTTTTCGGATAGTGTTCTCCTTGAGAGCACCTTCCTCGAGAGCACTTAGCGTTAGTCACATGAGAGTGTTCTCCTAGAGAGTGCCCTCATTGAGAGCTCGCTCTCGAAGGATGCCCTCCTAGAAAGATGCCCTCCTTGGCAATGTCCTCCTTGAGAGCATTGTACGTGAGATCGCCTTCCCTGAGAGCGTTCTCCTGGACAGCGCCCTGCTATAGTGGCCTTCCATTTGAGCATTCTCTGCGAAGTACCGTCATCGAGAACATTTTGTTGAAGAGCGCCAAGTGCATGTCGTCTCTGCATATGCACCGATTCGATTGCCTAGTAGCGCATGGGTGGTAGTGATGAGTTGACGTTGACGAGGCGAGAAACGACGAGGGACTTAAGGATGTGTCATTGTTGCTTTTGGTTTGAGGACTCTATTGACTCGGCTGACCTTCTCGAGGTTGTAGCACAGCGAAAAGAGCCTTTTGTGGACTCAAGGACATAGGTAGCGCCTTCCCTTGGAGTAGCTTGTGAAGTTTGAGCGCACGCTCGAACACGTCGTGAGTTGTTCAAGGGCTAGGAGAAGTAGTTGGAGGGATGTTTTGAGGGCCATGTCTCAAAAATCCCTTGTCTTGGCTATGGCACGCTATGTCTCTATGATTCGTGGAGGAGTTTTCTATTGCTCGATCACGTGACGGGGAATTTGGTTGACCCTGGAACTTGTTTCTATAGAGTTGCGAGATCGGAGTCAGCACTGATGGCTTTAGGGGATCGAACGATCCCATGCGGAATGATTTCGTGCGAATGGTAGCGTTGAATTGGTGTGGTGGAGGAGGCAGAGCATTTGGATGCCCCCACAGGGAAGCGTCGAGCACATGTCATCTCTGTGTATGCACCGATTCAATTGCCTAGTAGTGCATGGGTGGTAGTGGCGAGTTGATGTGGACGAGGTGCGAAACGATGAGGGACTTGAGGGAGCATCGATGTTGGTTTCGGTTTGAGGACTCTATTGTCTCGGGTGACCACCTCGAGGTCGTAGCACAGTGGAAAGAGCCTTTTGTGGACTCATGGACATAGTTAGCGCCTTCCCTTGGAGTAGCTTGCGAAGTTTGAGCGCACGCTCGAACACGTCATGAGTTGTTCAAGGGCTAGGAGAAGCAGTCGAAGGGATGTTTTGAGGGCCATGTCTTGAAAATCCCTTGTCTTGGCTGTGGCACATTGTGTCTTTTTGTTTCACGAAGGATTTTTCTGTTGCTCGGTCACGTGACGGGGAATTCGGTTGACCCTGAAACTCATTTCTATAGAGTTGCGAGATCGGAGTCGGCACTGATGGCTTTACGAGATCGAACGATCCCATGCGGAATGATTTCGTGTGAACGGTAGCATTGATTTGGTGTGGTGGAGGAGGTAGAGCATTTGGATGCCCCCACGGGGAAGCGTCGAGCGCATGTCGTCTCTGCGTATGCACCAATTCGATTGCCTAGTAGCACATGGGTGGTAGTGACGAGTTGATGTGGACGAGGCGAGAAACAATGAGGGACTTGAGGGTGCATCATTGTTGGTTTCGGTTTGAGGACTCTATTGAATCGGGTGACCATCTCGAGGTCGTTGCATAGCGAAAAGAGCCTTTTATGGACTCAAGGACACAGGTAGCGTCTTCCCTTGGAGTAGCTTGTGAAGTTTGAGCACATGCTCGAACACATCGTGAGTTGTTCAAGGGCTAGGAGAAGTAGTCGGAGGGATGTTTTGAGGGCCATGTCTCAAAAATCCCTTGTCTTGGCTGTGGCACGCTGTGTCTCTATGATTCGCGAAGGAGTTTTCTATTGCTCGGTCATGTGACGGGGAATTTGGCTGACACTGAAACTCGTTTCCATAGAGTTGCAAGATCGGAGCTGACACTGATGGCTTTACGGGATCGAACAATCCCATGCGGAACGATTTCGTGCAAACGGTAGCATTGAATTGGTGCGGTGGAGGAGGTAGAGCGTTTGGACACCCCCATGGGGTAGCATCGAGCGCATGTTGTCTCTGCGTATGCACCGATTCAATTGCCTAGTAGCGCATGGGTGGTAGTGGCGAGTTGACCTGGATGAGGCGAGAAAGAAAGAGCTCTTTGTCTCTCGTTCTCCATGCATTTGTTGGTGCCTCGCTTTTGTTTTCGGTTCGAGGATTTTATTGATTTTGGTGATCGGTTCGTGATCGTTGCATCTTGAAAATTGCCTTTCGCAGAATCAAGGACAAAGGCTTGCATTATGATGCAAACGTTGCCATCAGCATCGGGTCATAGTTGGGATCGCGATTCCGGGATGCATCTCCCATTTTTGTTGATGCGATAGTGGTTGAGCACGTGCAAACGGCTACGTTGGTTTTGTGTGGTTGAGGTAGCAGAGCATGTTGACGCCCCCCATGAGGTAGCGTCGGGTGCATGTTTCCTCTTCATGATCACGGATCGGACCGCTCAGTAGCATAGGGGTGGTAGATGCGAGTTCATGTGCATGTGCTGTAGTACCTGGAGGACTGAGTTTCTGTTATCCTTTATGCACATTCGCATGGCTCGTTTTTCAGTTTGTGGCCCCTGATTATGTTCTTTGGTGCGGAACAAGTTCGTGCGAATGGTATCATTGATTTGATGCGGTGGAGGAGGTAGAGCGTTTGGACGCCCCCATGTGGTAGCATCGAGCGCATGTCGTCTTTGCCTATGCACCAATTCGATTGCCTAGTAGCGAATGGGTGGTAGTGGCGAGTTGACGTGGACAAGTTGAGAAACGACGAGGGACTTGAGGGTGCATCGTTGTTGGTTTTGGATTGAGGACTCTATTGACTCGGGTGATCATCCTGAGGTCGTAGCACAACGAAACGATCCTTTTGTGGACTCAAGGACACAGGTAGCGCCTTCCCTTGGAGTAGCTTGCGAAGTTTGAGCGCACGCTCGAACACGGTCGTAAGTTGTTCAAGGGTTAGGAGAAGTAGTCATAGGGATGTTTTGAGGGCCATTTCTCAAAAATCCCTTGTCTTGGCTGCGGTACGCTGTGTCTCTGTGATTCGCGAAGGAGTTTTCTTTTGCTCGGTCACGTGACGGGGAATTCGGTTGACCCTGAAACTCGTTTCTATAGAGTTGCGAGACTGGAGCTGGCACTGATGGCTTTACGGGATTGAACGATCCCATGCGGTGGAGGCAGAGCGTTTGGACGCCCCCATGGGGTAGCTTCGAGCACATGTCTTCTCTGCCTGTGCACCATTTTGATTACCTAGTAGCACATTGGTGGTAGTTGCGAGTTGACCTGGACGAGTCGAGAAACAGCGAGGGACTTGAGGGTCCGTCTTTGTTGGTTTTGGTTTGAGGACTCTATTGACTTGGGTGACTGTCTCGAGGTCGTAGCACAAAGAAAAGAGCCTTTTATGGATGCAAGGACATAGGTAGCGCCTTCCCTTGGAGTAGCTTGCAAAGTTTGAACGCATGCTCAAACACGTCGTGAGTTGTTCAAGGGTTAGGAGAAGCAGTCGGAGGGATGTTTTGAGGGCCATGTCTCGAAAATCCCTTGCCTTGGCTGTGGCACGCTGTGTCTCTATGTTTCACGAAGTAGTTTTCTGTTGCTCGGTCACGTGATGGGGAATTCGGTTAATGCTGAAACTCGTTTCTATAGAGTTGTGGGATCGGAGCTGGCACTCATGGCTTTATGCGATTGAACGATTCGATGCGGAATGATTTCATGCGAACGGTAGCATTGATTTGGCACAGTGGAGGTGGCAGAGCGTCTCGAGGTTCCCACGGGGTATCGTTCAGCGCATGCCGTCTCTGCCTATGCACCGATTCGACTGCCTAGTAGCCCATTGGTGGTAGTGGCTAGTTCACCTGGACAAGGCGACAAACAAAGAGCGTCTTTTTCTCTTGTTCTCCATGCATTTGCACGTGCCTCGCTTTTGTTCTACGTTGTGATGTGAACGATGCCATTGGCGTTGGGTCATAGTTGGGATCGTGATTCCGGGATGCATCTCCCGTTTTTCTTGATGTGATAGCGGTTGAGCATGTGCAAATGGCTACGTCGGGTTTCTGTGGTTGAGGTAGCAGAGCATGTCGATGCCCCCGTGGGGTAGCATCGGGTGCATGTTTCCTCTTCATGATCACAAATCGGACCGCTCAGTAGCGCGCGGGTGGTAGATGTGAGTTCAGGTGCACGTGCTGGAGTACCTAGAGGATTGAGTTCTATTGTCCTTTATGCACGTTTGCATGCTCATTTTTCAGTTGGTGGCCCCTGATTGTGGTCTTTGTGGGTGCGGCGTGTGCTGGTTCCTACGTGGAACTTTGTTCTCACGGAGAAGCATTTTTGAGGTAGCACTCTTAGGTTCGGTAATCATATCGAGGGGATGGCGGAACCCGTAGGCATTCCTTGATGTTGGGCATTTGCATGAATGCTAGATGGTGCAGGCAGTAAGCTGTGCACTTGCGCAATTCCCTCGGCACTCACACGTCCATGGTCGAGAGCGAGGCTGTGTTTGTCGCCTGTTGTAGTGCTGTGTTTCCTGGGCTTGAACTGGGGAATGGTGCCCGTGAAAGATGCTGTGAAAAATCAGTGCATGGAGGATCTGTCGTGCCTTTTAAATAAGGAAGGAAGACGGTGCCCACCGCATGGGTGCAGATGGCATTACCTGGTTGATCCTGCCAGTAGTCATATGCTTGTCTCAAAGATTAAGCCATGCATGTCTAAGTATGAACTTACTTCAAACGGTGAAACTGCGGATGGCTCATTAAATTAGTTATAGTTTTTTTAATGGTACCTTACTACTCGGATAACTGTAGTAATTCTAGAGCTAATACGTGCAGCAAATCCCGACTCTCGGAAGGGATGCATTTATTAGATAAAAGGCCGATGTAAGCTTGCTTGTTTGCTCAGTGAATCATGGTAACTAGACGGATCGCACGGCCCTTGTGTCGGAAATGCTTCATTCAAATTTCTACCCTATCAACTTTCGATGGTAGGATAGAGGCCTACCATGGCTGTGATGGGTGACGGGGAATTAGGGTTCGATTCTGGAGAGGGAGCCTGAGAAACGGCTACCACATCCAAGGAAGGTAGCAGGTGCGCAAATTACCCAATCCTGACATGGGGAGGTAGTGACAATAAATAACAATACTGGGCTCATCGAGTCTGGTAATTGGAATGAGTACAATTTAAAGCCCTTAACGAGGATCCATTGAAGGGCAAGTCTAGTGCCAGTAGCCGTGGTAATTCCAGCTCCAATAGCGTATATTTAAGTTGTTGCAGTTAAAAATCTCGTAGTTGGATCTTGGAATGGGGCGGTCGGTCCACATCGACCGCTCCGTCGCTTCTATCGACGACGTGGTACTAGCCTTAATTAGCTGGGTCATGGCTCCAACCCTGTTACTTTGAAAAAACTAGAGTGCTCAAAGCAAGCCTATGCTGTGAATACATTAGCATGGAATAGCACGATAGGATTTCGATCTTGTTGTGTTGGCCTTCGGGATGGGAGTAATGATTAATAGGGACTATCGGGGGCATTCGTATTTCATTGTCAGAGGTGAAATTCTTGGATTTATGAAAGACGAACTAGTGCAAAAGCATTTGCCAAGGATGTTTTCATTAATCAAGAACAAAAGTTGGGGGATCGAAGATGATCAGATACCATCCTGGTCTCAACCATAAACGATGCCGCCCAGGGATCGGCGGATGTTGCTCTTAGGACTCCATCGACACCTTCTGAGAAATCAAAGTGTTTGGGTTCCAGGGGGAGTATGGTCGCAAGGCTAAAACTTAAAGGAATTGACGGAAGGGCACCACCAGGAGTGGAGCCTGCGGCTTAATTTAACTCAACATAGGAAAACTTACGAGGTCCAGACATAGTAAGGATTGACAGATTGAGAGCTCTTTCTTGATTCTATGGGTGGTGGTGCATGGCCGTTCTTAGTTGGTGGAGTGATTTTTCTGGTTAATTCCATTAATGAACGAGACCTCAACCTGCTAACTAGCTACGTGGAGGTACGCCCTTCGCGGACAGCTTCTTAGAGGGACTCTGGCCGCTTAGGCCATGGAAGTTTGAGGCAATAACAGGTTTGTGATGCCCTTAGATGTTCTGGGCCACACGCGTGCTACACTGATGCATTCAGTGAGCCTCCTTCCCTGGTCCGAGAGGATCGGGATATCTTGTGAAAATGCATCGTGATGGGGATAGATCTTTGCAATTATCGATCTTGAACAAGGAATTCCTAGTAAGCGTGAGTCATCAGCTCGCGTTGACTACGTCCCAATCCTTTGTACACACCGCCTGTCGCTCCTACCGATTGAACGATCCAATGAAATGTTTGGATTACGACGATGATGATGGTTTTGCCATTGTCGACATCGTGAGAAGCTCATTGAACCTTATCGTTTAGAGGAAGGAGAAGTTGTAATAAGGTTACCGTAGGTGAACCTACGGTAGGATCATTGATGTGCACATGGTTTTGTCCCGTTGCTCATGGTCTTGCGTTCTCGTCGCAGCGACGAGGAATGCTTGGGGGCGGGGGTGGGGGGACCATGATGGTGGTGCCATGCCAGGAAGAGACTTCGTGGGGAGAGCATGCGCATGGCGGGGGCATGAGACGTTGCGTCGAAATTATGCCTCACACGTTCGACGAATCGATGGATGGCCCAAAGGGCACGCCATCACCCATGTAGGCTTCGGGGCATCGTTTTGGAGTGGGGGCTTAGGTTGCCCCCCGATGGAGGACGTGTCGTCATCGTCCTTTGAGGATAGGCGACCCGCGAAAGGAGCGTGTACGCCTGGGTGAGAGAGAGTCACAGAGCTCTACGTTCGTGGTCAAATGGCTTTTAAAATACAAAGGCTGGATGTGAGGGGGACATACGAGGACCGCTATTTTCCTTCCCAAGCCTTCCAGTTCCACGGGAGGGAGGGGATAAGTCATGATGGTTGGGTGCAGCTCTCTTCTCCCGTCGCACGTGTTCTAGGCGAACGGCTGCCCTCGACCTGTGGGTTGCAGGGTACGTCATCGCTTCGAGCAAATGCTGGGGGGCCTTGAGCTGAATAGCTGCGGTGCTGGTGCTTCGTGGGTTGTCGTCCCGTGCACCCGTGGGTTGCGTAGCAGGGTCCTCGTTCGCA
>MNCI01000903.1:326771-327881 GCA_015680685.1 Gnetum montanum
GTGACCAAGTGTTCGCCAAACGGTCCCTGGTGACCAAATTTATAAGGGTGCAGGACAGTACGGCTGAAACTGGCCCAATCAGCATATATGGGGAGACGTAGCATTCTCCCTGGGAGCACCTTGCATAGCTACGCTGGCACGAGCACTTTCACGTGAATAAGTGTTGGCCAAACGGTCCCTCGTGACCAAGTGTTGAACCAACGGTCCCTCGTGACCAAGGGTTGGCCCAACGGTCCCTCGTGGCCAAGGGTTGGCCCAACGGTCCCTCATGACCAAGTGTTCGCCAAACGGTCCTTCGTGACCAAGTGTTCGCCAAATGGTCCCTCATGACCAAGTGTTCGCCTAATGGTCCCTCATGGCCAAGGGTTGCCCCAACAGTCCCTCGTGACCAAGGGTTGGCCCAACGGTCCCTCATGACCAAGTTTTCGCCAAACGGTCCCTCATGACCAAGTTTTCGCCAAACGGCCCCTCATGACCAAGTGTTGGCCCAACGGTCCCTCGTGACCAAATTTATAAGGGTGCAGGATGGTATGGCTAAAACTGGCCCAATCAGCATATATAGGGAGAGGTAGCATTCTCCCTGGGAGTACCTTGCATAGCTGTGCTAGCACAAGCACTTTCACGTGACCAAGTGATGGCCCAACGGACCCTCGTAACCAAGTGTTGGCCAAACGGTCCCTCGTGACCAAGTCTTGAACCAACAGTCCCTCGTGACCAAGTGTTGGTCCAATAGATAATCGTGACCAAGGGTTGGCCCAACGGTCCCTTGTGGCCAAGGGTTCGCCCAATGGTCCCTCATGGCCAAGGGTTGGCCCAACGGTCCCTCGTGACCAAGTGTTCGCCAAACTATCCCTCGTAACAAACTGTTCGCCAAACGGTCCCTCGTGACCAAGGGTTGCCCCAACGGTCCCTCGTGACCACGGGTTCGTGAAACGGTCCCTCGTGACCAAGTGTTGGACCAACAGTCCCTCGTGACCAAGTGTTCGCCAAACTATCCCTCGTAACAAACTGTTCGCCAAACGGTCCCTCGTGACCAAGGGTTGGCCCAACGGTCCCTCGTGACTGAGTGTTCGTCAAACGGTCCCTCGTGACCAAATTTATAAGGGTGCA
>MNCI01000905.1:1355-59906 GCA_015680685.1 Gnetum montanum
AAAAAAATCACATACCTCAGACTTGCTTAACCATACACCGTGACACTTACAAGCAAGCCTGGGAAGACAACGAACGATTAACCCCAAGTGTTTCTTGTGGTGTTAAGGCATTTAGTCTGCGGAGTTCGACCGGATCGCGCGTGCACGCTCGTATTCGTATGGTTGAGTGTAGGGGTACCTCGCCACTCATCAATCAAGGAGATACCAATGAATTAGGCCATCGATGCACACCTTGTAGAGGTGTCCATTGATTTCCATAAAGTATTTAGTCCAATGAAGAAATTGTTGCTTCTCTCTAAAGTCAAGATCTTTTGGCATCTCCTAAGTGAGAAGATAGGTGAGGATGCCATTGTATCATGTTGGTTCTACATGAACTTAGTCATTTATTACTCTTGTAAAGATAATTTTATCTATAAAATAATCAAAGAACTCTCTTCCTTTTTATTAGCCCATCTTAATCGAGAGAGGTGTTCAATAACCACATTCTCAATCCCTTTCCAATCTACCATTGTAAGATTGAATTCCTGCAAGATCATGAGCCACTGTATGATATGGGGGCTCACCATCAACTTGTTCATTAGGAAGCAGATGGCACTATGGTCCTTGTGAACAAATGCTTTATAACCAATGACATAGTGCCTAAATTTTTCAAGATCATACACCACTACCATTAATTCTTTCTCCATGGTGGTGTAATTCAATTGTGCACCTACAATGCTTTGGCTCATGCAGTGGATGCAACATGGATGTTTTTTATCATCCAACTACGTAAGCACCACTCCCAAAGCATAATTAGATGTGTCTATCATTATTTCAAATGGTTTGAACTAGTCTGGTGCCTGTAGAATTGGATTTTCTATGAGTTTTTCTTTCAACTATTGGAATGCATGTTTGCACTCCTTGGTCTAGATGAATGGAGCATCTTTCTTTGTAAGTTCAACCAATGGCTTTCTAATCTTAGATAAATTCTCTATGAATCACTAGTAGTAGCTAGTATGTCCAAGGAATGATTAAATAGCTTTAACTATCTCTAGTTGGCATGTTATTCTTTGGATGACCCTTCTCTTCTCTAGGTCTACCTCAATCCCTTCTTGTGAAATTTGGTGCCCTAATACTATGCCTTCCTAGACCATTATATGGATTTTCTACCAATTGAGCCTAACGTTTATTTCAACACATTTTTTTAGAACCTACTCAAGGTGATTCAAGGCTTGCTCAAATGTAGCCCCATAAGTAGACAAGTCATCCATGAAGACTTATACCTTACTAACAATTTGTTGTTGGAAAATACTAAGGACCAAGCATTTAAATGTTGCAGGGGTATTGCACAGACTGAATTGCCATCTTACAATATGCAGAAGTCCCCCAAGGACTTGTGAATGTTATCTTTTCCTAATCTTCTGGAGCAATTTGAATTTGGTTATAGCCACTATAACCATCCAAGAAGCTATAATAGAGATGCCTGGAGATAGTGTCCAACACTTGGTCCACAAATGGCAATGAAAAATGATCTTTAAATGTTATCATGTTCAATAGCTTGAAGTCAATGTAGACCTACCACTTGCCACCTTTCTTTGGCATAATTATGAGTGGGCTAACCCACTTACTATCTGGAATGAGATAAATGAACCGTGCCTTGAGGAGTCACTCCTTGACAATCTACTTCAATTTGGGGTTTATTCATATCTATAGCTAGCTTCCTAGCTTCATAGCTAGGTCAATGTAAATGTAATGCTAGCATATCCTTGGATCGATTCTAGTTAGCTCAAGATATGACCAAGCAAAGGTTTTTGACCATTTATTCACCACCTTCCACAACTTTTCTTTTTGTTTAAGAACTATTTTTGCATTAATTATGACTAACTTACCATTATTTAAGAATGTATACTCCATGCTGGTTGGTAGAGTTTTCAACTCTAGTGGCTCTTGCCTGAAGTTATTAGGAATTTCCAACTCTCCTCAACAGGTATCATCATCTTCATCAGATAGTTGGTGATGAACTTGCTTAAGTTCATCCATGCTTTCAACCTAAGCACATGTTAGGCTCTCAATTGGTTCCATGCATAATGTGCTACTATTTGAGTCAACTGTCAACCACTGGGTGCCCTCCTATTTTGTGGCTACTCCATACATACACCTTTGAATATCTATTTCTTGTGCATACTGATTGCATACTTTAATGTATGTACTTTTGATGGACCAAATATTTTGTGCATAATTACACCCGTTATCACTATATGCGATGCATGGAATATGCTTCTTATCCAACCTTACAAATTCATTTTCCTTGGAAATTTCCAAGGAGAGATCCATTATGCCCATGTATGCATCACCCGTGCTTAACCATGCTCTTCCCATAATGATGGGGAAGTCACCTTTGTAATTTTCGATATTGATCACCAGAAAATCGATAGGATAGGACCACCTACTAACTATGGTTACAATGTCCTTCACTAATCCCAAAGGAACAATGATTAAATAGTTTGTCAATTCTAAATGGATGTTGCTCTTCTTGAGAGGTGGTAGGTTCCATGCCTTGTACATGTCATGAGAGATGAGATTGAGACCAAAGCCAAAATCAAGAAGAACCTTGCATGGCTCATGTTTAATGATTTGTAGGTAAATGAGTGGACTTCCTAGGTTAGATCTTTTTGTGAAAATATTTCCAACCTTAATCCAAACAAAAACAACATGAGTTAACATGACAGTGCGAATCTGAGGCAGCGTTTGCTTTGAAGGGCACTCGAAGGTGTTTGATGTAGAGGATGAGGGTGTTGGGAATGTGGGATGAGCAACTGCATTAGGTTGTGAGGGTTTGGAAGGATTGTTTAATTAGAAAAAGGATCATTTCCTAAATCAATTATCTAAATCGCTCAGCAAAAAAGCTAGTTGTAAATGTACAACCCTTGTAGCATTTCATTGTTATGGTTGTGGAGGAATTTCTCCCCACATGGATGGAGTAAAAGATAACTGGGTTGAGGGTAAAAGATAACTGGTTTAAGGGTACAAGGACATGTGAAGACAAATGCGAAGGGTGGTATGGATATGGGTTCTCTCCTCGAGTAGATGGTAAATGTGTTTGGTGGTACTACTCGAGTAGATGGTAAAGGGTAATAATGATGCTAAAATGAGGAGTGGCTTACAAGAATTCTTAGAGAAATGGATTGCTAAACATAGTACCTGTATGGATCTAGTTGCCTATAGGGGTACTACTACCTTGGCGATGGTATTCCCCATGATTGTGATTGGTACCACTATTGGTATTACTCATATGGTTGTGGTGGAGCTCCACTTGTGTAATAAGCTTGTTGTTGCTAGTGGAATTGCCTTGGATTGCCTTGAGGAAAAAGCATCATTTGGGTGCTTGCCTACATGCTAGTTGAGGATTTAATGTGTACACCCTAGACTCTTATAAGTTTGACACTATAGGGAAACATCCTTGCAGATGTTCATATTGGCAAATGTCACAACTAGTATCATCTTTAGAGTCTGTCTCCACAACTTCTTCTACTGCAGTAGCCTTGCCCTTACCTCTATGGTAGGCACATTCAACTTCTTTCTGCCTCCTGCAATCATGATCACTATCCTGTTCTTTGAATGCTTTTGTAATTTTCATAGTAGTTTGGAAATTTTCATCCAAAGAATCCCATAATTCATCAACCTTTGTCAAAATGTCAAAAATAGTTTTTTCAATAGGTAAGGTTTTCCTATTCACCACTTCATCGAGTGGTGACTCCTCCTCATCACAAAATTAGACCTCCCTTTTTCTTATGGAAGGGTCCCTATTATACCCTTTTGCACTTTTTCTTTTTTACAACTCACCTTCTTCTTTTGCTACCTACTCTATAAGCCTTTGGATCTGATGAGCTCTTAATCCAAATAGTCTTCCTTGGTCATAAACCCCAAGAGTTCTTCTAGTTTCTACTCTAAGCCCATCTATGATGTGGTGGAGTTATTTCCTTTGAGAATAACCATGGCCAAGGCATCGATGTAAGAGTAAATAATATCTACCCATGGTGGCATCCAAGTGTTCATGTGTTCCTTATTTCCAACCTTGGACTTACCTTCTTAGGTTAGACACTTTGGAGTACATCTGGTATTTATCATTAAATATTTCTAACATGGTACTCCATTAGCTAATGGATTCAAGCTCCAAGGACCAATACCAACTTTTAGCTTTCTTGATGAGTGTCCTGGGGAAGAGCTTGAGTTTCTACCAATCATTTTCAATGTTCTATAAGGCACATGCATCATGGAAAACTTATATATGTGTTTGGGGATTAGAATTGTATTCCCCCTCAAATCTTGGGATATTATTCATGTCTAAGCGCTTGATCTAACTATCCTTCACATGCTTGGTTGGGATCTTTACTACCTCTGCAATGTTAAGCATACTTCTAGTCACCAATAGAGGCTCATCATCATCATTATTACGTTGTCTTCAATGATGTCCTCTATTACCCTGATGTTCTTTGTGAGTTCTACTATCATTGTTACCCCGATGATCACCTTCATCACAATTATTTCTTTGACGACTTCTATCAAAACCAGATGATGAAGAGGAATGTTCAGAATCAAATGAAAAGGAAGGTGAACCACCACCACCACCTCTTCACTCATTACAACCACCATCCTTAAATCCCTTGCCATTATGATGTTTACCTAAGTCCCTACCTTGACTGCCACTTTTTCTTAAACCTAGTTTATGAATAGTGGATTGCAGGTTCAAGGTCATACTGTCATCACCAACAACAAAGGGTGGAGAATCTTCCTATTGGGAACCCTCAAGGGGAGGATCCACATGGTCATCTTAGTTTAGCAAGAACAAAGGTTTAGTAAAGTGTTTCCCCATTATAAACTTGTGGTGCTTCACCTAGTGTCGATCTCTCCTACATTCTGTTTCAATGTGACGGTAGTCTCGAGTGTCATAACCATTCACAATGTATTTTTCATGAAGATTTGGAATGCCCAACTTTTTACGAGTTTGAAAGAGCATCCCTTGCACAAATCGATCTAGGGACAATATGATGTTTCCCTCCATGTCATGCCATCACAACTACTCATCCTGGTATAGAATGAAGGTGAAGTCTAGTACATACTCATCTAGATGAGTATATGTCACTTTGCACTCTTGTGGAATTAATGGTTTGACATCTTCATGCCTAAGGGAAAAAGACATCTTGCAAAACAAATAAAATTATTAGTGTGCTTCATGTGAGAGTGATGTTGACCTTGAGTTTGTCCAATGATATTAATAATGGTTACTAATCCTAAATAGTGCATGTTCAACAAACAAAGTCCCTTACAATGACACCAATGATGAGTAGTGAGATAACCCTATGCCCAACCATACGAATCACAAAGCATTCATGCATGATTCAATCAAATTTCGTGGACTTTATAATTTCCAGTGCACTAGTCTTCTAAGTAGTGAACCTTGGCCTAAGGTTTTTTGTTGTCTTCTCGATTACACTTGTGAAGTACAAAGGTATGGTTAAGTGAAATCGAAGCATATGATTTTTATCATTTTATATTTTATGTTTTTTAGTGCTTTGAAGAGAAAGATAAAGTAATTTAATGACTAATCTAAATTAACTAACTAATTAATCCTAACATAAGCATCCAATCCCACTTTCTATACATGTAGTAAACCCATGTATCCACTACTGGGTTACCAGGCGCTACACCACTAGGTGCACCAAGTAATAACATTGCTAGGATTACCAAGCGATCATACTCATGTGTTTAATCTATCTAGCTTATCATGTGTTTAATCTATCTAGTTTATCTTGCTTCATTAGCTTAATTACTGGAAAAAATTAAATAATTATTTGAAAGCATTAAATGCATAAATAGATATCTAAACTATCCAGAATGCTGTAAGGTTTATCAAGAAGCTCATCTTTATTGTCATACACACTATCATGCTCAGGTACAACAATGCTCAAATAAAGATCCATACACTCAATGACTCCTACTACAGGCACTTGAGAGAAATATTCTAACTTTCAAATGAACAAACTACAAGAGTTCGACTACTACTATCTATCGAATGTTATAAATGTGGCTGATGAGCACGTAGTTATAGTAAAAAATACCCTGCATTAACAAGGCAGCGTCAATGAGGCCTTGTCGATGCAACCAACCACGACCCATCATCAACCATGTTCAATGACATTGCATCATCACTCTAAGACCAATACACCCCCTTAAGACATAAGAGTGCTCCCACAGAACAACCATTTCCTTATTTTAAAAAGAAAAGAGAAGTAGGAAGTGAAAAGGGGCCTTAGTTACAAGGGACCTTTAGGCATGGGTAACATCTCTTTCTAGTTCCATAACCAATAATTGTAGCCTATTTATTTTTTCTAAGAGGTATGCTTTGAATTCCCATCATTTTTTTTTCTTTTTTGTAATGGGAACCACACCATGCAAAGACTTATTCAACTTCCTATTATTGGTCGACACAAAATGGTAAGTAATCCATAAAAACACACATGCACCCAAGTAAGCATAAAGGCACAAAAGAGTACTGATTCCTCTTGAAGTCACACCCTATTCAAACCTTTAAATCCTTTCCAAGTCTAGAAAGTACCAATGTCAAAAGTTTGTTAAAGTTTTATTAATGAAAGAGGGACCTCATACTTCCAAAATAAGGAGAACCATAGAGTTTATGGATGGGTGGATGTTGTGGACTCACTAGCTATTTCATGAAAAAGAAACCATGTTCTAGCTATCAATAACAAAATTCAAAGCTAGAATCTAGACACTAACAATCAAACAACTAGATAGCACATGCCCACATCACACAAACCACATTGTACCCAGTTGGCAATAAGCTAGATTATTATTAAAAATCAATAAGAAAATCACATCAAAATAAAGAAAAATATATAATAAATTGTAAAATATTTAAGAAAATTAAAACATACTAATGATGTTGTAAGAAAAAAAATTTGAAAAATTAAATATGTAAAAATAAAAAGGTGTAAGATAAATAATGCATAAAACAAAAAGTTGTAAAAATAACAAGGTGCAAAACAAAAATGTATAAAACAAAAATATGAAAAATTGAGGAGCAACCTATATAGTTAGCATGGATGACCATCTCCCCATGACTAAGTTGAAAGGAGGAGATCCAAAAGATTGAGCGTGGTTGTCTATCTAATGAGTTGTTTGTTGCACTGGCTTGCTTAGGCTTGTGAAAAGGTTTGACTTGTTGTGTGTTGACTAGCTACTTCTTGTCTAGGCTCTCAAGTTTGTAGATCAACATGACCCCAAAAGTTTCATAAATGATATAAGATCCTTCCACAACATCTTGAACTTAGTTTGTTGAGGTACGTGTGTGGGATTCGAGTAGAGGACCTTATCTCCTAATTGAAATTTAACTTTCCTAATTCTAAGGTCATGGTGCTTTTTGTCAAATGCCTTGTGCAACTCATTAGATGACAAGGCCACCAATCAATTTTCATCTAGCAATTTGAGATTGATTAATATTTCTTTTTGTACTAGACTTAAGTCAAGGTTAAG
The DNA here is from genome assembly GCA_015680685.1 of Gnetum montanum. Taxonomy (NCBI): domain Eukaryota; kingdom Viridiplantae; phylum Streptophyta; class Gnetopsida; order Gnetales; family Gnetaceae; genus Gnetum; species Gnetum montanum. The sequence continues at coordinate 8,886 of MNCI01000905.1, forward strand.
GTCAAAGGCTATTGAAAGTGTATGGAGCTCGGATTGAATAGGAAGTATTAGTTATTTTTCATACACCATCTCATAGCGAGAGTAGCCTATAGGAATTTTCCATGTTGAGCAATAGGCCTAGAGGACATTGTTAAGTTTAGTGCTCTAATCTCTCCTATCTTTGCTAATTGTTCTCATTAAGATCTTTCTGATTTCCCTATCTGTAAACTCAGCTTGGCCATTGGATTGGAGGTGGTGGGGTGTTGTTAGTTTATGTTCAACCCCTAAGCGTTTCATAAGCTTTCGAAAGGTAATGCCTATAAAGTGGGTTCCATTATCAAAAATTAATGCAAGTGGCATACCAAGCCTATTTACAACATTTTGTTGTACAAACCAAGCAGTAGTAGAAGATGTATAGTTGGTGACGACTACTACTTCTATCCATTTTATACAATAGTTAACAGTGACTATGATGTACACCTTTCCATTTAACATGGGTATGATAGGATTCATGAAGTTAATACCCAATATGTTAAAGGTTTCCAGTGGTTAGATCCATTGTTGAAGTCCCTTCATTCAAGTAGTCATTCCACCATCTCGTTGGCAACTTTCACAAGAGTGAAAAAATTAATGAGCATCCTTGAAAATTATTGGGTAATAATATCCTACCATGTGGATTTAATGGCCATGCATTTTCTAGCATAATGGTCCCCATAAGGACCCTCATGAGCATCTTAGAGAACATGTAGTTGATCAATATCAAGGACACACCAACAAACTAGGCCATTGGTGCACACCTTGTAGAGGTGTCCATTGATCTCCATGAAGCATTTCACCTAGTGAAGAAACTATTGTTTCTTTTGGTGGTCCAACACTTGTGGCATCTCTTAAGTGAGAAGATAGGTAAAAATGCCATTGTACCATTTAGGCTCAGTGGGCAATTGTTCAGTTATAGCCTTCGCAAAGAGGAGTTCATTAAGAAATAGATCAAATAGTGGGCTTTCTTCCTGTTTGTTGTCCCATTGTAACCGAGACAAGTAGTCAATGACCACATTCTTAGTTTCCTTTCAATCTATCATCATAAGATCAAATTACTGTAAGATCACCAACCACCGTATGACACGAGGACGTACCATTGGCATATTCATCAGGAAGCAAATTACACTATGGTCCATGTGCACAAACACTTTGTATCCAAGCACATAATGTCTAAACATCTCTAGAGCAAACACCACTACCATCAATTCCTTTTCTGTGGTGGTGTAGTTTAGTTGTGCACCCACAATGCTTTATCTTATGTAGTGGATGTAATATAGATGTTTCTTGGCATCCAATTACATAAGCATAGCCCCCAAGGCATAATTTGATGCATCCATCATAACATGAAATGATCTAGACTAGTCAGGTACCTGTAGAATGGGAGTTTCTACAAGTTTCTCCTTTAGTTGTTGAAATGCTTTTTTACATTTCTTGGTCCAAACAAATGAAGCATCTTTCTTGGTTAGCTCAAACAATAGTTTTTTGATCTTAGAGAAATTCTCTATGAATCACCAATAGTAGTCAGTGTGTCTAAGGAATGACCAAACATCTTTAACAATTTCTAGTTAATGGGTAATTCCTTGGATGACCCTTTTTTCGATGTCAACTTCAACCCTACTTGTAAGATTCTATGCTCCAATACAATGCCCTCATAGACCATTAGATGACTCTTTTGCCAATTGAATTGTAGATTTTTTTTACACATCTTTTGAGTACTTGCTCAAGGTGGTCCAAGGCTTGCTCAAATGTAGCTCCAAGGTGGAGAAGTCATCCATGAAGACTTCCATCCCACTACTGATCTATTGCTAAAAGATACTTAAGACCAGGCTTTACAATGTAGAAGGGGCATTGCATAGAATAAAAGGCATCTTGTGATATGCAAAGGTCCCCCAAGAACTTGTGAATGTTGTTTTGGCTTGGTACTCTAACATGATCTAGATTTGGTTATAGCCACTATAACCATCTAGAAAACTATAATAGCAATTCCCAAATATGGTGTTCAACTCTTGATCAATAAATGCAATGGAAAATGATCTTTGAATGTTGCCATATCCAATAGTCAAAAATCAATGCAGACCTGCCACTTGCCACCTTTCTTTGGCACAATCACAAGTGGACTAACACACTCACTATCCACAATGGAATAGATAAACCCTAACTTAAGGAGTTGTTTGATTTTCTCTTTAATGATCTGCTTCAATTTTGAAATCAATCGTCTCTATGGCTACCTCTTTGGCTTCATGGCTGGGTCAGTGTAGATATGATGTTGGCATATCCTAGGATCAATCCCTGTGAGTTTAGGATATGACCAAGCAAAGGTTGTTGACCATTTTTCAACAATATTCAACAACATCTATTTTTATCTTGGAGCAAGATTTTCATTGATTATTACTGGCTTCCCATTTTTCAAGAATGCATATTCTATGCCGATAGGTAGAGTTTTTAACTTAATGGGCTCTTACTTAAAATTTTTAGGAATCTCCAACTCTCCCCAATAAGTATCCTTATTTTCATTATCAAAGAGTTGGTTATGAACTTACTCTAGTTCATCCATGCCTGTGACAGAAGTGCATGTCAGGCTCTTAGTAGGTTCCATGCAAAGTCTACTACTTTCAAAATCAATGGTCAATCACTAGGTGCCCTCTTTTTTCTGTAGCTGCTACATACAAACCCCTTTGAATATCTGCTTCAGTTGCACACTACTTACATGTAGAAATAGATACTCATTTCATGAACCAAAGTTTTTGCATATAATTGCATCCTATATTGCTATACGCAATGCATGGAACTTACTTCTTCTTGATCTTTCCAACTACATTTTCCTTATATATCTCCAAGAAAAGATCTTTGATGCCCATTCTTACAACAATCATGCTTAGCCATGCCATTCCCATGATGATTGGGAAGTCCCCTTTGCAGTTCTCAATCTTGATTACTAGGAAATCAATAGGATAAGACCACCTATAAACAATGGTCACAATGTCTTCTACCAATCCCAATGAAATAGTGATGGACTAGTCTGCCAATTTCAATCTAATCTTGCTCTTATTGAGAGGTGATGGGTTCCAAGTAGTATACATCTCATGAGAAATCAAGTTCACCCCAAAACCTGAATTAAGAAGAGCTTTACATAGTTCATTCCTAGCAATTTGTAAATAAATAAGAGGACTCCTAAGATCAGCTAACTTCCTAAGAAGGTTGCCAACTCAGATCCAATCAAATATGGCATGAGTGAGCATAATAGTATAAATTTTGGGTGGCATTTGATTTGAAGGGGACCTGATGGAATTGTTTGCATAGGATGAGGTAGAAGTAGGGTGACCAGCCACTTGAGTATATAAGGGCTTAGTATGGTTTTTGGGTTAAAAGAATGATCTTTTATGAGTGATGAGCCACGATATCGCGTCCTCCCCTCCGATATCACGTACACAATATCGCAGCTCACCATCATGCCTATAAATAAGAGGCAGCTTTCCCTTGTTTCTCCATCTAGATCTAGACCCTTAGCCAAACTATAGTAGTTTTACCATTCTAGAGTTAGAATAATTTCCATGTGCCCGCAGTAGGAGTCTCAAAGTGAATGGATCTTTATTTGAGCAAATTGTACCTGAGCACACATTTGTGTACGGCAATAAAGATGAACTTTCTGATAAACCTTGCAGCATATGGACTAAGCTAAATAGGATTTAATTATTGTTAAATGTTTAAATGCTTTCCTAGATAATTAATCTCTCTCAACCCTTGACTATCCTAGTTAAGTGCATTCAATATGACCGCTTTGAGCACGTGTGTAACACTTGGTAACCCCAGTAACGAGTAGCGTTTGGTAATCCTAGCAGCGTTGCATTGGTTCAGGGTGTGTGCGGCAAGTGGGAACAGATACGCGTGCTAGGGCAATTAGAACTTAGTTAGAAAATAGTTAATATAAGTTAGTCACTTAGTCTCTTCACCCTCTCCCTATTAGCATAAGGAATTAAAACCATAAAAGACATAAAAATCATATACCTCAAGCTTACTTAACCATACAATTATGACAATACAAGTTTGCGAGGATAGCAATTGATTAACCTTAAGTATTCCATAAGGTGCGTAAGCACTTAGTCCTTGGAGTTCGACCGGATCACGCGTGAGATGCTCGTATTCGTATGGTTGAGTGTAGGGATACCTCACCACTCATCATTGGCACCATTGCCGGGGACAGTGCTAGTTATCTAGATTAGTTATATCATACAAGGTTGCTGTATAGGAATTAACGATATATCTTTTACAAAGAAATAATTATAAAAAGTCACATATAAATTCACACACAATTTCACAACCATGCCTCTCCTACAAGACTATAATAATGTCACATCTGGTGAGGCAGTTCATTGGAGAACCAATGAATTAGATGACAATGAAGATTGGAGTACTCAACCTTATGTAGGAGTCCCCTACATTTATGAACACCCCAACGATACTCAAAGACTCTTTTCACCCAACTCTGACACCTCTAGTGAGGATGAGACATCCCATAGAACGAGGAGGCCCAAAAGGCCTAGGACCTTCTCAATAACTAACAAGAACTTACTTGGGGATGATTGGAAGACTTACAAAAGTCATAATGAGTTTTACAGTTCCTTCTCTTCCTCTACTTCTTCAACGTCAGATTGTGACATGGATGACTATCTTTCAAGAGATAGGCGTAGAACCAAAAATCGAGCTCACAAAGAAAATCAAGAACGCCAACATAAACAAAGGCAAAATTGTCCCAACACATGAAAGCATAACTTACCTAATGATGATGAACCCCTGCTGGCCACTAAGAGCCTAACACTTATACAAGAGGCTATTCGAATATCCTACAGGCATCGTAAAGAAAGTTGTCTACAAAGGCTTGATTTAAACAACTTTCCCAAGTTTTTAGAAGGCTATGATTCAAATCCGCAACATCATTTACAAGCCTTCTACAATGCCTGTACATGGAACAACATTGATAATGGTTAGCAAAAGCTCAAACTCTTTCCTATGACACTCGTTGGCTAAGCAAAACTATGGTATAGATCGTTAAAACCAAATTCAATATGACATTGGCCAACAATTGTAGAACTCTTTAGCGAAAGATATCAAGCCTACGCAAGAGTGTCAGCCTTGAGGAAACAAATCCAAGAGTGGAAACAAGCACAACATGAACCCTTGGACATGGCCTTAGAAAGATATTATGCACTACCAAACAACTATCCAAGCCATGAGTTCTTCGAGGAAAGGCTATTAAACCATATCATTGATGGGCTCCGTAATGAAACAAGGGAGACCCTAGGGATGTATGCCCGAGGTCAACTATATGAGCTATGAACCCATCAACTCCAAGAGCTTATTAAGCAGGTGGTAAAAGAAGAAGGAGAACTAGCCAAATGGGAGAATATTGAAAGTTCTCAGCATGACCAAAATCTCAACTTAACAAGGGTCCATGATCATGAAGAGGAGAAATCCACTCACTTCAAGGAGGTGGAATCATCTTTGCCAATCCTACAATCACTAGATGAAATTGAGGCAAAGATCAATAAGATGATGGATTGGGTACATAAAAGATGTGGAGAATATGCCAACATTATTAGAGGAAGAGTTATGTCAAATCAAGAAATAGGACAAGACACCACGCAACAATCAAAACAAAGGGTAGAAGATAATAAGAATAAGAACTCAACTGCCAATTTCACATATCAATGTAACGTCTGTCTCTACGATCACCCGAAGGCCAATGTCCAGTTTTGTCACATTTACATGAGCATTAGGGAGGAATGTTACATCCATATTTCGTACAGAAATATTAGGTTCAATTACAGTGGCAAAAACCCTTTATATGTCCCAATACCAAATGCTTATTATTATGTTCAACACCCTATTTCTCCAACAAGATCAACATCCTCTACCTCACCTCATCGTTATCATTCTCCCGAGTACTATCCACCCATGTCCTCTCCAATAAGATCACCAGCTCATGTGCCTTACACTTATCCTCAACATCAATATTCTCATATTTCACCCCCTCCTACATCATCGCCAGCTATGCCAAGAAATTTTGCACCACAGCAACAACCTGCAAACGTTACTTGTGCTGTTATTCCCAACAGCAATGGAGGTCCTTCACAACATCAAAAGCATCCCTTCTTTAGATATGACCATTGAAAGGGACACCACAGTTCAAAAACCACTGCATCCACCAACTCAGCACAAATTCAACACTATGGTGCATCTTCCTCTTCAAACACAACGCCTCATGTTACCTCATCAAGGCCACCACTTAACACTCCAACAACCATATGGCCCAATAAATACAGCCATGGAGGACGACATCATAATCATTGCATACCATCTAATAGTCCCAGTTATCATAGTGGGTCAACCCGTTATCCGGAAACTACATCTTATAAATTGCCCCACTATGGTTACTATAATCAAGTGTGTGAGCTCCAATGGGATCAACATGACCAAGTCCCAATATTTCCAACATGCAAGGATCCTAACCTTCCATTTATTAATTCTAGTCATGCTCAACCATTTTGCTATGGGGGGTATCCTCCATTCTAACAACATAGAATTAATAAATATTTTTCTGTTTCTTTAATTTTTCAACTTTTTGATTTACAGTTTTTCACCTTTTAATTTATTGTTTTATCTTTTTGTCTTTTCAGTTTTTGTTTTTGTTTTACACATTTTTGTTTTACAAATTTATTTAACTTTTCTTATTTTTGTTTTGCAACATCGTTTATACTCTTTCATTTCTTTGTGTGTTGTTTATTTTGTTAAGTTCGCCACCTAATAAGTGCTCCTCATGGTGGTATGAACAGTATCCCATTGATTGCTAATGTTTGGTTTTTTCCTTTGAGTTATAATATTGATGCTAAGGCATGGTTCTTTTGATATAATAGGCAATGAGTCCATGTCACCCATGCATCCATGAATTTCTATGGTCTCTCTTGGCTTGGAACTGTACAGTCCCTTTCTTCAAAATAATTAGAACTATCAACGAATCGGTGATTGGGCATTTCTCAAACTAAGGAAGGACTCAAGGACTGAAAAGGGTGTGACTTCAAGGGGATTTGATGTAGTTTTTCTAGCCATTCTCTTGGGTGCTTGGATGTTTCCTTCTTGGGTTTTCCTTACCATTCTAACGTTGCTCCATTATTGGGAAGTTAAGCTAATAAAAATAATAAGTCTTTGCATGATGTGGTTCTCACGCAAACCACAAAAAAACAATAGTGAGAATTCAAATCACATCCCTTAGATGAAATAATCATTTGGGCTACAAGCACTGGTTATGGAACTATAAACATGTTTCCTCTAACTAAGGCCCTTCTCGCTCCCTACTTTCTCTTTTCTTCATTTCGTCGGAATGGTGGTGACTTTTTGGTGGAAGCATTCTTGTTACTTCAAGTGGATGGATTGGCCAAATGTATTAATGCGAAGTCACTGCATGTGGATTGTTTAAGGCTAGATTTGGAATGAGATTTACTAGGTCACATTAACCATTAACACATAAGGGGTTGTACACCACCTTGTTCTTGAGACTCCATTCCATTCTCTCCTTACCATCCTTCTTTCTCCATTTTTCACCTCATTGTCGGTTGTATCAATAGTCCATATTTTGGTTGATGCATTGTTTTCTTTTTGGTAAATTCTTGTGATTAAGACTTTAACTCTTGCTTCCAAATGACATTTTTAGAGCCTACGGACTCTTTGAATGTGGGATTGTTAGGGAATTAAGGGCATGAGCCTGCTTTGGGAAGGACCCACTGGCATTCCTATTTGGTCCATCCGTTAATTTCTTTCCTTTAAACATTTTCACAATCACCATTTATTTTGATCACCTCCATCTTTGACATCCATTTTATCGGCGTTGTCATTGTTTCCTTTTCTCCATCTTTCTTATTCCTTATCTTTTTCCATTCTCTCGCTACCAAAGGTTCGCTCTCAATCATGGGGGTCCTGGTCCAATTTTTTCGATTTTCTCTTAACCCCTACACCTTAGGTAGTCACCAGTATTATATCTCCAAATCCACATTAGCCATATCACAACTCAGCCAATGGACCTTACACTGAGGAAAGGCATTAACTTCATTGTGATTCATTTACCCTTGTTAATATAAGACTGTGTTGTGTGTGTAGATGGTAATCATACAAAAATATATTGGATCTAGAGGGAACACTTGGAATGGACTAGTGCTAAAGCAGTTATGCAAGGAACAAGATTGACGGCGCACTTACGGACGAACAACGAAAGGCGCAATCTTGGTGTCGGTAGCAGCAAACTTCTTCCTTTCTCTCTCTTCTCTCTTCTCTCTCAGCTGCCAAATAAGGATGGATGTCAAATGTGTATAGTGTTCACTCTTGTTGTCATGAACACTAATTTTGCCATGTATTGTAATGATGATCTGTTCACATGTCACCCCATTCACCATTAGTATCATTCAAGTCAATAATCCCATACCTTCCCAATATTTTATAAGGAACTCGAGGACAAGTTTTCATTTAGTCATGGGGGTATGATGAGCCACGATATCGCATCCGCCGCTACAATATTGTGTACATGATATCGTAGCCCACCGTCATGCCTATAAATAAGAGGCAACTTTCCCTTGTTTCTCCATCTAGATCTAGACCCTTAGTCAAACTATAGTAGTTTTACCATTCTAGAGTTAGAATAATTTCCATGTGCTTGCAGTAGGAGTCTCAAAGTGAACAGATCTTTATTCGAGCAAATTGTACCTGAGAACATATTTGTGTACGGCAACAAATACAAACTTTCTGATAAACCTTGCAGCATATGGACTAAGCTAAATAGGATTTAATTATTTTTAAATGTTTAAATGCTTTCCTAGATAATTAATCTCTCTCAACCCCTGACTCTCCTAGTTAAGTGCATTTAGTACGACCTCTTCGAGCACGTGTGTAACTCTTGGTAATCCCAGTAACAAGTAGCATTTGGTAATCCTAGCATCATTGCACTAGTTCAAGGTGTGTGCGGCAAGTGGGAACGGATACTGGTGCTAGGGCAATTAGCACTTAGTTAGTGAATAGTTAATATAAGTTAGTCACTTAGTCTCTTCACCCTCTCCCTATTAGCATAAGGCATTAAAATGATAAAAGACATAAAAATCATATACATCAAGCTTACTTAACCATACAACCATGATAATACAAGTAAGTTTGGGAGGACAAGGATTGATTAACCTTAAGTATTCCATAAGGCGCATAAGCACGTAGTCCTTGGAGTTCGATCGGATTACGCATGAGACGCTCGTATTCGTATGGTTGAGTGTAGGGGTACCTTGCCATTCATCAATGAGCATGAAGTTCTAAACCTCTCGGTTGATGAACCAATTGTAGATTGATGATCCTAGTAGCATTGCATTACTACAACTGGGCTAGAAGTTCATCATGCATGGATGGAGCAGGCAATAGCTATGTTGAAGATGGAGGAACAAGTGTAGGAACAAGACAAGGATAAGGATAAAATGTGGTATCCTCCCTTAAATCTGGAGAATGAGTTCGATAGTATTCAGGAGGGTAGTAGTGATGTTGGAAAGGAGAAACACAATTGAAAGAGTCACATGGAGAGAGGGGTTGCTGAATGTAATACCCATATGAATCTAGTTATCTGTACGGGTATTATTACCTTGGTGGTGGCAATGCCCATGACTGTGGTTGCTACCATTATTGATACTTCTCATATAATTGTAGTGGAGTTCCACCTAGATAATATTGTTATTGCTGATGAAACTGCCTAGGATTACCTTAAGGATAAGGTAATCTTTTGGGTGCTTGCCTCTTTATTAATAGTGGATTTAGAGCATACACCCCTAGACTCTTGTAAGTGTGACACGATGGGGCAACATCCCTTAGGATGTTCATATTGGCAAATGTCACACCCACCTTCATCATCTGATTTAGCTTCTACAAGTTCCTCTACCACAGCAATCTTGCCCTTATCCCTTTGATTGGCACATTCAACTTCTTTTCATCTCCTGTAGTCATGATCACCACCTTGTTCTTTGGATTCTTCAATAATTTTTAGTACAACTTAAAATCTACTATCCATAGAGTTCCATAATTCATCTTCCTTAGCCAAAATTTTAGAGGTATATTTTTGTATTGGCAAGGTCAAGTGATGATTCCTCCTCACTGTCACAAAATCAAACCTTCCTCTTGTGAATGGAAGAATCATAGTTGTATTCTTCCTACTATTTCACATTTCCTCAACTCTCCTTCTTCTTTTGCTACTTGCTTAATCAGATATTAGATCTGATGGGCTATTAATTCATACAATTACCCTTAGGCATACACTCCAAGAGTTCTCCTTATTTCTAATCAAAGCCCATCTATGATATGGCAAAGTTGCTCCTATTGAGAATAACCATGGCAAAGACATCTATGCAATAGAGAATAGTATCAGCCCATGGTGGCATCCAAAGGTTCATGTGTTCCTTGTTTCCATCCTTGGATCTACCTCCTCAAGTTGGACACTTGGAAGTACATCTAATATTTATCATTGAATAGTTTGATCATTATTTCCATCATTTCATGGATTCCAATTCTAAGGATCGTTACCAACTTTCTACTTCTTTGATAAGTGTCTTGGGAAACAACTTAAGCTTTTACCAATCATTTTTTATATTTTGCAAGCATAGGCATCATGAAAATCCTGAATATGGTTTTGTAATTCTAAATTATATTTCCCCTCAAACTTGGGAATATTATTCATGACTAGCCTCTTGATCTGACTATCCTTTATGTGCCTTATACAAATTCTCATTACCACTACGATGTTTAGTATACTTTAGGTAGCAAGCAAAGGCTCATCAAGGCCAAGATTCTAGTGCCTATAATGCCCTTTGCTACCCCTTCATTCATGGCAACATCCCTCCCTTAAATGCTCTCACCTTGAGTCTTAACTTACCCGACAGTCCCTATGATCATCTTAGTCTTGTCAATTACCTCCATCTCCATCATGATTGTGCCCCCCTATGATTGCATTCAAAGCTAGAAGAGGAAGAAGATGATGATGAAGGTAAAGAGAAAGGAGTACTAGCACCATCATGGTGCCTGCCACCCCCTCTTTGATGGTCATTGCCATGATCACGATCATGCTTCTTGCCTACATCCTTGCTATGACTCTCCTCCTTAGATCCTCCTTTGTCATTGGATCCATTCTTGCCAGAACCTAGATTATGGATCATGGACTGCAAGTTCTGGCTTTGACCTCCTTCACTAAAGTCAAAGAGAGGAACCTCTCTGAATGGAAAACCCCCAGAGAATGGTTCTCCACCATCTCTTTGGTTTAGGGAATCATTGGGCCACTTCCACTTCACAAACTTGTAGTGCTACTCTAGCTATCAATCCCTTAGATGTTGTGCATTAGTGGGATGATAATCCTTAGCATTACTATCCTACGTAACATATTTATCATGAAGTCCTTGGATGCCCAACCATATAAGAGTTTGTTGGAGCATCGTAGGAATGAATCGATCGAGCAGCAACATAATGTTGCCCTTCATGTCTTGTCATTGCAATAGTTCATCCTGGTGTAGGACAAAGGTGAAATTAGCTACATACTCATTAAGATGAGCATACACCACTTTGTATTATTGGGGTACCTACTGATTTGCTCCATCAAACTTGGGTGAAGAATCACTCTTGTGAGAAGAAGACATCTTGTGTTAGAAAACAAGAAATGCAATGGGCTTTCTTAAAATTGTTGTAGTTATTTTAATGTAAGATATGACTTTAGGGTTTGTTCCAATGATCTTGAATAATTTTTTCACTAAATCGTAGATAGCATACGTAACAAATAAAAGGTTCTTGGAAATGATGTCAACGATGAGTAGAGATGTACCCGAATGCCCAACCATAAGAATCACAAGTGTTCATGTGTGATCCAATCGAATTTCGTAGACCTTAAGTTCCTAAGTACACTAGTTCTAAGACATGAAATCTAATCATGAAGATCATTGTCTTCTTAATTACACTTGTGGAGCTTAATTATATGGTTAAGTGTAATTGAGATACATGATTTTTATTATTTTATATTTTATTTAGCTACAATTAACAACAAGTTGAAACTCAATTTATAAACCAATTTAACTAATCTAATTGCTAATTAATAACTAACTATCCTAACATAAGCATACGGTACCATTTTCTATGCACATCCTAAACATTTATAACGCTATTGGGTTACTAAATGTTAAGCATTGTTGGGATTACTAAGCATCATATGCATGCTTGAAGCAGTCATACTTATGTGCTTAATTAACTGCTATTTAATCTGGCTAGCTTACTTTAGCTTAATTACTTGGTAGTATTAAATGAAATTGCACAAAACATTAAATGCATGAATAAAATATTTAAGCTAGCCAAGGTGTTGCAAGGTTTAATTAGAAAGCTCATCTTTATTGCTGCACACACTACCATGCTTAGGTACAATAGTGGTCAAATAAAGATCTATATACTCAATGACTCCTACTGCGGGCACTTTGGAAAATATTCTATCTCTAAAGAAAAGAAATTACAAGAGCTTTACTATGCTATGACAAAACTATTGCCCAAAATTTGTGCCCAAGCACTATATTTATAGGCCAGCACACACCCCGTGATATCAAATATCTAACATTGCATCTTAGGCCCCGATATTAGGTATCTAATATCTGATATCAGAGTCAAAAAAAAATATGGTTCATCAACACTTCATCATCAATGCAATTAAAATCACTCAAAAAAATTTAGAAAAAAACTGTAGATACTACTCTTTTTAAAATATGAAATGATATTTTTTTGGTTAAAATGTGGTAAAACATGGAATTTTTGCTATAGTGAAGCATAGTATGGGTTGTCAATGATTGTAATGAAGATCATAGTATAGGAATGAGTTTGCATTATATGAATAATTACAAGTTTTGGTAAGATAGTGAACTTTCTGACATTAACATTAATTGAAATTAATTGGAGACTCAACCTTGATTAATGGTGGCCACAAACATTTTTTAAGTAGCTTGTTGGGCAAGGAAGAGTAGGGTTCACTTATACTAATTTGGAATAACTTTTAAGTTATTAAGAGGCTAGTACTTCACATTAACTATCATGATATTAGGATCTCTATATGATGACTTTCAAGTATTGGGAGGCTAATACTTCATGTTTACTATCATGTTTTTGATAACTTTCAAGTATTTGGAAGCTAGTTATTTATGTTAATTGTTATGATATTAGGACTTATCCACCATGATTTTCAAGTACCAAGAGACTAGTTATTTGCATTGATTATCATAGTAGTAGGATTTGGTTCATGTCTTTTTAATCTTTCATTTATTTCAATGGAGAATTTAGTGGTAAATGATTTAGATGGTAGGTGTTAGATGTTGGGCTTGTTGTAAGATGCCATTGTGGTAAAGGATGATAGTGTAAAGTAGCCAATAATGATGAAAGAGTTATGATGAAAGATGAATAATAATGATGAAAAGGATATGAGGCACAATAATCTATCTCTTATGATAATACCAATTTTATGGTGATATTAGTATTTATTTTGGAAAGCTAAGCATAATCATTTAGTATATGATACTTGGAATTAAATTATAATATTTAAATAAATAATGACCATGCTTGCTTTTAAGTATAATCCTAATTTATGTGATACTAATCTTTGTGGTTGTAGTTTGGTCCCATTTTATTTTAGCTTTGTTTAAGGAGGCTCATGAGTTATGGTTGTTTGCTTGAAAGAGTGATGAGAAGTGGAGTATCCAACACCCAACCATACAAGATATGAGTGTTCATGCATGATCCTAGTTAAATTCCATAGACAAGGCAATGTGATTATGCGAGTAATTGGTTAGAGTTCACAATCGTTGTCTTCCTACGTGAGCTAGTAAATTCAATGTGTATGGTTTAACTCATGATGAGCTATATGATAAATGATGTTGTATGGGACATACTGCTCCTAGTAAACATGAAGGTAATAGTTTCTAAATCTAAGTGACATTAAATGAATCTAATCTAGCCTATGGGATGAGCAACCAATCCTAACCTTTCATTCACACCTTGGACTTCATGTAACTACTACTAGGATTACCAAATACCACACTACTGGGCATACCAAGTGATAGTACTACTAGGTTACCAAGTAACTACACTTAAGTGCTTGAAATCAATCATACTCATTCTACTTAATGACAATAATGGTAAAGTGCATAGAAGGTAAATGAGTAACTATGAAAACAATAAACATTAAACTAAATGAAAGCAGAAATAAAACTATAGTGTTGCTGCAATGATGGAAAGTAATTTCAATCTTTATTTCTAGTCATGCAATGCATCCAAGTACATCACACTCGAATAAAGACTCTATTCAATCATTTAACATCACACTGCAAGCACACATTGCTAAGTATTAAAAGCTAAAATCATGAAAACAACTGAAAGAGTTTCTCTACTATGTTAACAAATTTATTGCAAATCTATGCACCTAAGTGTTGCTTTTATAGGTTGGCATGCACCTCGCAATATCGTTTATATGATTACATATCTACGACATTGTAGATATGACTACGATATCGTTATGGTGAAATTTTTGACTTTATCAAAGAGCATTGACTCTTTATTGCATATGTTTTATGTAGATAACACAGGTGTTGGTGAAATCAATTGTAAGGACAAAAAACATGGTAAGAAATTTGATTAAAGATATTGATGAGCGGCGAGGTACCCCTACACTCAACCATACGAATACAAGAGTGTATGCGTGATCTGGTCGAACTCCGCAGATGGACTAGTTGTGGCACCTAGACAGTTATATGTTGATCATAGTTCACTGTCTTCCCACTTAGACTAGTAGTAGCTTTGTCATGAATGGTTTGGTCTAGAGTGAGGCATAATATTTTTATTATTTTTTGTTTTATTAATTTGATCATCTAAAAAAAGAATAAAAGTGAGAGTAATTAAGTGCTAAGTAAACTATTGCCTAATCTAGCCTAACATAAGTAACTGTCCCCACTTTTCGAACACATCCTAAACTTCAAGTAACACTACTAGGTTGTCAAACACTAATTGTTTCTGAGCTACCAAGTGTCACACGTATGTTCAAAGGGGTCATGCTTGTGTATTCTAATTAGTTGTGTAATTAATGAAAACTAATTGTTGAATGAATAACATTAATGTAAACTGCACAAAATCATGATATATATAAATGCATAAGAAAGAAAATCTCAAGTACTGCAAGGTGAATCAAAGAGCTTCTCTTTATTACCAACACAATGGTGTGTTTAGGTACATCAATGCTTGAATAAATATTTGATCACACTTAGACCTCCTGCTACATGCACTTGGAAAATATTCTAACTCTCAAATGAACAAACTGCAAGAGTTTCCCTACTTAGTTTCCAAAATTATGCCTGAATCATGTGCCCAAGGGTTGTATTTATAGGCCCAGGAGTACTTCATGATATTGCATGTCCGATATCACATCTTGGGCTACGATATCGCATACTCAATATCATGTACCTGATATCATGGCCACCTCGATATCATAGCATTGAAAAAACACGATTTATCATACCCCCATGACTAAATGAAAACTCATCCTTGAGTACAAAAAAAGAGGAACAAGTCCTTTACAAAATATATTAGGGGGTGTGGACTTATTTGACTAACATATAGAGTGACATAGAAAAAATAGATAAATGCAGAAGTGCCTGAGCATACAATATTATAATTATGTACAAAATTGGGTGTTCATGACAATAGGAAAGAACACGAATGGATCCAAAGGACATCCAACCCCTCTTAGCAATAGAAAAATGAAGGAAAGGTAGAAGAGATCTAGCAGCTATGAACAATCTCCCACGAGTGATATGGTTGCATCCTCCTTGATGAAGATAGTCCCACTTCTAGTCCACGCTTCCCACTGCAATCACAACAAAACCAAGGATTAGTATATATAGTGCAATAGATAATGGTTGAATACGTTGTCTCATCAGTGACTTTATCTAGTCACGTTGTGATTGTGATAGATTGGTTGCTTGATGTTGTTAGTGGAAAGACTGACAAATGGGTTAAGTAAGAGAAGTGATCCATACAATTCAAAAAAAACTTAACACAAGGAATACTAGAAAGAGGGTATTCACAATAATAAAAAGGAGTTCATTATAAATAGTTGTGAAGGTGCATACAATTGGATGACTTAGATGGGGTAAATAAAAAGAATTTAATTGTAACAATGTCTAAGGATAAAGAACTTAACTTAACCAAACCAAAAGATATGCAAGTGGGTCCTCCCCAAAGCAGGCACAGGCCTTTTATGCCCTTGCATAACTTCAAACCAAAGAGTCCATGGACTTCATGGATGATTAATCTTTACAAAAAGTTAAGTACAAAAACCCAAAAGTAACTAACTAAGAAACTTGACACATCAAACCAGAACATAAAATCAATAGTGAGGTGAGGCATGAAAAGCATAGATGGATGACAAAGAAAGTGGAATGGAGTTCCTAATTATGGTCACATGTAGTCCCTTGTGAAGTTTTTGATTAAATGACTTGGTAGGATCCATCCTCAAACTATACCAAAACCAACCACTTTCAATGACTTTGCATCAACATTCTAAGGCTAGTCCATTTCCTGAGACACAAGAATGCTATCACAAAACAACCACCATTCCAAATTGGAGTGAAGATAGGAAGTGAAAAAGTGCCTTAGTTAGAGGAGATAAGACAAGTCTCATACAGTGCTTGTAGCCCTTTTATTTGGTCTAAGGGGTGTGCTTTGAAGTCCCATGTTTTTTTTTTTTTTGAATGGGAACCACACCATGAAAATACCCATGTGTTTTTCACATTTATTTTATCCAAGGGGTGTGCTTTGAATCCTCATCTTTTTTTTTATAAGAACCACACCATGCAAGGACTTATTTGACTTCCTATTATGAAATGATGTGGAATGGTGAGAAGTTTATAAGAACACTCCCGCACACAAGAAAATAGAAAAACATGAAGAATACTGCATCCCTTTAAAGCCACACCCTATCCAAACCTTTGATTCCTTCCCAATTCTAGAAACCACACAAGTCACCAATTTATTAAAGTTGCATTAATGAAGAAGAGACTGCATGCTTCCAAAACAAGAAAAACCATAGAGTATGTGGATGGGTGGATGATGTGGACTCACTGCTTGTTACATGAAAAGAAACCATGTCTCAATCTTTAGTAACGACATTCAAAGTTAGAAACTAGACATCAACAATCAAATTACAAATGAAACATACCACCATCGAGTAGCACATTACCATTATACCTAACACCTTATTAGTAGAAAAAGTAGAAAAACACATCAAACACAAGCAAACATAAAAGAAAGTAAAATAG
This sequence comes from Gnetum montanum, assembly GCA_015680685.1. Taxonomy (NCBI): domain Eukaryota; kingdom Viridiplantae; phylum Streptophyta; class Gnetopsida; order Gnetales; family Gnetaceae; genus Gnetum; species Gnetum montanum. The sequence continues at coordinate 26,294 of MNCI01000905.1, forward strand.
TAGGCAATAAATATTGAATATATTAATGATCATGTAAAACAAAAACTAAGAAAAGATCAATAACCTAAAAAATACAAATATGTAAAACAAAGAAGATGAAAAAAAAGTTGTAAAATCAAAAATGTGTAAAATAAAAAAAAGTCAAAAGACACCTAAGAACCCTAGAAATTAGAATGGGGAGTGACCCCGATGACTAAACATTTTTTCATGACTAGGATTAATAAGTGGATGAATAAGATTCATGCATGTATGAAATGTTAGGGATCCGTCATGCTCCAACCACTGGGTGTTTACTAGTGGTATGGTGGCTAGGTAGAAAAATCATTGATCACACACCTGATTATAGAAAACATAGTGGGGTAAGTTAGATGATGTGTGTACATTATGAGGTAAATCCGACCCACTATGACATCCTTGACTAGATGGTAGTATGCATGGGTCTGTGTGTCCCTTCACATTGGTGAATTCACTGGATCATGTGGATGTTGGAGTGTGAGGTGGAGGCCTGGGTATGGTGATAGGGGCTGTTGATGGGGCTAAGGAAGGTGTGGCATCAAGTTTTCCTTGGCCTAGTTTAGAAGGTGAAGTAGGTTTAGAAGTATGATTCTTCTTCTTACGGTCATGCCTAAAGAAGGGATGCTTTTCACGTTGCAAAGAAAACCTACTTCCATTAATAGCAGTGTCACAAGTTACATCCATTGGTTGACACAGTGGTGTGGAACCATCCAATGCATCTGATGGCAATGTAGAAGGAGGTGAAGGATGTGAAGATCGAGGGTGAAAAGAAATGTGAGAAGTATGAGGTGGTGATCCCTCAAGAGAAGACATGGGTCGATGGTACTCAGGAGAGTGATAACAGCAATTGGAAGTAGAGGATTTAGAATTGGTTGGAGAAACAGGATGTTGAACATAGTAGGCATTTAGTTTTGGTGGACAAGGAGGATGTGGCTGGCTAGATGGTGGCCTTCCCCACGCTTGTGAGTTTTGCCACTCTAGTGGAGCAAAGTGTTGAGACTGGTAATAGCTCCCCTTAGGATAATACAATGGGTCATGGGGCTGTCCATAATTACCTTGTGAAACAAGGATGTGCCTAAATCGATACCTTTGTATGAATTTTGGGTGTAGCCTCCCTACCTGATGCTCATATAGATGTGACAAGATTGGGCAATGGCCCTTTGGATGGTCATATAAATAGACATCACATCCATCCTCATTATCTGTAGTTGAGCCTTTGGCCTCATTACCATTAGTCATTCTTCCTAGTTGTCGAATAGTATCCTTAACTATTTCTAATTTCTGTGTCCTCTATTTGTTTTAATTGCCAAATTTATTTTGGATGACCCTCTTCCTAACAGTGTCTTCTAAGTTCATGCTTTGTTCAATTGTCCATATGGTCATCTTATTATGCTTTGCCTCAATTTCATCTATTGATTTTTGTATTGGCAAAATTTGGGACTATATCACCCTTTTAGAATTGGTTGTCTCCTTTTCATTGTGGCTTTGGACCCTTGTTGTTTCTAGAGTTGGATCCTACTCAAATGCTTTGGCATTCTCCCATTTAGATAATTCTCTCTCTTCTTTTGCCAAACACTCTATTAGTTCTTTGTCCTGGTGGCCTTGGAGCTTATATAATTGTCCTCGAGCATACTTTCCAAGGTTCACCCTTGTTTCATTGCTAAGCCCATCTATAATGTGGAGTATTTGCTCTTTCTTAGAGAACTTATGACTTGGACATTTATTTAGTAAGGCATAGTATCTATCTAAGGCCATGTCCAAGGGTTCCTATTGTTCTTGTTTCCATCTTTGGATTTGTCTCCTCAAGGCAAACACTTGTGCATAAGTCTGGTATCTTTTAGTGAAAAGTTCTAGCATGGTTGACCATTGTCTAATTGAATTTGGTTCCAATGATCTATACCACACTTCAGCTTTATCGATTAGTGTCCTAGGAAAGAGCTTCAGCTTTTGCCATTTACTGTCCACATTGTTGAGCACACAAGCATCATGGAAGGCCTATAAATGATGTTGCAGATCTAAATCATAACCTTCTACAAATTTTGGAATATTATTCAGGTCGAGCTTAGGTAGTTGACTCTTTTTGTGATTCCTGTGAGATATCTTAACGGCCTCTATGATGTGCATTAGGCTTTTAGGGACTAACAGGGATTTATTATCATCGTCATACAAGTGGTGATTAAAATCTCTATTTGATCAATGGTGATGATGGGACTTGTATTCATGTTGATGACCTTGAGTGTGTTTGTGGGTTCGATTTTTACTTTTACTCTAATCCTTTCGTGGACCTCTATCTTTATTCCTACGTTCATCTTCGTTAGAACTAGATGTTGAAGTTGAGGGGGAAGATGAAAAGGAGGAACTAGTAGGATAGCCATGGCTTCTATAATGTTCCTCATGATCCATTGGTTTATCATTTCAAAGTATCGAGGAGGTCTTAGGCCTTGAGTCCTCCCATAGTTTAGGACTGATGTCATCTCCTTCAAGATTGTCTATCTCAAGCGAATGTAGTCTTCAAGTGTTGTTAGGGTGGCCATGGTCATGAAAAACCCCTTCATAAGATGGATCACTCCAAACTTTTTCATTGTATAATTCATTATTTCTCCAATGAATAGTTGCACTACACGGTTCATAATCATTTCCATGTGAGTGAGACATTGTTATTGATTCGGAGTGTGTGTTTGAATACTTTTCGAAAGATATATTGTTAATACCCTTTTACAGCGATCTTGTATGATATAACTAATATAGATAACTAGCACCATCCCTAGCAACGGTGCTAATGATGAGCGGCGAGGTACCCCTATCTCAACCATATGAATACGAGCATGTACGCATGATTCGGTCGAACTCCGTAGATGGACTAGTTGTGGCACCTAGATAGTTATACGTTGATCGTAGTTTGCTATCTTCCCACTTGGACTAGTAGTAACTTTGTCACATATGGTTTAGTCTAGAGTGAGGCATAAGATTTTTATTATTTTTTGTTTTATTAATTTGATCACCTAAAACAAGAATAAAAGTGAGAGTAATAAAGTGCTAAGTAAACTATTGCCTAATCTAGCCTAACACAAGTAACCATCCCCACTTTCCGGACACATCTTGAACTTCTAGTAACACGGTTGGGTTGTCAAACGCTAATCGTTTCTGAGCTACTAAGTGTCGCACATATGTTCGAAGGGGTCATGCTTGTGTATTCTAATTAGTTGCGTAATTAATCAAAACTAATTGCTGAATGAATAACATTAATGTAAACTACATGAAATCACGATATATATAAATGCATAAGAAAGAAAATCTCAAGTGCTGTAAGGTGAATCAAAGAGCTTGTCTTTATTGCCAACACAATGGTGTGTTCAGGTACATCAATGCTTGAATAAATATTTGATCACACTTAGACCTCCTGCTGCAGGCATTTGGAAAATATTCTAACTCTCAAATGGACAAACTGCAAGAGTTTCCCTACTTGGTTTCCAAAACTACCCTTGAATCGTGTGCCCAATGGTTGTATTTATAGGCCCAAGAGTACTTCACGATATTGCATGTTTGATATCGAATCTTGGGCCGCGATATCGCATACTCGATATTGTGTACCCAATATCACAGCCACCTCGGTATCGGAGCATTGAAGAAACACGATTTATAAGATATAATCATATTTTTCATAATGTTCTTAATGTAAATTGCTAAACATTCATATTGTATTTGGTGTACATTGCTTTCTTATTATAATTTGAGATTGTATAGTTAAGTATGGTAGAATTTGATATAATTTGAGATATTTTTTAAGGGTAAAGTTAGCTCAAATTTGCGTACAACAAACCCCTAGGCTAGCAACATAACAAGTGCAAAGGATGCAAAGAGATGTTGGTATCATACTTTGAACCCCACACCTTTAAGTAGAAAGTTGTGCATGCAAACTTGAAATATTGTTTCTTGTTGCAAACTAATATTTTTGAAATGCTATTTAGGATTTTATTATGTCTCATGGATTTAACAGAATATTTTATTTACAACTAAAAATCAACATCATGAAAACTTGATATTAGAGCCAATATTTAAAGATTTTGTTAAGGTAACTTTTTCTAACTATTTTAACACCTTTGATATGTTTTGCTCAAGTTTCATGTTGACTATATATTTATAGGTATTGAAACTTTTATATAGATATATATATATATTGCTAATAGTACGCTTTAGACCCGATATCTATAAAGTGTAAGTTATGTGACCTTACCAACTAACTTATGATTGGGGGGCTTCCAGGTTGTAAAAACCGTTATTCGATCCCTGAGTTAGACCTTATTGGTTATATATATGTGTGCGCGCGCGCATTCAAATTTTTTTAGCAATGGCGTTATATGACTACAGGCCCTTTCCTTCGAAATATCGTCTTCGCTGCAATGTTAGCCTTGCTAAGCGATTCCTGTGCCACGGTGCTGCAAGTGCAAACAGGCACGCATTTTTTATTTTTGTGTTCAAGATAAGAAAAATTTTGTCCGGTGTTATTGGACGCAGTTAATGTTTCCGAAAGTTGCGGCGAAACAACACTGCATCATTAGCCTCTACCGTCATCTTTTGCAGCGAGAATTCCCATAATCTCTGCTTTCTGCATTTATATTTTGTTGATAGTTTTCTTTTTAAAAGCTTTTCTACTTTGCGCACGTTGCTTTGTTCTGTTAAATTTAGGGTGGAATGTTTCTTTACCTGAAACATTTTTGCCTTTTGTCTCAGGGAAGGTTTTTGAAGCGATGAATGGTTTCGACATTTGTACATTCTGAAATGGCTACCAAAGAATTTCCGACCAAGGAAGGGGCACGTTTTGAGTCGATGGTCAGAGATTGTGAAATGGCAGATAAAGAATTTCAAATAGATGAGAGACGAGTGTTTGTGTGGCGTGTCGATGATTCTGGAACACACGCTGGGCCTGCACAGAAGCTGTCCATGCTAAAGGATAACGATGAAAAGAAGAGAGCAAGGGTTGATGCTTCTTGTAAAAAAGCTTTTCGTGATTCTGGCAGTGAGTGTTCTGAACAGCGTATAACGTTTTTGCCAGATAGGATAAGGCATGAAAGAGATTCTGGTAGTGAGCATTCTGAACAGCGTAGAACACCTTTGCCAGATAGGAGAAGAAGCAAAAAAGAAAACCGTTCACGCGATTATGACAGAAATTATGGCCGCCGGTATGACCAAAACCGTTCACGCGATTATGACAAAAACTATGACCGCTACTATGATCATGAATTCCATTACGGTCATTCTCAGCACAGTCAAGGTAGTTCCGGGCATTATCATGACAATAGATCTAGAAGGGGATCAAATTCCACCGGAGATGAAGGGGCTAGGCATTCGCATCAATATTCAGCCGAAGCAGACAGAGATGCATCAACGAAGCGAACAAGAGATCCCGAACAAGGCCAGGTTTTGCCGCGAAAGGCATCTAAAAGCAGTATTTCTGATGGATCAGAGCGAATTCTTGCTAATAAACAAGAGAAACCAATGATTCAAGATCCTGCAATGCTCGTTAGTAAACATGAGAAATCATTCATTGAAGGTAGCAGTAACGCAGGTGATAGGCAAGTAGTTCAGGGCATGCAAAGGCATATGAAAAATTGGAATAAGCCCACAGCAGTAGAACATAACATAGCTTGGCCACCGGCCGTAATAATTGAGAACTTAATGACCGGTTATAGCACAGAAGAGAAGAAATGGGATGGGCTTAAAACTGGTGAAATAAGGAGCTGCCTAATGAATATCAAGGACCTTGAGTATAGGAAGGTTCTTCCAGATTATGACATGTTTGGGCATTGTGGGTCCGCTCTTGTTGTATTCGCGGCAAATGAGGCTGGGTTCATAAATGCAGATACATTGCATCAACTCCTGCAGTTGTCTGGCAGAGGCAGGAAGGAGTGGCTTAAGTTGCAGCCAAGGTATTCTAGAAGGAATGGAGATGATCTTTCAAGGTGGATGACCACAGGTTTGGTGGATGATGAGGGCAAGAGGGTGATATATGGATACATGGTTGAGCCGTCGGATCTGCGGCGATTGAAACACAAGAAAATGTTCACTGTGCAAAGCTACAAGGACATGGTTTTGAATCCCTGGATAAAAGGAGACAAGGTATGAAAGCTATTTTATTTTGATATAATAATGGATGCACAACTAAACTTGTTGAAACAGTGGGTACTTACCTTAAATAATAAAAACTAAGAAGTTAACTGAATTATTTGTAATTTTTTAGAACGTTGAGTTTGAAACATTGTGAACTCTTGATTTCAGCTACGTAGGTATTTGTAACCGTTAGTTTATTATAAAATTTGATAAGAAAAGTAGAGATAATTGTTTGAATAGGTACAGAAATGTGTTCATGTATTTTAATACATTGCTTGAATGTCAAGTTTTGTAATGTACATTCCCCCCAGAATTTTATTGTATCATAGAGTAATAGTGGTATTATGATATGTTCTTGGAAAATAATTTGATTTTGATTTTGTTGACTTATTCAATTTGTTTCGTAAGTGCAAATATTCTTGTCTTTATTGTTATAATTGGAAGCGATAGTTTCAATAAACCAATCAGCAAATCTGATTTGAAAATACACTAGAGAAGCTTTGGAGAAAATTATTAGAAAGTTGCAAATGTGAATAAAACGTTAAAGGCAGAAAAAATATCACGCAGTAGTAGATCAAATAGATGATGTAAATCATTGAAAAAACCATTGTAAACTCTAGCAAACGTTTGCTGTAAAAGCAGAATGAAAACAATGAAAGAAAATAGCACAAGAACACAAAGATTTATGTGGTTTGGGCCCTTTTTACCCTACCTCCATGACGATGCTAATTTGCCTTCTATTTTGCTCAAATCTTAAGGACACAGGCCATTCTTATAGCTTTCCCAAGCACCCAATTTGTTACTCCAACAGATCTCAGATCAACATCAAAAAGACTCTTGTCTCCAAGGTAAAACCTCAATACAGTGCTTCCACATAAAAAACACACAGTTAAAGGCTACCCCAAGCCTCCTATTTATAAGGAAACATTAGGACCAAACCCCAATCCTAACACATGTGGGATAAACATCACTTTACAAACTAACCCCTTTATATTATTTAAAATGCAACATTCTTTTAAAAAACATAAAAGGAAATACAACAAATAATACTAATGTATTCGTCTTTATTTTTCCAACAAACTCCCCATTGAAGACAAATCCAACCAACCTTCAAGAGATGTGCACTTTTGATTAAGCTTCAACTATCCCAAGCTTCTTCCTATAGAAAATGTGTTTTTTCACTATCACTAGTTTTGTTAAAGCATCAGCAACATTAAGCTTTGTATGGACCTTCTGAATATGCACCAAGCCTTCCTCTATGATTTCTCTTATGAAGTGGAATTGGATATCTATATGTTTCATCCTAGCATGAAAGGTAAAATTCTTTGTAAGATGGATTGCACTCAAACTATCACAAAACACAACATACCTTTGTTGTTTTAATCCAAAAGATTGCAAGAATCTCTTCATCCATAATATCTCCTTGCATGCTTCTGTGAGGGCTACATATTCTGATTCGGTTGTAGATAAAGTTACCAGTGGTTGTAGACATGACAACCAACTAACTACTGCACCACCAAAAATAATTGTGTATCCTGTAATGGAACGTCTTGTATCATGATCAATAGCAAAGTTTGCATCTACAAAACCTTCAATGTGCATATTAGCATTTCCAAAACACAAGTAATGTGTTTTTATGCCCTTTAAATATTTTAGAATCCATTTAATAGCCAGCCAGTGATTCCACCGATAGTTGATCATAAATCTACTAACTACTACAACGACATAAGCAATATCAAGACGTGTACAAACCATGGCATACATCAATGACCCAACAACATAAGTATATGGGACATTTTTCACCTTTTCAAAATCCTCTTTTGACTTTGGATAGTCCTCCTTTGATAAATTAAATTGTGTTGAAAGAGGTGTACTTACAGGTTTTGCATCCTCCATGTTGAAACATTTTAGAACTTTTCCAATGTAATCTTCTTGACTCAACCACAACTTCTTCCTTTTTTTGTCCCTGTAAATATTCACTCCAAGAATTTTCTTTGCCTGTACCAAATCCTTCATAGCAAATTCTTTGCCCATTTCTAGTTTTAGATGTTTTATTTCTGCCATGTCATTTTCAGCAATTAAGATATCATCAACATACACCAACAACATTGTAAACTTACCCAAAACATCTCTAGAAAAATACACACAGTGGTCCAGATTGTTTCTTTGATAATTCAACTTCTTCATGAAGGTATCAAACCTTTTATACCATTGCCTAGGGGCTTGTTTCAGACCATATAAGCTCTTTTTCAGTCTGCAAACTGGATCTGAACCTTGTTTTTCATACCCTTCTAGTTGTTTCATGTATATTTCCTTCTCCAAATCTCCATGGAGGAATGTTGTTTTTATGTCAAGCTGTTCCAATTCTAAGTCCATGCATGCCACCAAAGATTACACTAAACACATAGAAGAGTGTTTTACCACCAAAGAAAAAATTTCTTGAAAGTTTATGCCTAGTTTCTATGCATAGCCTTTCACCACCAACCTGGCTTTGAAACGTTTTTTCCCATTGGCCTCTGTTTTAATTCTGTATAGCCACCTGCACTCCAAGGGTTTTCTCCCTTTTGGCAGCTGAACCAGCTCCCACGTTTTGTTCTGCTAGAGTGATTCCCATTCATCATTCATAGTTGCCTTCCACTTTGTAGCATCAGTACATGTCATGGCTTCCTCCATTGTTTCTGGTTCACCACTATTGTTGTAAAGTACATAATTCAGCGAGGGAGAGTACCTGTCAAGAGGTTTGGTAGCTCTTGTTGACCTTTTAGCCCAATGAGACACATCTACAACTTGTTGTTCATCATCTTCTTCCTCATTTCCTTGTTGTCCTCCATTTTCTCCTTGTTGACCTGAGTTCTCAACTTGCTACCATGTAATTTCAGCATACTATCCAATTTTTCTAGATTTGGAAAATCCATTAATTTCATCATTTTCAACTTCTTTGATCACCCTAAAAGGAGTTGTCATGCTGTTTGAGCCATTGTTGTCTTGTCTTTCGTTTGCAACTCACTAAACAACACGTTTTCTCTAAATTTAACATCCCTTGATCTCACTACGAGTGTCAATTCAAGATCCCAAAGTTTGAATCCTAAATCATCTTCTCCATATCTAACAAATATGCAATGTTTAGCCCTATCGTGTAGCTTAGTTTTGTTCTCATTTGGAATATGCATAAATGTCTCACATCCAAAAATTCTTAAATGACTACATGAAATATCTTTACCTCTCCAAACAGCTTCTAGAACAACATTATCAATTGAAGAATGTGGAGACCTGTTTATCAAATATGCTGCAGTCTTAACTACCTCTTCCCAAAACATCTTCGGTAGGCCTACACCTGAAACCATTGTTCTAGCATGATCTAACAATGTTCTATTGCATCTTTCAGTAACTCCATTTTCCTGTGGTGTACCAGGAGGGGTACAATTCCTTTGCTATTGTAGAAATCAACAAATACTTTGGAAGTGTAATCCCCTCTGTTATCAGTTTGCAAACATTTTATTTTCAAACTTGTTTCATTTTCTACTCTTGCAACAAATGTTTTGAAAACTGAAAACACTTCATCTTTTGATTTTAGCATATAAACCCAAACCTTTTTTGTACAATCATCTATGAAAGTCACAAAATAAACAGATCCACCAAGAGAAATGGGAGTCATAGGACCACAAACATCAGAATAAACCAATTCTAACTTATTTTTCTTTCTGCTATCCAAATCCCTATGAAAGTTTACTCTCCTAGATTTTCCAACTAAACAATCTTAGCAATTAGTTTGGGCATAAGAAAATACAAGAATGAGTGACTGATTTTGAAGTACCTTTAAGCTTGATCAACCAATGTGTTCAAGACATCTATGCCACACTTCAGAACTTTCTGCATCAGAAACTACTACAATAGAGTTACATGAATCTGCCATCAATGTATATAAGCTGCCCTCCTTCTTTTCTTTCAAAATGGTCATGATTCCCTTGGAAATCCTCCAATGTCCATCTTCACTACTGAAATCATCTAGCTATGGAACTGAAATCAGCTTCTTTGTGACTTTAGAAACATGTCTAACGTTATTTATTGTCACCTTTGGCATCCCTGCTTGTTATAGATTTATACTTCCAATTCCAAGAACTTTTAAGACTTTTTCATTAACAACATATACAAAACCAGATTTAACTTCATGATAAGATGTAAAACAAGACTTATCTTGACAAATGTGAAAGGAGGCACCTAAGTCAATCAACCAAATGTCACTACTACATCCATTTGCCACCATTGTGCATAGTTTTTGAACCAAGAAACTAATGTTTTCATCAATTGCATTTACTTTTGATGTTCCTTTTTCCGACTTTTTCTCCTTTCCTTTATCTTTCTACGCTTTCCATGCAAAGCAGTTCTTTTTCAAATGATCTTTCTTCTTACAAAACCAACACCCTTGAGTTTGAGTTTTGCCACATGATACACCTCTATTCCTGCTTCTCCACTTTCGAGAAACGTCTCCTACTTCTCCCTCTTTCCTCTACTATATGAACATTTCTAGATCTAGAAAACTGATATACTCTTTCTTTTGAATCCTAAAGGGTAGACATGACTTGTTCAAATGTCATAGACGAAACACTCATAGAAGTAGTAATAGATGTCACAATTGTAGACCAGAAATTAGGTAAGGAGTCTAACAGAGCATAGAATTTAACTAAATCTGGAATAATAATTTTATATTCTTCCAACTTATTCGAATTTCCCATCAACTCATCCAAATGATCTTGGAAAGACACATTAAATCTCTTCTTGAATCTAAAAACTTTCTGATAAATATAAAAGGTATTCAAACCTGATACTTTATCAAACCTATTCTTTAACGTTTGCCACAAATCATGTGGATCCATATCAGGCTTAATTGACACCAAGATCCCATTGCTTAGGGTTGGATGAATAAAAGATAATGCCTTAATTTTAATTTTTCTCCAATCAACATTCAACATTTCCGTTGGTTGAGAGGGTTCTAGGGCCTCCTGGCACTTCTTTTGTGCTAAGACGACCTTCATCAAAATGCTCCAAACATTTCATTTCCTTTCTACCAATCTTTCCATTGTTTGCAACCTCTCCATCTCTTTAAATCTAACTTCGATACCAATTGTTATAATCGGAAGTGATAGTTTCAATAAAACAATCAACAAATCTAATTTGAAAATACATTAGAGAAGCTCTAGCGAAAATTATTAGAACGTTGTAGATCTGAATAAAACGTTAAAGGCAGAAAAAATATCGCGTTGTAGCAAATCAAATAGACACTGTAAATCATTGAAAAAACCACTGTAAACTCCAGCAAACGTTTGTTGTAAAAGAAAAATGAAAATAGTGAAAGAAAATAACATAAGAACACAAAGATTTACGTGGTTCGGGCCCTTTTTACCCTACCTCCACGACAATGCTGATCTGCTTTCTATTTTGCTCAAATCTTAAGGACATAGGACATCCTTATAGCTTTCCCAAGCACCCAATCTATTACTCTAACACATCTTAGATCAACATCAAGAAGACTCTCATCTCCAACTTCAATACAATGCTTCCACATCAAAAACACACACTTAAAGGCTATCCCAAGCCTTCTATTTATAAAGAAACATTAGGACCAAACCCCAATCCTAACACATGTGGGATAAACATCACTTTACAAACTAACCCCTTTATTTTATTTAAAATGCAGCATCTTTTTTAAAAAAATAAAAGGAAATACAACAAATAATACTAATGTATTTGTCTTCATTTTTCCAACATTTATTTTGTAATAACTAAAATTAAGTTTCTCATCAAATACTAAAATTGAAAATTTTACTTACATCCACTAAGATTCAATAATTTGATTTTGATAGTGTTGACTTATTCCATTTGTTTCATATGGTGTGTGGAAGATGATGTGTAGACATTCCACATTATTAGGAGATTGATCTCATCCTTTTATTTATTCTAAATAAAATGAGATCCTAGTTGTCCATGTTTATCCATATCCATGCTTATCCATACCCATGATTATCTCATCCATAAATAAGATGATAAGGATCATTTCCATGATTTTAGAGACTCATGCTTATCTCTTCAAATCCATTCTTGGAAGGATCCAAGTCTATATAATTGTAGCAGCACATATTCATAAATATATAGATTCTGGATTAAGGGCCCTTTAGTGTGTTTTTTTTGTTGTTCTAAGTTCTTTAATTTCTGTTTAGCATAGATAGTAGATCCAGGGCCCTTTAGATTGAGATTTCTCACGTGGTATCGGTGCTCGGTTAGCTCAAATTCTTGACAATAGATCTCTCTAGAATGGCCCAAAATAATGGATCCGTGTCTCTCCAAATTCCTATATTCAATGTAGAAAATTATGAATATTGGGCAATCAAGATGAAGACATTTATGATCTCACAAGATCTATGGGATATTGTTGAAGGTGGATTTCAAGATGTTGATCAAGCAACATTTCAAGCCCTGATAGAAGATGAAAAGAATGAAGTTAAGAAGCTTCGTAAGGAAGATGCAAAAGCATTATTCATCATTCAATTTGGGTTAGATCTGACAATCTTTCCCAAAATCGTCATGCATCCAACAAGCAAAGTTACATGGGATGCATTGGAGATTGCATACAAGGGATCATTAAAAGTTCATGTTGTCAAGTTACAAGCTTTAAGGAAAGATATTGAATCTTTGCACATGCTAGATTCAAAGAAAATTGATCAATACATCAGCCGATTTCAACAAGTTCGAAATGGACTTGAATCTTGTGGAGAAACACTTGAGGAAAGACATACTGTTGAAAAGATCCTTCGAAGTGTGACCCGACGATATGATCCCATTGTCGTGACTATTGAAGAAGCAAGAGATCTCGAAAAGATAACCATGGTTGAGCTCGTAGGAAGCTTGAAGACATACGAGCAAAGAATTGCTGATCGTGAGGATTCAACAACAAATGCATTTCAAGCACAATTCCAGAGATCATTCAATCAAAATCAAAGATTTTCCAAGTGGATCCTCATTTAGAGGACTTGGACGCGGTCGCGGTAGATCTGGAGGTCGTGGTCGTGGAAGATCAAATCAATCAAATGAAGGTAAGCATTGTGATTTTTGTGGTACCAACACCCACAATACTCATGAATGTTGGTCTAGGAAGAAGCATGAAAAGAAAGGCAAAGCAAAAATTGTAGAAGATGAAGATCACCACAAGAATCACCAAAAAGGTGAGCAATTGTTTTATACTGAAGAGGAGGAAGATCACCTCCTGATCTCTACAAAGGAATCAGATGCTAGCGACAACACATGGTATGTTGATAGTGGGTGCAGCAGTCACATGACTGGGAACAAGAAACTCTTCTCAAGTCTGGAAACATATGATGGAAAGGTCACCATAGGTAATGGGAAGAAGTTAACCATTGCTGGGATTGGATCGCTTGCCTTCACCACCACACAAGGTAACAACTATGTTATTTCCCAGATCTACTTTATTTCAGATCTTTCAAAGAATTTATTAAGTGTGGGACAATTATGTCGCAATGGGTATCGTGTTGCATTTGAAAAGAATGTTTGTAAAATCTCTAAGGCTGATGATGATAAGGGTATTGCCATTACCCCTATTAGCAAAAATCAAATGTATAAGTTGCAGATACGAAAGGATGTTCAATGCCTGACTGTCACTGACGACGTTGCATGGTTGTGGCATGCTCGATTAGGACATGTCAACTTTGGCTCAATGGACCGCATGTAGAAAGAAGGACTCGTTAGAGGTATGCCAAAATTTTCTTTGCCCAATAGTCATGATTGTGGCATATGTCAACTAGGAAAAATTACAAGATTGCCGTTTCCTAGGAAAGAACATAGATCTCAAGAAAAATTAGATCTAGTTTATATGGATTTATGTGGTCCCATGTAAGCATTGAGCCTAGGAAAAAATTGCTATATGTTAATCATCGTGGATGATTTTTCCAGATTTGCTTGGGGTTATTTTATGAAATTAAAAGATCAAACATTGGGATTGTTTAGAGAATTCAAGGTGGCAGTAGAAAATCAAAGCGGCAATACAATCAAGCAAATTTGAACAGATCATGGTGGTGAATTTTTATCCCAAGAATTTGAGGAATTCTGCAAGAAGAATGGAATTATTCATCAAACTACCACATCCTATACACCCCAACAAAATGGAGTAGCTGAAAGGAAAAATAGCATCGTGGTTGAAATGGCTAGGTGTTTACTGCAACTATCAAACTTAGCGAATATGTTTTGGGCAGAAGCTTGTGTAACATCAATTTATCTTTTAAATAGAGTGCCTTCCAGATCAATTCACAATAAAACACCCTATGAATTCTGGCATGGTTATACACCTAATATTTCACATTTGAAAATCTTTGGTTCACCCTGCTATGTGCACATCCCTGCCCAAAANGATGCCAGGCTGGCACACGTCTTGGGACTCTTTTGCCAAATGGGGACATCCTTTCCAAAATCGCGGACACCACGGGAATTGTGCGACTCCCAGGTCCCAATGGCCCCTCGTTTCCGCAGGGTTTGCCTCGCCTGTTCCCACATGTTGGTGCGTCTTCTTCCTCACTGGCGCTCCCTCCATTCTGTGCAACAACGGCTAGGCATCAATTTCGATGCCCCAGCTCCATGTTTTTTGGTTCCCGAGTCGTCATTCCCTCCAGTTGCCAATTCCGTTATTCCGACAACATCCAATCCGCATTTCTTGCGTCCATCACACAATCGACCCTTTTTGAACTCCCTTCCATCCACCATTCTATCCAATGTTGCTCCCTGTGGGCCTCTAACTCCACATGCTTTTGCGCTGATGTCTACACACATTTTTCTTCCTCTTTCTACTTCATTTTCTGCAAAAATGCCCTCCCCGATCCAGTCAGTAGCCATGCCCTCCTACGTCCTTCCCTCTACGCCAACCATGACTTCACCCGGCGGTCTCTTTCTTCCTCACGGGTGGCTCTCTCTCACCCAGCCTCCCAAATGCTGGATCTGAATTTTCACCACTGCCTAACCCGTAGTCATTCTCACCAACACCATGTCCAGCCAACCCAAGGTGATATAGATGCTGCCATTGCTCTCTTCTCCAACGTGGGTGATGACTTCTATGCGTTGCTTACGCCGATTGGGGGGAGGAGGTAGGAGCTCTGATGGTCTAGCAGAACCATCCACCATCGTCAAAGCTACGCTAGATGATCGTTGGATTGCAGCAATGGAACGTGAGCTACAACAAATCAATAAAAACAACACTTGGAGTCTAGCTCCTCGTCCATCTGGTAAGCCTATCATCGGCTTAAAATGGATATTCAAACTCAAGAGAAATCAATATGGTGAACTAGACAAATTCAAAGCTCGCCTAATTGCTAAGGGCTATCTCCAATAGCAAGGCAGAGACTTTGATGACAACTTTGCTCCCGTTTCATGAATGGAATCTATGAAAATCTTTCTAACTATTGCTACACAAGTTGGCTATGTGGTATATCAACTGGATGTGGCATCTGCATTCCTCAATGGCATTCTAAATAAAGAAGTCTATGTGGAACAACCCCTAGGTTTCGTTGATGAAGGAAAACAGGATCATGTGTACAAGCTTCATAAAGCTTTGTACAGGCTCAAGCAAGCTCCATGTGCATGGTATGCACGTATTCATTCATTTTTCATCCAAGAGGGGTTCATCCATCTTCAGTCCCAAACTACAATTTACAAAAAGGTATCTAGAGATGATTTTATTTTTGTTTGTCTGTATGTAGATGATTTAATTTATTTTTCATCTACAATTGCATTAGGAAATGATTTTCTTAATGCTATGCAAAATGAGTTTGAAATGTCTGATCTAGGGAAAATGTCATATTTTTTGAGTTTTCAAGTAATCCAGAGAACAAAATCCATTTCCATATACCAAATGAAATTTGCCCGATCCTTACTTGAAAAATTTGGCATGATTAATAGTAATCCCTCAAACACACCGCTCTCCCTTGGTATAAAACTTACCAAGAATGATAAATCTCCTTCAGTCAATCCGTCACTCTACAAATCCTTAGTTGGTGGTTTATTGTATCTCTCCAATACTCGTCCAGATATTCAATATGCTGTCAATTACCTTTCTCGGTTCATGCAAGATCTGCATGAATCACACTAGAAAGTGGTGTTTGTGGAAGATGATGTATAGATGTTCCACATTATTAGGAGATTGATCTCATCTTTTTATTTATTCTAAATAAAATGAGATCCTAGTTGTCCATGTTTATCCATATCCATGCTTATCCAAACCCATGATTATCTCATCCATAAATAAGATGATAAGGATCATTCCCATGATTTTAGATACTCATGCTTATCTCTTCAAATCCATTCTTGGAAGGATCCAAGTCTATATAATTGTAGCATCACATATTCATAAATATATAGATTCTAGATTAACAAATTGTAAATGTGTTTTTTTTGTTATAAGTTCTTTAATTTTTGTTTAGCATAGATAGTAGATCCAGGGCCCTTTAGATTCAGATTTCTCATGGTGCACATATTCTTGTCTTTATTTTATAATAACTAAAATTAAGTTTTTCATCAAATACTGAAACTGAAATTTTTACTTGCATCCACTAAGACCTCTTGGATCTATTGGACCAGTTTTAGAATTTCTTTTACGGATTTTGTTTCAATTTATAACTCAGTGCTACCTAGTAGAATTGAACCTATGACCTCA
The DNA here is from genome assembly GCA_015680685.1 of Gnetum montanum. Classification (NCBI taxonomy): domain Eukaryota; kingdom Viridiplantae; phylum Streptophyta; class Gnetopsida; order Gnetales; family Gnetaceae; genus Gnetum; species Gnetum montanum. The sequence continues at coordinate 43,125 of MNCI01000905.1, forward strand.
AGTTATTAGGCCAAGACCCTTACCACTAGGTTAACACCTCATTGTTAAGGCCTATTTCAGAGAGTAGAACTTAGCCTAGGAGAATTTCTTGTTGATCGTTTCTTCCTTTGTTGCTTTCTTGGCCCCACACTTTCTGCCATTTGAAGAGTGTTGACATTCTTTACATTGTAACTAGCTGTGTATATAGGTATTATGGTTTTATCAGGGTCAGTTTAATCTAATAGATTTAGAAATAAATCATCTCCATCTAAATAGGTTTTTGATTAGAAGTATTTTTCTTTCAGTTTGCAACAATACACATTTTATTCCATGTTAATCTTGTTTTTTATGGGGTTAGGGGTTGGACCCTAAAACTAAAATGTATTATAAAAAAAATTAGAGTAACTGCAAGGGAGCACCACAGATAGGTGAAACTCTAGCAAAATATCCCAACATAAAATGAAAAGCTCAACAATTTTTGGATGCCTTTTCAGGTTTCTATCTTTATAGCCTAATCATGAAAAATCTCCCCTCTTGGATAAGAAGAGGATCAGACTTTGCCCTCTTTCAGAAGCACCTTCTTTGGTTTTCTTCTTTTTAAAGGCTTCCAATAAACAAAAAAGCATAAGTAATAAAAAAAATGAAAACGGATACATTTAGGGCTGCAGCTGAAGTATGAGTTGTTGAATATTATCATGATGAAGGATGAACATTAGCTGGAGAATCTTTATGATAAACCACATTAGATTAAAATTTTTTAATGGCATAAAAAACAAGGGGACAAAAGCAAGTCCAAATGTGAAGCGAAAATCCTTGAAGTTCAAGAGTATCATATGGAATCCATTAACCAGAAGCTTTATTGGACATTGAGGGTTTATTGGATTCGTGAAACATTTATTTATGCTATGTAATTCAAGAACTTTATTTACAGGTTTGCCAAGTAACTTTCGACAGGTATTTAAATAAGATTAAGAGCTGTAATGTTCTATTTGTTTCGAATATGGCCAGTTTTGGGACATTGCAGAAGCATGTGGCATTCATTTTCAATAACATTTTGATTACAAAGATGGCAGGTCCTATCTTCTTGTCAGTTTATACTCTATATTAATGAAAACCCATTCTTACCCTGCCAATTTGGACTCATTGATGGTGGGTAATTGTAGCATTTAAACAGGTGACCTTTGTAGTGATACCTTTTCTAGTATCGTAATGGTTCAATTTACGCCCAACATTTTTGTAGTGCATTGTACTTGATAGTTTTACAAAGCTGTTTGGAAATGCAAGAGAAAATTTGATTGTCTATGTCTATTTTTGGAGCCATAAAATTCCCTGGCTGTACCAACCTTGTCTAGTAGCATGTAGCACTAACCTTGAAAATTTTCAACAGTTGAATTAGATACATTCCAGGTATATGTCACAAATAGATAGATGACTCTATGTTCAAAGGTAACAACCCAGTTTTTACTAGCAAGATTTTAGAATGAGTGCTCCTTTTAACTTGAAATTCCTCTAATACAACCCAGTTTTTACTAGCAAGATTTTAGAATGAGTGCTCCTTTTAACTTGAAATTCCTCTAATACATGTTGCTTTTGAATGTCTTCCAACCTACACTACTATTTAACTGTTAACTTAGAATCTAAAACAACACACCATATGAGAGGATTAGTTGAATAAGTGTTTGGAAAGTTGGCTTTCAGTATCCTATGCCATAAATCACTCTTATTTGTATCTCTTTTTAAATGAATATAGAACCTTCATTCTAGCATTGATCCTCTGGTTGATACAAAATCCCACTTGCAGTTGCTTGAGTATTCTAAGCCTAAATATTTATAATTTTAAATTATGTCAACTACCTTGCCTCCTATCTTCAAGGAATAGGCAACTTTTTGTTCCCCACGTGTCATAATCTTAGTATTATTGACGTTCACTTTTATTGCAAAGTATTGGTGGTATTTATCTAATATAATAAGCATATGTTGAAATTTTTTTCTAGATTTAGATACTAAGGCAATATCATTAGCGAAAAGGAGATCAACAGCACAATTCTGAATTTGAATTAAATGATTAGGCCTCTATGATTTCTTTAGTATATGATTTATTTAAGGCCATGTATTTATGTTATTATGTCACTTGATATATTGTGTTTGACAATTTTACATTAAACTTGTGACAAAAAAATAGTAAGGTTAAATTAAATTATTAATTCTTTGGTCATCCTATATTCACAAAGTAAATTCCGAGAGTGTATTAGATAGTAAATTGCAGTATTATTTTAATTAATGCATGTTTTGCCTACTATCAAAGTAAAATCCATACAAAATCTGAAAGTAAAATAATTCATGTATTACTTACAGATTCAAGCTTTTATTTTATGAGGTATTCCTTATGGGCGTTTCTGCTTATTCTTTTTTTTATTGTTGATTTCCTATTTTCATTAAAATGCTTTCATTAAAGGCTCCCAGTGTAGATCAAAATCATATATATTTAGTGCTAATGTATCATACACCTGTTCAATTTCAATGATCGTTTTGCATAATACTTATATGTCTCAGTGGCCTATTAAGATCCATCTTACATACCTTGACCAACAAGTCACAAACCTCTTATAATTGTTAGCATTGATGTTTTCTTAACTTTTAAAGTCCATTTATTTATTTTTAGCTTTGATGTATAAACACTTGAGAAAACTATTAAGTCATGTGGATTGTTGGTTAAGGTTTATGATTTGCATCATACAACTTACAGGTTTGATCCCAATGGGTACTGCTGAGATGTATCCTTAACCTCTAGCATTTAATTAAAAACTGGTTCAGTTTTATTATAATTTTGAAGATTCGCCCTAAGTTAATAACCTTCATTAAATTCCCCAATTCGACGTTTTTCTAAAAATGTTTTTACTTTAAAGATTCTTCTGTTTATCCTGTTTGGCTCTATTGGTTAAGAATCAGCTTAACATTGTCCGGCTAACAAACAATTCCAAAAGCTATGACGATCAGGTTGCAGCCCAACGCATATCTACCAAGGATCTTTACTCTTGGTCAACATTGTCCCCTGGACGCTGCCTACGGCACTGACCAAATTGCATGCTTCCCTTGAGCTTTGCTGAAACTTACAGACACAACAAAGATGCTAATCAACAATCCCAAAAACAAAGACGGTTAGGTATATTGACCTGGCATGTATTTACTTAGGCTGTTTATTCATGGTCAACAGTGTAGTGGTCCTTTTCTTAGCCTGTTTCACCAAAATTATTTGATTTATTTTCATGTCTAGAAAGATCACAACTCTCAAACATTAAAGATGTGCAATCTCATAAGATTAAATCATTCCCCTCATAAATTGGTTCAGGTAAATCCAAAGTTGGAGTGTACATCTTTTATGGTGTCAGCCTCATTTCCTTTTTTCTTCAACTTGTGGAGATTCATGGTGCAGAAATTCAATGCCCTGCATTCAAGATTTATGCTTCTCTCACACATTGCAAGTGTATAATAACTGGAATTTTAGCACAACCAGTTTGCTGTGCATTATTGATGCTAACTTCTGCAAATGAATTTAGGTAATTTGGAAACAAAAATTGTCCATGCATATCTACATTTTTAGGAACATCATCACTTAACAATTTCAGAATTGTTAGGGACACTGGCATTTCCAGATAAATGTGGTAAAGGCCTAGTTCTATCATTTGTATTGCTTGAACAACTACTCATTCACATCAACTTCTTTTCAAAACTGTAATATAATGAATTTGCAACTTTGATAGATGGATTATAAAACTGAAAAATTGTGTGGCTTTATTTTAGCATATTTATCCTTACCATCCTCATTATCATTCTAGCCTTTTGCTAACAATATGGGCTTGCCAACATGTTTTTGCTTCTATTAAGCACTAAATCATTATCCATTTGCAATTTTATCCTATACTCTTTAATGGTTCATTCCCATGTCTTTTTTTATCATTCTTTGGTTGGGTTTCCTGGAAGGCATTTTTATCGTTAACATTCCCCTTAGATTCAAAAGAGTAACTAGAAGTTTGCATGCTTTATTTTATTGGTTATTATTTTTTGAGAAAAGTTTGGGATTTATTAGAAAATTAGCATATGTACATACGGGATCACCACATCCGTCAATCAACATTCACAGGCAAGCACAATCTTGACAGACCCAGCAGGGACCACAGGTGCCATCACCCAAAACAGCCACCAGCGCAGGAATTCCCAGCCACCCCAAAACAAGGTCCCAAGACCTTTCTAGACAGAACTGTGCACATGCACAAGAACCCTACAGCACAATCCTACCAGCCCTGAAACCCAAAACCCCAACCCTTACATCCCCAGACTAATATAACATAGACCACAGCAACCAAGTATCCCAAGAACAGAGGCTAAGCCCACAAAACACCCAGCAATCACTGTGACTTCCCCCGATGGACACCCAAGCCATTCCATCGGGGAAAGTCACAGTGATTGCTGGGTGTTTTGGTTCTGGCTTGACTTATAATGGCCATATATGAGACGGTAAACATAACACAAAATATATCTAGATTCCCTTAAAGCAAAATGAAAGATAGAAAGACAACATTAGAAGTGTTTTATAATGAAAATTTAGGATTCAAATAAGAAAAGTGACATGTTTGAATGTGCAAGAAAGTGCACTTTAAAATCCCTTGTGGTTGGCATGATCAGGGTTGATTTGTGTGTTTTTTTTTTCAAGTTTTGATAGTTTGAAAATTGATACTGTATAATCTGAATTTATTTTCAATATGTTTTCTTTTTGTATTGTAGGAAAATGAAGTTATTAGCAAAAGGCTAGATACACTTAAAGAAAGGGCAGAATTGAAATCAAAAGATGTAGAAGCTGAAGTCCATCAATTTGCACGAATATCTGAAGAACTTGAAAAGAAAAAGGGGGAGATTGAACATGTCAAGGCAGTTGAAGAGGAAGCAGAAAGATTACATCAACTAAAGGTGCTTTAAAATTTATGGCTCTGTTTTCATGTTAAATTTAAATAAATATATTACTCATTGATAATACATTTGTTTCCTTGAACTAGCTAAAGTTAAACGCCTAAACTTCTATTTACTCTCCAGATGGAAGACAAGAGAATAAAATTTGAAGCGCAAAAGAATCAGATACTAAAACAGTCACTACATGTAGAGTCAGTGATGAAAGATCGTATTTCCTCTGCCACAGCAAGATACGAGCAAGAGTTAAAAAAATATGACTTGGAAGTTATGCGACTGGATGAAGAAGAAAAGAAAGAGAAGAAAGAGCAAGAGTAAACATACATACAGAAATTTGCTTATTAGACAATTGCATAATCTACTTTTGTAATTTTTTTTTATCAGGCTTTATACATTGCAAGTTGATAGGCTAATAACTGCTGTTATTTGATTATTTTGTGAATGCCTATCCTATTAGGCTAAGGATGGTTGAGTTTAAGAAGAAGAATGCAATGAGGAAGCTCAGGCTTGAAAGTGATCTTTCATCTAAAATGATGAAGAAACAAGCTCAGCTGGAGGAAAGGTTGAATAAAGAGCTTCTGGACCTGCAAGCTAAACACCACAAGGAAATGCTAGAGGTCAGGTGTCAAAGTTTTCTTCATAAGGAAACTTGAGAATTGTGTATTGGATGTAACTGTTATAATGTATTGTATGTACAATGTTTTTATTTTTACATAGTTAAAAGATAAATTGCAAAAAGAAAAGCAAGGAATGTTACAAAAGAAGCTCATCGAACAACAAAACCTTCAGAAAGACATTCAAAGTGCAAAGGCTGCAGCAGAGAGAGCAGAAAATGCCACCGAAGCAAACACTGAGGTGCATTTTGATTTTATTGAAACGTGTATCTTTCCCTTTTCTTTCTTCGGGGGTGTTAATTCAGATGGATTTCTTTGACATTCCAGGGTTCTTCTTGCATACAATGCCACAAGGAATTCAGTTCTAAGCTTTGTCGAGTTATTTATAAAGATTGCGGGCATATGAATGTCTGCATAAACTGTTCCGAAAAATATTGGAGACGAAACAAGATTTGTCCCGTGTGCAGAAAGAAGCAATCAGAGAAATTTGTTCCTGTTCCTTACAAAATTTTTTGTTGAATGAGAAATATGACAAACTTTTTTTATGCACTACTCTTTTTGTTCTGTCATCTCGATTCATCTAATTTTATGCTCTATGATTCTGATTCTTTAACTATATTTTAAAAAATATGCACTATGTAAGGATTAGATATTTATCCACCAATAGTTCCCTATGATTAGACTACTGTTCTTTCAGTGTGAGCACGCTGTATGTGTACAAAGCCTCTTTAATACTAAATTAGATGATGCAGTGTTGATTACAAAATCAGCTACAAGCTAAAATTACATACCACAAATCTTCCATGCCTTCTGCAACTATTCTAGTATAAAAGTTAATATTGATAAGATTGAAATTCTAATTTGTGGTATTAGAAATAGAAATTACAATGTTTTCCTTGGAAAAAAACACTTGATATTTGTGAATCTTATAAATATTTGAGAATTGAATTTACTAGTAATTATACTTGGAATATCCTTGTTGCTTAAAGAGTTTCGACTGGTATGTGAGCTCTATTTGCCCCAAGAAATAATTGCAGCTAGAAACAAATGTTGGTATGGGATATCACTTTTTCACTATCTTGGCCAACCAGTATTATTATATGGGTCTGTTGCATGTTGACTTTCTCTTTCCATGTATAATTAATAAAAATTAGAGCATGTTCAAAAATAGTTTCTTGTATGTGAATTTCAAGTGAAGATGCAGACTTTCTTATGATATCTTACTTTTTGAAAGTAGATTTACTTCCTCTTGAAATTGAAGACCTTTGTCAATTTATTGCTTATACTTAAAAGTTAAGTCACATGGAAGGAGTCAGTTATGCTAAAAAGATGATGAATGGTACCCAAGAAAATGGATGGTTGCATCAAGGAAAATTATGGCTTTAGTCATGGAATATTGTAATGAAGGATCTTCTTTCAAACAAAATGATCTTTATAAAAGGAAAAGGCCCAGCTAAATTTTGGTTAAACACATAAGGAAAGAAATATTTTTATTTACATTTTGTTAGAGGTGGCTTGTTATCTAATATTGAAAAGTATTTATACTCAGCTATTTCTATTCATTTGAGGAATCAAATTGCTAGAGCGAAAATGAGCTCTTATCATTTCCTTAGTGAAAAAGGTCATTGGATCAATTTACTAAGGAAAAAGCATATATGCATATTCTGCAAAGAAAACATAGAGATGAAGAACATAGATCATTGGTTCACATTTAAATGAATTATAATATTAACTATAATTTGTTAATTGTTTTCTTTCAAATTAACTATATCTATTTGAGGCATTACATCAATGATGTTTTTAACTTTCTTTGAAAATGTGTTGAGGTTTTGTAACTGTCTAACAAATACTTTGTGCTTTCCTAGACATAATGAAAATTTCCAATTTTCAGTAGTGATTCTAATAAAAATTTCCAATTTCCATCTTTCAGTAATGATTCAGAAATTGGAATAGAAACAATGCTTTGTTTATAGCCTCCCTTTTATTAGACCATACAAAGGAGGTTGGGGGATTGAAGCATAGCATTAAAGCCATCAAGGCATGGTTCTAAAGTCATATTCCCTTTAATAATGGTACCATGCTTTTCTATGAATGTCTTCACAATAACGTGCCTGTAGCTTTTTGCCGGAAGATATAAGTTATTGATAACGATGTTGATTAGGTGTAATGGTGTCTTTTGGAGTCCTTGCCGGTTGTTAAATCAATGGTTGACTCACAGCGGTAACATCTAATCCAAGCATAATGTCAACGGTTGTCTCATTTTAAACGTTCTTTTATTGTTAATTAAGTCTTTTGCGTATGGAAATCGTACTTGAGATACGTTGGACTTAGTTTTGTGAGCCCCTTGGCTGTTATTTCTTGGTACCCAGGACACACTCTGGGTTTCTTGTTCTATATTTAATTTTTAAACAAGTCTCTGATGCCCTTAAAAAATGTATGGTTTCCGACGGTCCGTATCCATCATCACAGTAGCGACCAAAAGAGAAATTAATTGGCCAATCAAGTCGGACCGTGGGCATTTGCCGTTGCCGCCGGGGCCGACTGGGTGGCCGGTACGGTCTCGGAGAGCTGGTCTGGGCGCCGCACGGCCTGTGCTGGCGAATGCTCCGCAGGCTCTGCGTTACGCGCCTCCGCGCTTGCCCAGTCCCAGTCCCAGCCCCTCCATCACGCCCAAGTCGCAGCGCTGCTGCGCTCCATCCCAGTACGACAACGCCACCCAAGTGGAGCTCAGCGGCGCCATCAACGCTTGCGCCGCGAACGTTCTGGGCCCGATTATGATGGCTAAATCCGTGTTCGCCGACGAAGACGCAGCGGAGTTCCGCCGACTCGTGCCTGCGGAACACCCCAAAACAAACAAACAAACTTAAATCATAGTGTAGCTTCTCATTGCATGTCGGTTCCGATTATCAACGAACTTCAACATAGTTCGCAAGTCTTTCTCAACACGTGGCAAGTAAAACTACTCACTGGAGCAGTCACATCCACACCGTGGTAACGTGGAAACCTGTCAAGACAACAAGATCAAAGGATTACAGCTACTTGTAATATTGATCCAGTAATCATACATCCACTGTTAAAATAACCCTGTCAAAGTAAGATCACAAACAAAAAACATGGTCTTGCACAGATGGCAATCTAACTTTATTACCTGTACCTGGCCCGGAGACAGCGGAGAAGTGGATTGAAAAAGGAAGTGGATTCCTGTGGATTGGCCAATTATAGAATTTCCTGGCCACTTCACTGGTATTGTGGATTGCAAATTATAGAATTTCATTAGTATGGGTTGAAATTATAGTGGACGCACGTCAACCGCCGACCTTTGCTTTCGACCACTGCACAACTGATTTGCCATATAACGGACTGTTTACCACACATTCTGATCCAGGAAAATCAGACAGATAGGAATCCCCTCCCTGCTGCTGTTGCTTGCAATTATGCTTCAGTTTCAGGCAGAATAGATTTCCTCGTTTGCCTGCATTTTTCGGTCTCAAAACTCATCCTCTTTTTTCGCCGAATTCTGATTTGATTCCCTTAGCTTTTACTTTAATTCTTGTTCATCGCACGTCAAACTTTCAGATTCAGGATATTTGCAATTTTGCATTATGTCCATGGACCATCATCAGATGGACATGGATTTTGTTCATTACTGTTCCTTGCAGCCATGGCAGAGTAGCCATAGTAATTTGTTTGTTGCTACCCCTGTCGCATTCAACCCAGAATGAATGAAGGTCAGCTCCTCATAAACTCAACTTTTCAGGGGTGTGTATTAAGACGTGTTTTTGGTTTTTGTGGGTGACCGACTTTGTGCTATTAGGGTTTACATGAGTAAACGCCTAACTTCTTTTCCAAGTGACTGGTGATTTTGATGCTATTACTTATTTTTAAAGAAAAAATTTCTTTTGCGTCAGAGACTTTGTGCACTTGTGGTTTTACTTCGTTTTTAAATCTGTTCCATTTTTGTTGTAGAGAAACCCAAACAAAAAACAGAAAGAGGAAATTTACTGAGGGTCCCAAGTTTGCTTTGAAAATGAAATCAGAGAACGAAGAACTGAAGACGGCTATTTCCGGTTGGAAAAAGCTTAAGAGCAGCCTCATGGAAGGTAATTCTTAATGATGGATGTTATCAACATAGTAATTTTCTCTAAATCTTAATATCTCTCTTAACTATTTTGTTAAGATGTTGGATGAGATTGTAATTTTCTTTGACTACTGGTGTTTGAGTGATCTAAATCTTAATATCTCTTAACTATTTGGTTTAAATGTTGGGATGGATGGAAAATTGTTTTTTTTTTATTTCACAAATTTAAAATTGTTTTTGTTGTTGAAGCAGGAGCTATTACAAGTCCTCAGGGAGAAACAATTTCTAAATCCCCACCATTAAGATGCCTTGTATTCTAACCTCAAATGATTCAATCTTTAAAATATCGAGCCTATGATTCATGTCTGGCAAATATATAAATTCTATCATCGTGTACACAAAACCCACATTAGGGCTTTTGTATCTCCGGTAAGCAATGGGAAGGAGCAGCAGCGAGGGAGCTCAAGTATGGAGTGTACTCACTGCACTGTTTCTAGTATCTATGTCCACAAGATGTAGACCAGCTGTGTTTGAGAATGCTCAAACTCTTGTGCAGCTGAAAAGCCATTGGAATGATGGTGGCAAATTGAGTGATTGGAACCTCAGCTCCAACTTCCACACTACACCCTGGAGTCACCTGAACTCAATAGGTCTGTCATTTTCCTGAATCTCAGTAGCATGAACATCTCTGGACAAATTTCTTCTTTGGTAATCCTAGAAATCTAAGTTTGCTGACTATGTGTAGCAACTTTCTAGGTGAAAAATTTCAATTGGCTATATTGAAGATCACTAAGCTCAAAATATTGAACTTGTCAAATAACCAATTTGTTGGGTCATTGCCCGGAGAAATTTAAATGTTGCAGGAGCTTGGCTCACTGAATTTAGCCAACAACAATTTCTTGGGTACAATTCCCCCTGGTTTTAGAATGCTCATCAAGATCCAAGAGCTGCATTTGGAAGCTAGTTATTTAACTGGCACCATTCCCTCGTTTTTAGGCAATTTGTCTACCCTAAGAGTCTTAGCTCCGGGCAAACTGGTTCATTTGGAATCTCTCTTGATGACGCAGTGTCCATTAGTAGACAAATTCCCAAGGAAATATGGTAAATTTGACAAGTCTCGACCTAGCCAAAAACTACCTCCAAGGCAGCATACCCAAGGAAGTTATCAAAGGTAAATTATTTGGATCTGTTTCGTAACAATTTGACAGGGCCTCTTCCTTGCAACATAGAAGGTTTGAGAAACCTGTTAGAATTGGATGTTGGCAAGAACAATCTCAGTGGAAGCATTCCCTCCAGCTTAGATGACATGGTCAATTTGCAAATTCTGAATTTGTACATGAACAATTTCTTTGGTCATTTACGGTCGACTCTCGGCAGACTGAATAATCTGAGTGAGTTGAAGCTTTTTATTAACAATCTTCCAGGACACCTACCAATGGGACTTGGCGTGTCTCAAGTCTAAGAATATTTGCCGTGGCCTTTAATAGCCTTTCAGGCCCCTTCCTCAGCAAAACCTTGAGGGCAAATAATTGGAACTGTTTTTGGTGGCTTGTTCACTAGCAGCTTGCCTGGGTTTCTTGGAAACTGTCCAACTTCGTAGTGTAACAGTCGAAAAGAATCAGCTGACAGGTTCCCCGAGGACTATGAAAATCTTCAATTCTTGTTGTGTTGAGTTGAGGTTGTCTGCCAATTCCTTCCATGGCCAAATTCCTACAGCACTGTCACCCACCTTATGGTTCCTGGATATATCCAACAACCCACCTTATGGTTCCTGGATATATCCAACAACCGCTTCTATGGTAGAATCCCTTCAGGCCTTGGAAGCGGCTCAAGCCTTGAGGAGTTTTTGGCTAGTGGAAACAACCTCTCTGACCCTATTCCTGAACAATTTACCACTCCACCAAATCTGACAAAGCTCTTCCTAGATCACAATCAACTGTCCGGAAGCTTCCACAAAGCACAAAATCATGGAAAGCTCTTTATCAGCTCGACCTTTCCAACAACCAGTTTACCGGCCAAATTCCTGTCTTTCTCGCTTCTCTTCCTGCTCTCAACAGCCTGTCCATGAATCTGCTCTCCGATGCCATTCCTGGGGAATGTGGAGTTCGTCTCTCTGAATTTGTCAGGGAACCATCTTGAAGGACCTGTTCCTCCAGAGCTAACAATCTCGCATTCGCCACAAGCTTTCTGGGATAATCAGGGGTTGTGTGGAGCAGGCCCGTTGCAGCTTCCTGCCTGCAAAACACAAGCACCCCACAAATCTTACATGAACAAAATCTTGATTGCACTTTCAGTGCTTGCAATATTGGCCTGCATCGCAGTTTTGGGATTGTTGTTCAGAGTTTGCAGAGTTATTTGGCAAGGAAAACAAGAGAAAGATGTCTGGAATTCACACCTTATTGTAAATTAGACTTCACTGAAGGCGACATAGTGACGAAACGTACAGAGGACAATGTCATAGGAGTTGGAGCAACCGGCAAAGTTTACAAAGTTACTCTGCGTAATGGCACTGCTGTGGCTGTGAAGAAGATATTTACAAGGAAGCAAGCCCAAAATCATCATCATGGAAAGAGTAAAGAATTTGTTGCAGCGCTGGAATGCTGCAGAAGTATTAAGCATGGCAATATTATCAAGCTTTTGTGCTGCATTTCAGGCTCTGATTCAAGACTTCTTGTGTACGAAGTGATGCAGAATGGGTCTCTGTGCATGAAGCTCATTCCCAGCAAAATCTTTCATGGAAGACGCGCTATCAAATAGCCATGGGAGTAGCAAAAGGCCTCAGTTACCTGCATCATGACTGTTCGCCACCAATAATTCACAGGGATGTTAAGTCTGCCAACATTTTGCTAGACGTGGAGTTCCAACCACGGCTTGCAGATTTCGGCTTGGCCAAACGACTCAAACATGATTTGGGCACCGCTACCATGTCAAAGTTTGCAGGATCCTACAGCTACATTTCTCCAGGTAAATATCAATTACTCTTTATGCCACAGGCCTACTGCCAAGAATAGTAAATTTGCATCCTAAATGATTTTATGGAACGGAAACAAAATTCGCAATGGCTTCTTGTGCAAAATTTTTAACCCGAAATCATGGCTGCTTGTGCATAATTTTTAACCGGAAATCATTTTGTGCAAACCGGATTTTTCTTATTGAAACATTTCTTCACAATGGATAGATACTTCGATCTGCAGAGCCTTTCTGGCCCTCCTTACTGCACTTCATGAGACATTTGTTGGAACTCGATTGATCCCTCTGCGGAAGATTTGAATATTGAGCGTTGCACATAATTTAATCGAATCAAAATCTACAGAATTTGCAACAGCAAAGCGGATGAATCTTTCGGATGATAAATTAATGAATATATTCTGTCCAGAAATTGCATACACGATGGAAGTGAATGAGAAGGTCGACGTGTATAGCTTTGGAGTGGTGCTGCTTGAGCAGGTTACGGTGAGGAGGCCGTAGACCAAGAATTTGTGCACGACATGAACCTGGTTTTGTGGTTTAAGAAGCAAATCTGTGCAAATAAGGAGAAATCGGTATGGATTCCAGAATTCCTGCACAATACACAGACAAAATGCTGCTCAAAGTAGGTGTGCTGTGCACCAGCGGATCTCCCGGCATTAGGCTGCATATGAGACAAGCTGCAGAGATACTGATGCTTTGCAAGCCACATTGGTGGGCTTCTCCTTCTCCATCTCCTTATCTTTTTTCTCCTTCTCACATGGAATCACATACTGACACTGTGCCCCTCAATCCCAATCTCAAGAGAAACCGCAGCGCTTGCTGTGCAATAGCCAGAAGTCTCTTTTCTTAATGACAACGATCCCACTCGCTTGTATCATGAAGTTTGAAGTTGAGTTGCACATGTCATCCTCGCTTTGAGTACCTAGCCACCACAATGTATTCACCCGCTAACCTGCTATACCTACCTAGTGTTGAATCCATGGTGATTCATACAACTAAAGCTTCTACGTGAATATATACTTATGGTTGATATAACTTACAGAAATAACTTTATAGACCTTTCCAAAATACTTCATATATAGAAATGTTCAAGCAGTGCCACCAAAGAAAGATCAGCTGGAGAAGCCACCAGGCATTGAGAGAACTCTAGGTTCCACACCTACCAGTAACATTCCCGCTAGCAACAAGTAACATCGAGTAGCAAGCCATAAGCTAAATAGCAGCAGCCATAAGCTAAATAGCAGCAGCAATAGCAACAACAAGAAGTACCACTGCCACTGCCACAAAATTATAGACTGTCCATGAGCTACCTACAACAAATGATAGAAACAATAAGTTGGGGAACAAGAGAGGGGGCCAATTTGTATAAAGTATGGGAAAGCTTTGTAAAGCCCACTGTATCCATATACCCAGCCAGTGGGCAACTTTCACTCTAGACAAGAGGAGAGGATGAGTAGGCATAGCAAATTTTAAGAAATGTTGCATTATTCGAAGTTATGTTTGAAACTAGTGAAGGTGCCATAGTTGTGGTTATACAACACCAAGATGTAGCAAAAGCCACAAAGATCATTACTAACCACATTCAGGAATCTTTCAATGTTTCTGTTGTGCCACCTGGTCGATATCTCTAGAGCACAGAGTGCTCAAATGCTTGCCAAAACCTTAATGACTTTTGAGGAGCATGAAGACATTTTAGACAGACTACTGCAAATAGGCCAAGTCATGCAAAATCTTCTTCATATCCCAAGCAATATCACTACAATCCAGTCTGATCTAATAGCCACAAAAGGGAAGTTGGTCATGGTCAAAACTGAAACTGAACATGTAGACAACGAAGTTCAGCAGTTACAAGTAGAATTGGCAAATCTATGAGCTAAAAGGAGAGATCCTACATAATTTGTAGCGCTTAATCGACTAGAAAAATTAGAGTTGATCATGTGAGGCAATTGATTGCCCACAATATGCATATGGAAAGAGAAAAGGAGAAGGCAGTGTGGGATGCATCAATGGTAAAGGCCCAAACATATGCACACACCAAAGTACTCACCACCTTACAAAAGGAGAATAAATAGCTGCTTGTTAATAATTCTTGATTGACCAACATTGAAAAGCAAAAAACTATTCATGAAGAGAGCATTCAATAGCTCAGAGAACAACTTGTTCGTGTTAACCAAGATATGAGTTGCTTTACTTGAGAAAATAGAACCTTATCAATGAAAGAAGTCTGCATAATCTGCCAAAAGTTAACAATCGAAATAAATGCGTAACAAAATGAGGCCAAGAAGCATGAATGACTTGAAGAACATTTCAGAGACCAATTGGCCATGTACAAACAGATAAATGAAAAAGAAATCTAGATGGCAAAGGTTAGAATCAATTCCCTTTCTGCTCAAAATCCAGATTGGCAACCCATCTTAGATAGTCTCGCCCATGTCCACCAAGTCGAGGTGAAAACAAGGATCTGCATATAGAAGATCTTATAGAATACATGGGGTTAGCAAACCTTTACTATGCTAACTTGGCCATGTTAACAACGGGCAGGCCTCAAAATGAATTAGAACAACAAGTAGTGACAATTTATGCTATGTATAAGAAAGAATTTGTTGACAAAAAGGATGCATTATAAAAGTTTCATGTGGCAAACTTTGAACTAAAAGTTGCTAGCTACCATGGACAAAAAGATGTAGCAACAAACTTGACACATTGCATGTTTGATTATCAAGAACTTAGAAAGACGGTCAAAGCATTTAAAAGAGATGTGACAATTTGCAACCTGGTATGTGAAGGCAAATAAAATGGTTCTACAACTACCATGCCCATGGGATGTACCCGCTCCATCCATCATCACACAACAAGCATGGATAATACATAACCTAAGGACAAAAGAAGAGAAGCTTTAGGCACTCTTAAATAGATATTAATTTCAAAGGCCTTATGACAAAGGGAAAAAGCCAATGGAAGAGCCTCCACTGCCTAGAACATGAACTATATTGCACTACTTCAAATTTGGTTTTTGTTTTGTCATGTAATTGTGTCATTTTGTAAAAACACCACTGCGGCATTCTAAGTTATGTAAATAGTCAGTCGGTTATATACAGTCAAGTCTACCTCTTAATTTTTTAAAGGACTCCATTCTCATTTTGTTTTAACTCGAGGATAAGTTTCCAATCTGTTGTGGGTGTATAATAAAGTCAATTTTTGTTGCTCTATAACATCGTATCTATGATAACGTAGCAATGATGTCATAGATACAATGTTCCATGCTATGTCATCGTTGATTCGATGTCTCAAGATGCATGTAGCCCTATAAATACTTATACTTGGGATGCACGATCAACAACTTTTCCATTACACCCTTAGGTAGACTCCTGCAATTTGTTTTTGTAGACTTAGCGATAGAAGCGAATGCTTGTGTGATGTTTAACAATTTGAATGAGTTGTACTTGGACACAATTCATGGCAAAAATAAAGATCAAGATTGCTCTCCATCATTGCAGCATTCCTTAGTTTTCTATTTGTGCACTTAGCATAATTTTTACTGTTTTCCTAATTTAACACTCTTACTTTCTGAAGTACTTTACTTTGTTTGTTTATTAGTAAGCAATATGGATATGACTGGTTTCGAGCGTTAAGTATAACTATCTGGTAACTCAGTAGTGGCATTGCTTGGTTCACCTAATAGTAATTCCACTTGGTAATCCCAATGATAGCTACACGAGTCCAAAGCATAAACGCACACCAAGAATAGATGTCCATCACTCTAGGATAAAATAGATTTACATTCTTGTTTTTGCTTAAACTTAGGATTTAATATTCATGTTTCACCATGTTTACCATTAGGAGCACTAATAGCCAAAACAACATCAGTTAATCATACACCTCACTAAGAGCTAAGCCATACACTTGTACCTCACTAGCTCAAGGTGGGAAGACAACAATCTAGAATTTAAACTCAATTACTAGCATAATTACATTGTCCATTCATGGATTACAATTTGGTCATGCCTTGGCACTCGTGATTTGTATGGTAGAATGTTGGGATACTCCACCACTAATCAATTATGGATAGAATATTATTTAACATTACCAATCTATGATAGATTGGTAGTTGGCCTCTTGGCCAAAATGAGAAGTCGGGAGGGGATTGTTGGAAATTTGCATGGTTGCACGAAGTTTTCC